>VZRZ01002437.1:67628-110099 GCA_013398175.1 Climacteris rufus
GCGGGAAGCAGCAGCGGGAAGCGGCCGCTCGCGGCTGAGTTCCAGGTGCGAGGGGAAGGGCCCGCGAGTTCAGGATCGGCAGAGCGGGGGTCCAGGGGTTTGGGAGCAGCAGCGCGGGGTGCAGCGAAGCGGAGCAAATCCAGGGACAAAGGCAGGGGGCACGGGGTACAGAGGAATTTTTTAAAGGGAAAGAAAGTGGGTAAAAACAGCCAACAGGGGTACAGAGATTACAATAGAACCAATAAGAACCCGAAGAGATGTGAAGTTTCCAGAATAACTCCAAATACAGAACATTAGGTAATGGCAATACTAACCAATAGCAGCAAACATGCAAACAGTAACTGAAAGGGATCATGGAGTGAACATGAAGTGTCACGGTAACTGGAGTAGGAGTTCTAGGGGGTGGTGTGCTGAGCCCCATTCCACCAATGCTGAATTTTGGCTGCTGTGGCCTCAGCCCTGCACACCACCACAGCACATCTCAAGTATGTGTTGGCAAACAAAATTAAGTAGATAAGATATTTTTAGAATAATGAAAAACTAGGTACTCAAGTAGATGTCCAGCTTACTGTTTTAAGCAGTTCCCTGAGATATAGGAACTAAATTTCTCCTTGTATTTTAAGTGGCATTTAGGGACACGAGATTCTATGTCTACCACTATCTGCAAGTAAAGATTCCATTTAAATTTATTTTCTTTTCTTGATATTGCAAATTTCCTACAGCAATCTGTTCAACACAGTTTATGAGAAAGTATTTATTTTCATCATTTTGGCATATGCTACCTTTATTTTCATTAAATGTCCTCACAGTTCTTGTGTTCTGAGATAGTGTATTCTTAAAATTTTTTTCAATCTTACTTTAAATTATAATTTTTCCATGATTCTCATCATTCTTATCATGCTGCAGCGCACTTAATGCATATTGTACTAATATGGCATAATTTATGAATCACAGCACAGCTTTGCTGCAAGACTTATTTACTACTGCTCCTCTGTACACTGTATACAGGTCTATAGAACTAAAATTAACATAGGTAGTATGAAAACCTCTAGTGAAGACAAGATCACATATTCTCTCCCACAAATATTGATTTAGCAATTGGTAAAAATTATTAAAAATCCTCTTTTTCTGCCAACCAATCAATCAACCAATTTAAATACTCTCTTAACTTTGGAAGACTTGGGAGGAAGAAGCAAATGATTCAGGGCTAACATTACTGTCTCCCTCACTTTTATTCAGTAGTGTGACATCTGCTGCATTTGACTATCTGCAAGTCATAACACTTTTTACCACTTTTGCATAATGTTTTAAGAACAATATGAAGCATCATTAGTGTATTTCAGTTCCAAACATTATTGTCTCATGTTGCTTTATTACCATAATAAACTTGTGAATCATAGTAACTAACACAGTATGTCTCCTATAGTGAATTCATTTTCATATCCTCTTTTGTTGTCATAAATGTGTTCTGGAAAATTGTAAAGTCAGCAGTTCCATACAGCTTATTAATAAAGTACATTACAGGGATGCATTAAAGTCTCAACAGCTGTATTATAATGAAACACTCTACTCATAATTACAATTATGCTAACACTTAATAATAATTGGGCCTCTGTGTCTGTAGCTCATTTGCTCAATAGGAGATTGGGTCTCGTCAGAAGTAGCCATTCCCTCAGCAGGTGACCTGGTTGCAAACATAACAGAGTTTAAACAGAGCATGAAGTTAGTAATGGCATAAAAGGGGCAGATCTGCAGGTGGGGTTACCATCTGTGAGGAGGAAAAAGTGAAATAATGAGCTATATGGGCTTCTCTTTTTATGGAGATCAGCTATCCAAGGGTGAAAAGAGGAGAAACAAAGATAATGGATGAGAAAGGGAACAAAGTAGACAGGTGAAGAAATAACCTGAACTGCAATACACAGCTTTCTACCATGAACAATATGTAGGACTACAATGTCAAGAGTAAACAAGTAGCTACATATGTCCCAATAATGCCACCAACTTTTCTTCTGAAATGGAAAATTAATTTGAGAAGACCAGGAGTTTATTGTTGAATCTGAGCTTTCTTTTCAAGGGTGACCACAGGGATCTTGGAGATAGGTAGATGGTTGTCCATTATAGCTTCTTGGTCTCCAACAAAAAATACACTGATACACTGTAACCTTAATCAAGAAACAGCAACAGAAGTCATCCTGCAAAGCTATTCTTGCAGTCTAGAGATGGAGCTGTGCAGTCTGGAAACTTTTATGTTCCAGTTGGTGGTAGATTCTTTACAAGGAAACAGCACTTTTCCTCTATGAAAAGGAGTACTTTGCATCCAAGAATTTAAAGGAACAGACACAATCCAAGTTTATATGCCTCGTTATTACCATCCCTACCAAATGACCAGGCACAGAGGTGATGCAGCATGAGATGAAGCTTCAGTTCCTGTTGCTGTACAAGCCTTTATATAGATCTAGTTGCATCTACTTTTGGACTCATGGTGGGACGACAAAGAAGATTCCTACTTCCAGGAGGAATGCCTTTACATGGGATTAGCCTTCCCCAGCATTACATATAGGCTTTTTTGTGTTCATATTGTGTAGAAATATATACATTATGTGGAAATAGTAACTACACATAGCTTTCTGTACTCTATTCTAAAATGACTCTGACCTGTTCAAGGAAGGTCTTTCCTATCTTGTGGAAGAGCAACTGAGAGTCACTGGAGCCTTATCAGCTACTGGTCCAGTAATAATGGAAGAAAAAGGTCCCTTCCATAGTCTCTCTCCAAGGTATTGTGTAGTCAGCTGGATTTATGCCTTCTAAGTGTGGTTACATGGAAGAGGAGCCTACCTCAAAGCAGAATGCATCCTTTACAGAATCTTTCATTGCAGTTAAAGACTTGTTGACAAGAGGGAGAAGGAAAAACTCAGTTCAGCCTGAAATACTGGTGAATCTCTGATTAATGAAAGGAGGAAAAGCTTTCTTTAATTAAAAAAAAAAAAAAACCACACAAGAAACCCCCCCCCAAAAAAAACAAAACCAAAACCAAAACCAAACCAAACCAAACCAAACCAAACCAAAAAACCAAGCAACCAACCAACCAAACAAAAAAATCCAGAAACCATTAACAAAGTGTTTTCTGCTCCCAACTTCATTTTTCTTCCTGCCAAATTTTCTTGGAAAAATCTAGGAGGATAAAACTGCAGCTTGGAAAAGAACTAAAAGAGCATGAGAAAGTAATGAGGGAGGTCAGGAGATCTGAAGTATTTAATTTGAAGTACATAGAGGCTGCTTCATTGAAACAGTATTAACCATATAACTCAAGGTCAGGATTGTGCACCAAGAGATGCATAAATAAAATTAGTTATCTGCTTATATATCTACCTTCAGTTAAGATGAATGTTCTTTTTATCCCTGTTCTTGGGGACATTTATACAAGTAGCTTAAACTAATGTTCACCTATCTAAAAATACATGAAATTAATCTCCCTCCAAGAAAATTGTTGAAAGATGATATAAGAGGAGAGGGAAAATGCATGAAAAGTGGCCTTCAAATACTGAAAGGACAGAAATGGGACCAAGCAAACCCATCATTGATTCTTATATCAACATTTCAAAGAATTTCTGAATTAAGTAATCTGAATGTCCTATTACCAGCCCATGTTGGCATAAAAGGAGTGACTTAAGACTGCAAGTGCATCAATCTCTAATGAATATTCAGAGCTGGAGAGATCTGCACTCTTTATTTAGTGAAGCAACTTAGGCACCTTTAAAAGATGAATCTATACTCCTACATTATGTTCCCACCTAGAACTAGAGTTGTGAAGACACAGTTGGTGATCCCTTAGAATTACTCTTAAATGCTGTTCAGTTAAGCCCACAGTATGCCTTTCTTAGGATATATGAATATCATGATCCAAAAAAGCATGTTGGTGATATGTTTCTCTGATGGAAATTTTGATTCCATCAAAAATTGCTGTCAAGTATTTTAATTTTTGTAAGGGGTGGTTGTAGCATAAGTGTCACACACCCATGCTGCTTTTCATAGAAAATATTTATAGGTGACAATCAGTGTAATGCTAAAAAGTAAAGTAAATCAGCACATTTTAGATTGAATGAGTGTTCCTTGTGCTCTTGTTTGCTTATAGGAAAATAACAGAAAAAAACTTTCCAAATGTTGTTTGGAAAGAGGTATTGATTCCTTAGGTTTAACCCTTATATTTTTCAAATCCTGCGTTGTCTGGCATGTATGCTTTATATCTCATTGGTGGCTGTTTTCTATAGACATAACACCAGCATTCTGTACTCACCCAAGGACATTTGGGCTGCCCAGGCCCANTTAATTGGTAAATCTATGCTGATATGCAAATGGACCAAACCTATAAAAGTGTGGACAATACGTGACTCGTCGTCCATTTTGAGTGATGCCCCAAGGAGGGGGCTTTGTCTGCCCTAAATGTACCTTTGAAGGCCCTTCAAATAAATACCCACCTTTTATTCCCTTACTCCTGCCTGGCCTCAGTTTTTTTGGGCTAGCCTTTTAGGCATCAGTATCAGGACTTAATGAAAAGGGAATGAAAGGATAAATTACCACCTATGGAGAAGTGAATGGGGTTTGTTCATCAAGGAAAGTTTTCAACATGTGGTCCCTTTATGAAGATTAATATAGTTGTATTTTTATTTCTTAGAAATTTGATCTTCATTTTATTACCATAAATAGTCTTCATTTTGTTGCCATCAGATTCTTACACAATCAGAGACATTTGTATTGAAAATTAACTAGTAGACAGATTTCAGGTGTTTTTTAACCATGAAAAAACCCTGTCTTTGCAAACTGTCCCATGTACTTGTTAAAGCTTGTCATATATGAATTAATCTTTCAGGTTGGAAAAGACCTCTAAGACCATCAAGTCCAACTGTGAACCTAACCATGTGAAGTCCACGACTAAACCATGTTCTTAAGTGCCATATCTAAACACCTTTTAAATACCCCAGAGACTCAACCACTTCTCTGGGCAGTCTCTTCCAATGCTTACTAACACTCTCAGTCAAAAAATGTTTTGTAATATTTCTTTTAAAACCTTCCCTGCTGCATCTTGAGGCCACTTCCTCTATCCTTTCACTTATTACCTGTCAGAAGAGACTGATCCCCATCTGGCTACACCCTCCTTTCAGGCAGCTGTAGAGAGCGATAAGGTCACCCCTGAGCCTCCTTCTCTCCAGGCTAAAGAACTGCTGCTCTCTCAGCCGCTCCTCATAGGACTTGAGGCGGTCAAAGCTGCACATAGTACCAGAGGTGGCACTGCAAGGGTGCAGAGTAGAGCAGGACAATCACCTCCTTTGACCATCCAGCTATACTGTGCTTAATGCACCCCAGGCCTGGACAGCTGTTGACATTTATTCAACTTCCCACCAGCCCATTTCCCCGAGGCGTCTTTCTGCAAGGCTGTTCTCCAGCCTCTTGTCCCCCAGTTTGTACGTATAACCAGAATTACCCCATCCCAGGTGGAGAATCCAGCACTTGCTCTTGTTGAATACCATACAGCTGGAGATTGCCCAGCTCTCTAGTCTATCCAGATCTCTTTGTAAGACCTCTCTACCCTCGAGCTCCTCCTAGTTTACTACCATCAACAAACTTACTTAATGCACATTTGATTTCCTCAACCAGATCATTTACAAAAAAATTAAAGAGTACTGGCCCTAAAATTGGGCCCTGGGAGATGCCACTAATGACTGGCTGTCAGCCTGGCATAACCACATTTATTACAATGCTTTGAGCTCATCCCATTAGTCAAACATTCACCCAAAGTATGGTGGACTTGCCTAGCTGGATGCTGGACATTTTGTCTAGAAAGACACTATAAGCGACAATATATATGAGAGACACTGATATATGTAACATTGAAACATACTATTGGTATGTATGTTCTACATTTTCTTCAGCTTGAGTATTGTCACTAATGAATTAGAGAATGGTGGGAATAGATTTGAGTAGGATTACATGAAATGATACTTGACTGTCATACAAACATCTTCCATTGAATATAATAATTTATCTTCAGTTTTGAATGATTAGGACTGGGTCTGAGTTACTGAAGCTGAAAGTAAATTATTTTCTTTTGATTTTAATGTATTAGGGAAATCTTCTTGCTGATTTAATATAACACTTTACATGTTTATTTATGTTTATTTATGGATTTATGGATATTATAATAATCAAATACTTCCCTGAGCTTTTTAGATTTAAACTGGACTGCTTTATATAAAACCCTTCTTTGAAATATGCCAGTGTTCAGTTTTGGTTGTTCACTCAGTAGATTTAGCATTCAAGAAAATATTTTCATATTATCTAGACTGCTTCACTTAGTGTATTTTAATTCCTTATCAGAACTCTCAATATTACTACATCACTGTTCATACATTATTATTGATTATACAATTTAGGGTCAGTATATGGCCCTTATGTTTTAAATTTTAAAAATACATTGCCAAGTATTTTACTGTTATGATTCACACTTCTACAATATGGTCAACTGTTCTCTACTATTTGAGTCCATCAAAACTCAACATATTTTTACCCAGAATTAGTAATGGGCTCCTCTGCCGTTGCTTGAAAAAAGGAAAAATTATTAACCCCAGAAATAAATTGTAGAATATCTGTAACAATATTCTAAAAAGCTTCCTTTGATCATCACTTCATGATAGCTAAATATATTGTAAAAAATTAACTTACAAGAGTAAAACAATTTACATACTCCATTACAGAGCTTTAATATGGAAAATTAAAATAGGTTCTAGGGAAAGTATCTGACAACTTCTACTGAATTTCAGGCTGAATCATCTTGTCACTCTAATTTTGTAAGTATTATGTGTCATCAGTGTCCTCTTTTTCATACAAATTTTACCCAGAGTCGTCCAAACAGGCAGCTGTTTAACTTTTGTAATAATATATTTCTCAGTACTCAAAACGACATGAACATGTAAGTGCATTAAAAATAAATAGCATTTTAAATGTGTACGTCACTAAAAAATTATAAAAATATTTTCTAGTTCTTAATATTTTCCCCTTTTTTAGTAATACTTTCTTGAACAATATGAATGTTCTTTAGACGTGACTAGAGACATCACCATATTTTCTTCCTAACAACTGTTGAAAGGACAGCTGCCATTTGTTTCTTCCTTGGAAGGAAAGATGAGTAATCAACAGAAGCCAAGCTTGTAAATTAATATACATATTTTAGATTAAAATAGCATATTACTGCTACATTGATTGAATATGTACTACACTAGTAGAAATTTTAGTTTCTTGTATTATACAGAAGCTGTCACCACATTAAAAAAAGTAATTGGGAAAAACTCTGTAGTAGTATGTAAAGAAATATAATTTCCCCCCATAAAACTTACAAATGTAAAGATGTGATTCAGAAATGAACTTTGGTCACAAGGAGACCACCAGTGGTTTCAGATGAAAGACGAACTAAAAATAATCAACATTCTTTGTAAAATAGATTCTAGTCAGCCATATTCTGTTACAATTCGAAGGAATTATAGGGTTTATGAATTGCCTTTAATTCATATAATATTTCAATTATAAAATCTTTCCAACAGGCATTTCTATTGTAATTTTAGTGAATTTAAATTGAAGCTTCATTTACAATAAGAAAATTGCACTTTACAGTATATTTTATCACTGTAATGATTCCTAGCTTTCTCATGATTTCTGAATAGTAAAATACATTATTTTAAGATTATTAGTAGCAATAATATATCAGTACATCAAAATTATTAATAAAAACATATATATTATATAAGCTTCACTTTCATGAATTCTCTGTTAAAGTACTGTTAACTTTATATAAACTGTAACAAATTCAAAAGACTTCAATGAAATATATTTAAGCATATAACATTCCGATGACATATGCACTTTGCAAAATACTCTGGACAATATTATAAGAAGTTAAAGTATGAGAAACATATTAAGAACATAAAAAAAATTATTTAAAAAATTGTGATTTTGTAATTATAAGTTTTATATCTTTAGATACTCAAGATTTTCTGCACAGTGAGTGAAAAGAGAAACACCAAAATTTGATAGTTCTTTTGATCATTTAACAAAAATATACCAATTTTTCAAGCATCACAAGTTTCTCTTAAAATTCAGTGGAAGCACAGGTAAACTCATAATAGCATTACATGATCTGAATATATTACAATTATTATATTAACAGCCTCTCAAGATTAAAACTTGAAGTTTTCCACTTCAGTAAGTATATGAATCCTAATAAAATATACATACCTAACTATGTAAGAACTAAAGAGCAATTTAACACTTCTACAATACAGTTACTTAAACTCTTTTTCTTTTTTGTTTTTTGTAAATGTTCAAGAGAGAACTTCATAAATCTGTATTTTAAGTAGATTTAGTATTAGGAAAAAATGAACAGATTAATAGCAATTCAGTATGTGATACACGTTTTTAATTTGCTTGTTTGACTCACAATAAACTCTTCCCATAGCTTCTAAATTTTAGTATTTATATAAAAATCGAAACTAGCAAAAACTAAATGCACATAGATTTTTATTTATAGCAGTTTCATATTCATTCTTCAGCTTAATCAATGAGTATTAAAACTGGAAGTGGAAAGCAAGTTTGCACTTCTTTCTCCTTCAAAAACACAAATAGTAAATCATAACCACCCATAATTTCTGCTGTTATATATTGTAAAGGTTATGTTTATACTATGAGCTGTGAATTAGATTAATGAGTTTTCTCAGCACCATAAACCTCCTCCACTAAAACAGGAACTAAATTGCAATAAATCACTGTTTATGTTCACATATTTATGGGACAGAAAAGATTTAGAGTTCCTCTACAGGAAAACTGCTCCAACACAAGAAGGAAAAAAATTACATCTTCTGTATTGTAGGGTGGATGAACAGGGGCAAAAGCATGAACACTGTTTTCACTTCACTATAATAATGCCAGTAATTTATTAAAAGCGATTGCTAGAGCAAAGCTTTTTTGCCAATGCTTCAGCCAAAGTGACAACACACCAACCCAATATGTTTTCTCCTTTTGTGCCACTGAATATTAACCTATTAAATTACACATATTTTTGCATTACTCTTGAAAACAACACTTTTTTTTTGGCAAAAAAATATTAGTGGTGGTGTAAGAAAACTATATTCTTCATATGCTGCATACATTAAAAATTCCTTACACAAACTTCAACTTACTTCTATACATTTACATTGGTTATTCAGATTACTGTGGTTGTGATTTTTAAATGTATTCCTCATAGGATAGTACTGTATTTTCTTCATTTTCTGCATTTTGTTTCCTCAGTCTTTCATTCTACAATTTGTTCCACCATCTACTCATAAAATTTTCTATTATCTGTACAAAAGAACAAACTTATTAAGCCCTCTTAAAAATTAAAGAGTTTGGGGTTTTGTTTTTTTTTTTTTTTTTTAAGATCTGGTCTTAAAAAAACCCCACATTTCTTTTCATAGAAAACTTATGCAAATATACCTGCTTTTCAATGTCTATTGTACTGTTTTCTAAGAAACCCCTAACATTATAAAAAGAATGTTTTGTAGAGCTACTGTGTTTTTTTTTCCAACAGCATCAAACAGAAGAAATTCACTCCCCTGCCCAGGCATAAATGCCTGTGTGAGCAACTGAAGTCATCCCTTTAACATATTGCAGAGAAGTCATCAACACAACAAAGAAGAGGGACAATCTTATCACTCCATGCATTGTTAAACTATGGAACTGATTTTTATAGAATGTAGCAGATAGCAAAATCTTATATGAACTACAAAAGTCATCAGATAAGTTCAAAAAAGGAAAACATGCAAGAATTGGAAGATTTGTTAAAGGAAGTGATATTTTGCGCTTCCTACACTACAGCTTTGTGTTCCAACACGTTTCTTGATAGCATCTATTATCTGCTATCAACAAAGTATTAATCTGCATGGTGCTTAACTTGCTTCATATGGTTCTAATCATTTAATGGTTCTTATTTTACTTTCTTATGCAATGTGGCATCATCTTCACTTATCTGCAGGAACCAATCTGCTGTCATCTCTTCTCAGAAAGAGTAAAATGGTGGTAGTTTCTGAGTCTTTTATATAAGTAGAAAAGTGAATGCAAGATCTTTCCTAAAATCAAATTACTCATTTTAAGTGATTGGTTAATAAAAAGTAAGGTTTTGAAGGAAAAAGTTATTAGTTTGAATTTATGTGTTGAAGGTGGCACACAAAGGCACATGACACTGCAAAGGTGGATCTAATTTTCTAAACTTCGAGAACTACTGTATGCATAGCAACATATTATTTCAGGTTTATAGTTTCTTAGGAACCAGACATGACTTTTAATGAAAAAAAAAAAATCCCAAATTCTTAAAATACACACTTTTGGAGAGAAAAGTAAATCTCTTTCTTAGTGTAATACATTCCTGTTTCTCTTCTTTTTCCCTTGAATCTTCTCAGCAAGTTTATGCATCATACTTTAGTTATTTCAAAATACTGAAAAATGTCACAGCCAATGAAGAGAGACCTTCTAATAAATAGTCAGTCTGATCTCTGCTGATTGTATATGCCAGGATGCTATATCCATGTTCTTCAAGTACTTATTCCTCTTCAGTGATTGTCAAAGGAGGATACACTCACTGTGTCAGACATAGTTCTCCTCACTGTGGCAGTTTGCATGTAGCCCTCCTGAGGAACAGTAAGTCTTTTATACAAAACAAAGAAGTATTTCTTTTAACATGTGGAGAGCTGAAATTAATGACATCTACTCTAGAAGCAGAATGGTATGTTATGTAGTCTCAGTCAGTATGAAAAGAAAAATCCCCAGTTAAATCATCAGTGCCAAATGTTCTTGCTCAGGTCACTAACTCAGAGTAGTGTCTAGTACAGGTCAGTTTATAGATACAGAAAATGTCAGATATAAGATTTAATTCCTTAGATAAACTAGAGTAAGACATCTAATTACAGTATTCAGCTATTCCATTAATTGTTCTTGAGAAAAAACAGTTAATGTTTAAACTCTGCACATCAGAAGAAGCAGAAGGAACAGCAGAATATTTTCTATTCAATAATCATTCTGTTGATCTGATACAACAGGATCACTCTAAAGGGTAGATCCTTATCAGTTTTCAAATCAATTTTTCCTGGTGATCATACAATAATAGAATAAACTGAGTTAGAAGGGATCCACAGGGATCATCAAGTCCAGCTCCTGGCCCTGCAAAGAACAACCCCAAAAATCACACCATGGTCCTGAGTGCATTGTCCAAACACTTATTGAACTTGGCTTGGTGCCATGACCCCTCCCCTGACATAGCTTCAGGCCATTCCTTCAGGTCCTGCCACTGGTCACTGCAATGAGGTCTCCCCTCAGTCTCCTTTTCTCTAGGCTGAACAGACCAAGTGCTCTCAGCAGCTCCTCATATGGCTTCCCCTCAAGGTCCTTCATCATCTTCATTGCCCTACTTTGGACATGCTCTAATAATTTGGTACCCTTCTTATATTTTGGTGCCCAAAACTGCCCACTGGACTCAGGGTGAGGTCACCCCAGTGCAGAGCAGAGCAAAACAATTCCCTCCCTTGTCTGGCTGGTGATGCTGTCCTGATTCACCGCAGGACATGTTTGCCCGTCCTAACTGCCAGGGCACTGCTGACTTGTGTTCAACTTGTGATCAATTCTCACTTTAAGAAGCCATATACACATCTTACAGTGAGGGACAAGTTTATGGATTCATGTTCATAATGGGTAGACAGCACTTGTTCAGCAGAGACAATCCTTACATTTTAAATCTACACAACATTATCAAAATGTTGCTACAGTTGTCCTAATTTCTATGAACAGTGTTCCCATGCAATGAACAATGAACATGTTTCAAATTAACTTTTCATCCACATAGATGACAAATTCTGGGAACATCCAGCTCCTTATGGCTTAATTAAGGTATTTCTTAGTCATCTGGATATTCAATTACTCATG
Source organism: Climacteris rufus (assembly GCA_013398175.1). Lineage (NCBI taxonomy): Eukaryota > Metazoa > Chordata > Aves > Passeriformes > Climacteridae > Climacteris > Climacteris rufus. The sequence continues at coordinate 79,626 of VZRZ01002437.1, forward strand.
TCTGCAGTTTTTCTCTAAAAGAGCTAGCCACCTAGAATCTTTGAGGTTTTTAGCATATAAAGGCTTGCAAGTGTATCCATCACACTAAAAGCAAATTTTCTGGAATATTTATAGACTGATCAAATTTCCAATGTTACATTTTTCCCCCTGAAATGAGCAATTGGGTATTGTGTTCTCTGTTCACAGAAGAAACTTTGAGTAGCCTAGGTTCTCCAGATTTTTTTGAGTTCTTAAGTGGGTTGTGGATGACTGTTGACCTGAGTCCTCATAGTTCAGTTAAATAAAAAGTTAAAATCCAGTGACACTGTATCTGTACTGGCTAGTTTTGTGAATTTCTTTTTGTCTTTCTCCAAGAAAAATACAAATTTAATTTTTATTATAAAGCATAACAGAAAAGCATTTTTTTTCTGTAATATAGGAAACCAATAAAAATATACTAAAGATAGCAAAGAAAAAATGCAACAGTTCAGATTATTGTCTAAAATTCCACTAAGTTCTAGAACACCTCTTCATGTTTTGCTTTACATTTTTTGCTGTTAGGTACATTGAGCATGTTAGACTTGCTCTAAGAATAAAAAGTCCTCATTTTACACAGTGAAGATCATGTGCAGAAGCATTAAAATAAGAGCCACTGAAGTTCCATAGTAACAAGAATAATATTTTTAGAAATAGACATATAGATATGTGTAGCTGATAAAACATGTTCTTTCAATACAATTTAAGATCATTATACTGTTTTTCCTATTTTACTACCATTTAAAAAGCATTATTCTCAGAATATACTCTCCATCCATTTCTCATGAAGAAATATGGAATTTTAGAAGACAAAAGTTTCTTTAGTAATGATTTTTATTTTTGTACATATATCCCAGTTGCTATCTGAAGAATGTACTTGTTTCTTAGCTAATGGAAAAACCACATACAATTTAAATATCCAGATTGTCCCACCAGATAACTCAGGTATTACACTAAAACTTAGATGTTAAGTGACATATTTGATTATGATTTATGGGCAATCACTTGCGACTTGGTGTATCTGAATTATAATGTACTGAGGTACTGATGGGCAAATAAAAGCAGTCAGAGGATATATGAGTATATGGAACAGAAATTTCCATCTAAGTAGTAGTGAACATCCTCTATCAACCCTTTATTAGGCAGAAAAGGGTAAGGGAACCGAGAAAAGTACTATTCAGAGAAGTAAAATTCATTATAAAATTATTGATTAATGATATTTTATTAGATTTATAAAGAGGAAGGTTAATTTTCTATTTTTCCCCCAATTATGTTCATAGTTATTTATTATTTGATGAATTAGTGTTAAGTTATGCATTATCTTGAACTTAATTATAATATCTGTTTCTGAAACAAGTAAAAATGTAAGTAAATAGATAAGAATAGTGGAAAATTAGAGGCTGCCAAAATCATATTCAATTCATAGATTGGAGAGTTTTAATTACATTGTGTCCTTAGAAGAACCTGAATGTAGTATTTACTCTAGAATCCTCTTTGTGAACGCTAGAAGAGGAAAATAGTTTACAAAGTGCATTATGTAAAAAGTACTGCAGTCATATTTGGCCAAGCGAGGAATTTTGTGACATTGTTACCAACAGTGGTTTTTAAGTGTAAACAACTCCTATACCTTCTTATTTCATTCTAGTAAAACCTTTGGAAACAGCAACATTTAGAGCCTATGTAAAATGTCCTATGAGGGCATTATATCTTATTTCAGCTGGTATTTTTACTGTCACACCAGATATAATTACTAGATGATCGCTATTTTGCTACTTGGAATTAACTGAGTCATCTAACTACTCGACAGAAAGATTTTTGACACAAGTTCTGGAAGCTAAAGGATTCCTTCTCTCTCTCAAAATTTCTAGCTAAGTCTTTCTGAATTGCCTGTTTTTCCTTAGGTCACTGTCTTCAGGAATTATTTTAGGGTATCTATCGTGTTATTTTATTTATCATGGATTTCTTCTGAATGGTCAGGAATAGTCAGACTGTAACAAGCATGATTAATTTGCTGTCATGATTAACTTCCTATAGCCTTCTTACCTTATAATAACTGTCTGAAAGATTAGACTTCTTATCTAGACTATTAGGTCTCTCAGAAAGCAAAGATAAATAAACATAAATAAAGAGACTTATCCTCTCTTAAAACAGGTGCCTAACTTGGATAACACATCATCTATATGGCCTATCTTCCCCCCATTAGCCAACTCCAGTGGAAACCAAGACAAATACAGCTTACTGTAAACCTCTGGAGCTTTCTGTGGAGTGCTATTTATCCACCTCAGCATCCTGTTTCAGCAAGTTCCTTCTAAGTATAAACCTAAACCAAAAGATGAACCCAGTCTTGCTCTGAAACTCTTTATGCTTGGATAGAGATATTGCTTTAATTTCTTTAGGAAGTAACTTGCTGTTTGTTTTCTGTAGTGCAGATAGCATCTTTTTAACAAGATGGCTGTTCATTTAAACAAACCATACCCAGTAACACAGGTATAATCTGTATTTCCTAACCTGACAGTTGACAAATTCCTGAAGCTCCGTTCTTGTTAACCAGTAACCTTTCTGGTTCCCTGGAAGATGCAGTGACAACACAATGAGGTTTATAAGATTCTTCACATTATTTTGCACAGATTTTGTTCTCCCTTATATTTCCACAGAGACCACAAATGTCATGAATAATACAGATGCTAGATTTGGCATTTCAAGTATTTTGCCCCCAGTTTTTCTTAGCTGTGGGACTCGTTGTTTTACAGAAACAGTTCAGGTGACAGTAAAAGACAAAGAGTATGAAAGGATTAATTGTACTACTCCTCCAGACTTAAACTCCAAAAGACACCAAAGAAACAGAAAATACCTATGTGAAAGGAGAATGTTAATTGTGACCTAGTTGGTTTTATTAGAGTTAATTAGGTCAGTGTAGTTGACCTAATTTTTTAATTAATAAATTGATTCCAAAGGAACACATGAAAATATTGCCAGACTTTCATAATCCAGGGAGGGCAATTACTTTGCAGAGATTACAAAAACAGTTTTTAACCACTCATTTTTCATTTGAATAACTTGATTCTTACGTAACAGTTTTAAATGATGCTGTAGTGCAGCTACAGTGTAGGTGGTACTTCTTACGAAGTCTAGATAAATATAAACCATGTATGCATTCTGTTTTCTCTTCCAAATTCTTTAGTCTGTACTATTTGGGAAAAGTTTATAAGCATTGTTTTCCATTTCTTTCCTATGTATTTCCAAACGGAAAATACAGGTAACTTTAGCAACCTGAAGACATCCTCAAAATTGTGGGTAAACTTCCCAGTTTTTTCTAATAATGTTTTACAATTAGTATGGTTGTTCTTTTTACTCAAATTTATCTGCTGTTATTTAATTATTTTCAATTTTTTATGCCTTAGAGAAGATTAAGAATTCCTAATAATTAGAGGAAATTTTAATTGGTTTTGAATATTATAAATAAATTAGCAAGGTTCTTCCCTGAATAAAAAAATAGACCTGATGAACTGTTTTATATTCCCAAAGGAATTCTGAGCTCATTTAGGTTCAGTTACCACTAAGATTAAACATATTTTTTATATGTCATACAATTTGAAAATTAGTTGTAAAGAAACTAACATAAGGAAAAAAGTTTGATAATATGAACAAGACTGGTCATATTATACCATATTATCAGATGAAATTCTTTAGAGGAAATTTTGGAAAATGAGAATGGCTGAATAATCAGAAATCAACTTTTATTAGCAACAGATCTGAAGTCAATTCATTCCTGGCTTCACTTGGGTCATCACTGCTCAGTCTAGTAAGCTCCATTGCAAGTTCTTACAAAGCCTGTAAAAGATAACACTTTATTGTGTGGTCTTCCTGCACAGAAGGAAGAATATGATTCTGATTCTATAATGCCTAATACAGGCTCGTCATTTGGGAACTCCAAATCTACTGGCTTTTGAGTCTGATCTCTCAAATCCCACCACATAGAATTTCAAATTCTGGAATTTTATAAAGTACAAAATCTACTACTTAGATACATAGAAACTTACTATTTGCTGTTATTGAATGAAATATAAATTACATTTAATTCAATACTATTTAGAAATGTCTTATTTCTGTATATCCTTGATTTGCCCTGAACCTTAGGTCTGGAGAGATTGCCACCTTCAGAAATCTATAAGACATGTTGCCTGCAACATTTCTTTAAGACAAACACAGAGCCCAGAAACCAAGAATTCTAAATTTACAGATAAACTAACTTGTACTCATCATTTTTTTTGGTGCACTGTCTGCTAGCAACTGAGACATGTAATAAGGTAGGTGTTGGTTTGTTTAAATAATTATTTTGAACAAAAACAAATCAAGAATTCTAAATATATCATGGAATGTGATACACTGCACAAAGCACTGGGTTCTGACTCAGGAGAGAAAGGCTATATCATAGGCTGGCTCTTATCATACACAAAATATTAAGGTCACTTCATTACTCTGTCCCTTTGTTTCCTTGTTTATAGACTGGAACCTGTCAGTATAAACCAGATGCATATTTATGTATGAGTTTACTATATTGCTTCTAAACTGACTGATCACTATTATCAACTATTTGTATTATTGGAAGTATAAGTTCCTGGACATAAGTTCACCAAATACTAAAATTTACCTATGAATATATGATTATAAAATGCAATAACAGCAAGTGAACCAAATTAGGTTTTAATATTTTACTTTATAAAAATATGAAATTATGCTATAGGTTTAACAATATTAATGTTGATCTAAGCTCTTTTGGTATAATAATTTTAATTCTTAATTAATATTTCCTGAGTTACAGAAATATTTGTATATTAATGTATGAGCCTGGTGAAGAACCAACAATTTCCAGGATCAGGCCATGCTCTAGTCTATGCCCATAAATGCATTCTCAGTTCTTCAGATTATCCTCCTGACACTCAAATATGTCACTGCTACATGCTCTCTTATTTCTAGAAAAAAAAATTCCAAATTTCTTCCTGCATGGTGTATCTGTTCACACTATATGAAAACTCAGGAAATTGTTTGCAATAATCTTGATAAAAACAAGAACTTCTGCTAAACTGCCTGCATATACTGAACTAATCAAATTTGACTATTAGAAAGAAATTGAAGAGAATATAATTATGATGTGTTAAGGTGCTGTCATATAGAACGCTAACAAGAAAAGGAAGACAGCATTATTATGGGGTAATAATGTGCAATTTTTGTTTGGAAAGAGTCTCACATGTTAGCCAAAGTTGCCCAGTCATGAACCAAGTCTCTAGACACTTGCAGTAGCTGACCCAAAAAGAAGGTCAATAAGTTGTAGCACATGTTGGGAGAGAGACAGGAAGAGAACAGAAACAGCAATCCTGTTTTAGGTATAGGGAAAGTTTAGAAACTATGGGTAAAAGTAATTAGGATTCATAGATGTTAAAAGTTGGAGTTTTTTCCTTCTTTCTTTCTTTTATGTTCCATGAATCTTGAGTGAACCAGTAAATTAGATTTTGTTTTGCAGGATAGAATTATTGCCACTCACCACTAACATGAGTGTGAAGGAGTTCACAGATGTCAAGCTTTGCTATGCCAGTGGTTTTAGTATGATTAGGAAATACAGGCTCAGTACAGAGATCCAGCCTGCCAGTTCTGGAATGGTATAGTGCTATCCAAAGAGGAATGAAATTAAATAAACCTTTCCTAAAGGAGTGTACTTTAAACAAACTATAAAGTTGTATCTGTAGGAGAAATGAAATGTGCTAATAGTAATTTTCTTTCTAGTACCACGTCAAATAGTACACTGTCCCTACTGTGCTGAACAGCAAATGCCAAAATGCTACTTTTCAGTCCTTAACAAAAAGCTCTGCCTTGAGCCAGTTTGCTGAACAATGGACCTAGGAGATCAGCAGCAATAAGAAGCTTAAAAACAACAGCGAGAAGCTGAGTTTCCTCTTGTGCTGTTCTTTGACTCTTTTCATGTCTCTTTGACATAATGCACATATTTTAAAAATACACAGATAACTTCAAAATCATGCAAAGACTCCAACCAATGTAGGTACGGAAGAAATCCCTCTCACCAGTAAGAACATGAGCCTCCTGAATCACAGAACAATGCTATTGTCCTTCAACCAAAATTTTTACTATTCCCAATGACAAAACAATTTAAAACACATGCAAGTCTACATGAATTTTAATTGCTGTATTTGTCAACAAATAATAAAAAAATCTTTATCTTAAATACACAGAATCAAGCAAATAAACTAAATCCCTTAAACAATAAGTATGTAACCCAAAACAAAAGACACTGCTGTTTTAAAAGAGAAACTGACAGTTTTTATGTTAGACTTTACTTACTCTGGCATTCTTTTTGTACTTTGCACAGTAAAAATTATTAAGGATTACCTTATTCATGGAACAATATGTGCTACAAATGAAACATCAAAAGAATAGCCTTTGTAGCAGATTGTATGCTTGTAGCATATGGTAATGCTTGTAAATACATTGCTACAGCCTAAGATTTTTGTACCTATATCTTCATTTTACAGGCAAGGTTGATAATAACTGTGCATATAATATATTTTATTTGGATTTGTAGCAAGCCTTTGATCAAGTTTTGCATGACAGGCCTCAGCTTAAAACTACAAGCTTCAGAGATCCAGATTAAGACAGAGAAAAGGAAAAAGAGCTAGTTAAAAAATAGACTAGTGATTGTGTGGTGGGAAAAAAATAGCTTACAGTGGTTTTATGTGGGTTCAGTGTTCACATCTGAAAGTGTTAACCTTTGCCAAATGTGTGAGGTAAGTAACAACACCTAACTAACTGCCTGTAAATGCAAGGATGACACAGTAAATAGAGAGGTGGATGGCACAACTCACACCGGGATGGAGGCTGTAAGGGGAGCTGGGGCACATCCCCTTCAGGAAGCACAGATGCCTGTTCTCAGGAGTAACTTGGGTGGCACTGGTACACTGCTACACACAGGGGTAACAGCAAGTACATTGGGCAGTCTCAGTTTTTTACTGAACACCAGACTCTCACTATGAAAAGCTGTTATTTCTGTACATGCTTAAAATATTTACTTTCCTGCTCACTTTCTCATGACCTGTGTCATTCACAAGGCCATTAGTGATGTCCCATATTCTCTGCTGTGTGGTAAGGAGGGAGATAAGGATACATTATGCCACTGAATCCTCTCTGTGGTAATATCCTTCAGTGACCTGGATAAAATTTTTAAGTTTATGGCACAGGAAAAAAAATTATATCAAAGTCTACAAGCCTTTAAAAGTGTTTGTAATTTTTCTATAGAAGTAAAAGAGCTCCGAGTTTCTCACTTATGTGCATTGCTTCAATGAAAATTAAGTTTATAAATCCAAGCATAGAAATGCAAATAAAAGTAGACCAATTTTAAAGAGGTTTAGGTTTCATTGACTTCATCTGTGGGTACCTAGTTCTTAGGAAAATAAATAATTCTAATCTCAGAGTTAGGTGCTTAAGCATTAATCAAAGAGCATCTTTAGCTTAAAAATTGTTCTATATCTCATACATATACTTTATACTAAATGTTTGTAATTTTTTTTGTCCCACAGCACTCTTGAAAACTTTCTTTCTGATAGCAGGACTTTCCTCCATTACTTTCCTGAAATTAACTAAAACAAACTGAATAAAATATAATTTCTTAGGCTGAAAAAGTCTTTTAAGACCATTGAGTTCAACCATAAACCTAACACTGTGAAGTCCAGTACTAAGCCACGTCTTCAAGGACCACATCCACATGTCTTTTAAATGCCTTCAGGGATGATGACTCAACCATTTACTGGGCAACCTGTTCTACTGCTCTACAACCCTTTCAGTGAAGAAATTTTTTCTTATGCCCTATCTAAACCTCCCAATGAGCAACTGAAGACCATTTCCTCTCATCTTATTGCTTGCTACTAGGGAAAAGAAACCAACTCTCACCTCACTACAACCTCCTTTCATCCAGTGTTAGAGACCGCTAAGGTTTTCCTGAACCTCCTCTTCTCCAGGCTAAACAACCCCAGCAAACTCAGCTGCTCTTCATAAGACTTGTGCTCCAGACCGTTCAGAGATTCACTGTTCTTTTCTGAACATGATCTGAGACTTCAGTGATTTTCTGTAGTGATGGGCCCAGAACTGAAGACAAGATTTGAAGTATAGCCTCACCAGTGCTGATTACAGGGGGACAATTACTGCCCTGGTCCTGCTGGCCACACTTTTTGCTGATACAGGCCAGGATGACATTGGCCTTCTTGGCTACCTGGGCACATACTGGCTCATGTTCAGCCAGCTGTTAACCAGGACCCCCAAGTACTTTTCCACTAGGTAGCTTTCCAGCCACTCTGCCCCAAGCCTGTAGTGTTGCATGGGGTTGTTGTGACCCAAGTGCAGGACTTCATAAAATTGGCCTTGGTGCATCAATCCAGCCAGTCCACATCTCTCTACAGACCTTTTGTACCCATCAAGTCCCATAGATGTGTGTGCAGCAGATCTCTGAGCATTCCCATCTGGATTATTGGACTTCATTCTGCACCCCATCTCTATCTTCTAACTCAGGGGTCTGGGTAACCAGAGAAAAGCCGAGTTTACTATTAAAGAGTGAGGAAAAGAAGGTTTTAGGTACCTCAGCCTTTTCAGTATCCTTTGACACTTCCCCACTTCACAGTTTCCCCATGAACACCATAAAGTATGGAGATTTTCCTTAGCCTTCCTTTTGAACCTAATATATTTATAGAAAGATTTTTTAAATTGTCTTTTACAGCAGTAGCCAGCTTAGGTTCTACAGAATATTTCTTCTGCCTCTTCTACTTGGTGGTGTGGTCTATAATGGAATTCCACCATATTTGCCTTGTTGGCCTTCCCCCTAATTCTTGTGCATAAACACTCAACTTTATTGTCACTATCATTTAACTCTAGACAGTCAAAATACTCCCTAACATACAGGGCTGCCTTATCATATTTCCTTCCTTGCCTATCCATGCTGAAGGGTTTAAAGCCATCCATTACAGCACTCCAGTTGTGCAAGTTATCCCACCTTGTTTCATTGATGGCTAATTTAGAATCATTTTTGCACTGCACAGTGGTTTCCAGTTCCTCCTATTTGTTGTCCATGCTGCATGCATTGGTGAAGATGTGCTTCAGTTGGGCTATTAATTCCCCACTTTTTTGGAGGGGAGAAGCTCTAATTCCTAGGAGACCATTCTCAGGCATTTCCGTGGTTTCTAGTACATAAATAACCCTTGCATTTTTGCTGCCACATGGGTCTCCATCCCCTACCTCCACTGAGAAAGCAGATTGAAGGACCATCCTAGTACATCATCTCTCAAACATTGGTGTGCCAGCACCAAGGCTTATCTCCAGTGATCCTGATTTTACCTCTTTCCTCCTTCGAAACTAGGTTAAAGCTCTTTCAATTAACCCTGCTAACTCCTCTGCAAAGATCCTTCTTCCCCTTGGAGACAGGTATACTCTATCTATCACCAGCAGGCTTCCCAGGTTTCCCGTAAACTGGCCCATAATAAAAAAAAAAAGAAAAATTCTCTTGGTGACACCATGCTTAGACTGAGGCATTGATCTGCTGGCTCTTTCTCTGTCTTCACTCATCATCCTCTGTAATTAGAAGGGTACAGAAGAACACTGGTTGTGCTCCTGAACCCCTAACCAGTCATCCTAAGGTGCTGAAGTCTCCCTTGTTTGCCCTTGGACATCTTGTTGCAAATTCATTGTTGCCTAACTGAAAAATCAATAATGGATAACAGTCTGAGTGCTGTAGCAGGGTCGGAAGCTTTCTCTTTACATCTATAACCTGAGGCCCAGGGACACAGCAGACTTCCCTAAGAAGAGGGTTGGGTCTGTATATTGGGCCTTGTGTTCCCTTCAAAAGAGTCTCCTCTGCTGACAGCCCATCCTTTTCTTTTTTTTTTTTTTTTTAATGGAAGCAGTCTTGACACAGTGTAGGCCAACTTAACCTCAGCAACACCTCTAAATTAGATGAACTCTTGTTCCCGTACCTGTTTGGTTCCATTTTCAGAGCCTCACACCGACTATGCCAGGGCATCTGGGAGGGTGGGGCAGTCACAAAGGATGTGTGTGATCCTGCTGCTTTGGGTAGGAACTTGTTACCGTCGCCCCTATCTCTCAAGCCACCACATTTATCCAGGTGGAGGGAGGATAGGAAATTTTCCGTATCACACGTTCTGTCTGCCTCCAAGGCCTGTCCCAGGAAAGGGAGGGTACAATTCCAGTAGTATCTCTCACTCACACTGTCTGATAATCCTCAACCAACATCTTCCCCTGGACTCTGTGACTAAGCAGAGGTGTTCTTCAGCCTGGGCATACTTTCCACTGGCATGTTTGCTGCTGTCATTTGGCCCTGACACTGCAATGGTTTGTTTATTCATAACAAACCTCAAAAGAACAAAAAACCAAACTAACATCTGTACCACAGCATTCTTTCTTCCCAGGCTCAAATTCACTCCTTCCTTCCCAAGTCTTCTAACCACCCTGGAAGGGTGCTGGGGGCTTGAAAATGGAGGCTGTGGTCAGTTCATAACACTACTGCTCCTTCCACTTCATGCAGTTCCCATGCTCCAGCATGGGGTACCTCTCACAGGTCACAGTCCTTCACAAACCTCTCCACTGTGGATCCTTTCCATGAGGTGCAGTCTGTCAGGAACAGATTGCTCCAGCACGGGTCCCACTAGGGCCAAGATTCCTGCCAGCAAACTTTCTCCTGCATGGGCTTCTCTCCATAAGCTGCAGCTTCCTCCAGGAGCCTGCTCCAGTGTGGAGGTCTCCACAGGCTGCAGGTGAATCTCTGCTCCACAATGGGCATCCATGGGCTGCAGAAGGACAGCCTGACTCGCCATGGCCTTCACCACATACTGTGGGAAATGTCTTCTCCAATGCCTGGAGCACCTTCTCCACAGCCTTCTTCCCTCATTTGGGTGTCTGCAAATTATTCAGCCCTACATTTTTTCCTCATTGCCCTTTCTGCTCTGCCTTTTCTAAAACATGTTTTTCCCAAGGTACCACCTCCTTGGAGGCGGGGCTCAGCTGTGCCTTGCAGTGTGTCATTTTGGGAGCTGGCTGGAACCAACTGTACTCCTCACAGGGGCTGCCCTGCAGCCCCTGAAAATGAACACCTGGAGATCTCCACCTGGTGCACACATTTATTATTTGTGCAGAACACATAGGCATCGTAATCCAACATAATTGTGAAACTTCGTGTTAATTGTGTGCACAGACAATTTGTATGATAAATGTATGTGAAGTAAAGCTGAACTGTGTGCCCATGAGATAGATATGGGCTGATGTTCCAAATGTGTAAAATTCTCAGATACTTCATGGAGCAGAACATGAGGTAGAAAAAAGAGCAAATACTTCCTTTCTCTTCTGAATTTTTCTTGTCAAAGTGCATCCAGCTCCTCATCCTGAACACCGTAAATAGTTCTCCTTGTCATTAGATGCTTATGATTTTGATCTTTCATTAAAGTGTGAGTATTTGGATATTTTATTTTTTAATCCTACCTACTATGCATGGTTATTCAAATAGTCATTGTTTTAATCCAAATGACATCACATCATCATGAGTTTTATTCACCAAATTATAATTTCTCTGTATACAATTAAAAATAGCCTTTTCCTTGCTTTTATTCTATCAATTTTCAATACTACTGGTTGCTTATCAGTCCTTGCCTGTGAAAACTGATCATACTTAACAACTGAGTTTACTTTTTCTTTGTATTTATTGTATGTGTTCTTTTTAATTAATTATCAGCCAAAACTGCACTGTGCCCCTGCATTTCTCAAATGCCTCTGGGTAAATCTCTCTCTGCATTACAATACTTGCAGTACTTTATGCAAGGGATATACTATAGTTTCTCAGATAGAATATCTCAGATTCTACTGAGGTTAATTACTTTATGTATGTTTTCTTAGAAATTGTTTTAGAGTATCTTCATTTGGATTTCTCTTAATCATAGAACAGATGCTTTCACCTCAGAATTTCCACAGGATCAGTGTTCTCAACACTTTTAAAACTAAAGGAACAGCAATATACAGAATATGAAAATCAGCTCACTTAGACCCAGAGTCTGTGCTTATGTTATTGTACACAAACCAGAGGTATTTTAATCATTCATTACTTTGCTGATATTGCCCGTTCTGCTTAAAAAAAAAAAAAAAAAAAAGAAACTGCAGAATACTTTATAGCACAGGCCATAGAATATTGTTGTATTTGTGCACATACAACATACAATAACTGGAGAAAGTTCTTCAAGAGAAAAACTCTGTGAGAATATTGTAGAGGTGTTTGATTAAATGTCTCCAACTCAGTAGTATAAATCGTAATTTTTTATCAAAACCAGCAGAAATTATTAAACTTATTAGGGAAGAAAAATAACTGCAGTCACTAGCCATCTGAGTTTTTTGGACAGAAGATGCCTGGGATATAATGTTAAAATTGCAGGACTCAGAAAGAATTGAAAAGGATTAAAAAAACAAAAAACAGACAAAAAATGGAGGGAGGACAAGGAAAGAAGCAATTTAACCATCAGATTAAATACAATTCTGAGAAAGGACTACAAAGATTTTGGGGCATAATGAGTGAAGAAAACATGTCAGTAAGCTAGGAAATTGTCTCTTGTAATTTAATTTTTCATACTATTCATCATCCATATTTTGCATGGGTTTTTTGAAACACAGATATTACCTTAAAAAAGTATTGGATCCTCTCAACATGTTCTTCTCCTTACTGTAATAACCTAGAACATCTCAAAGCTTTCAATGTCTCATGTAAAAGGTATAATATGAGAATCAAAAAATCAAAATTATTGGTGATACATTATAGTTACTTTTGATCCTGCAAAGCAATCACAAGAATAAACTGACTTGCACTCTTCACTATTTGGATTTTCACTGGACAGCCCCCCCCCCCACCACATATTTATCAAAGTAAATTCAATGAGCACTAACAAATGAATTTTAGCACTTGTTTGGGGGCAGCAAAAAAGGAGGTCTGAAGTAAAAACATTTATAAATGGCAAAATGCATTTTAATTCCAATCTGTAGTAAGTGAGGGACAACTAAAACTTCAAATCAGAGCACAAGAAATTTTCAGAACTTTACCCATCAATCTAAGCCTTTGCAGTATGTCACCTGTCCTTCTGTCTTGCTGTCAATCTTGAAACCAATCAGGGGCTTTTCTGAGCTGCAGGTACCTCACCCTGGTGGGCAGTTGCTTAGGCAGACAGGGAGCAGGCAGAAAGCACAAGGGTCTCCAAATATTTCCATGTGATCCAGAGTGCAGGAATGTTACTTTCTGTGGGCTTGCCCCATGCCTTTTGAAGAAGCAGTACATGAACAAATCAGAGATGTCCAGTTACAACCACATAATTCAATATTTTCATGAATATATTTCTAGAACCCATGTTTGAAGTTAATGATATGTGGAAAGCTTCACAGAAACATTTCTGTGCATTTACTTCAGGACATGTGATTAAGCCACTGTGATGAAGGTATTTTGTGCTCATAAACCAAAGATCAGATAGTTAATTAACAGTACATCACATTAAATCTGCTTTTTTAATACTTTCTCAATTTTGCCAAATTATAAAATCCTGAGGCTAATGATGGATATAGCACAGCACAATCGATATTCACAGAAGTCTGTTTCAGCAAAGAGGCTCCTACATGCAAAACCACAGAGAGTCATAGATGATGGGAAAAATATAGAGGCAAAGCTATTTTGTTTTTCATATTCAGCCTAATTACTGGTATATAATGAGGTGGCAGACTCACTGAGTACCAAGTGTACCTGCAGAGAAAAGAGTCTATTTTCAAAATTTGCCTCAGTTTAGTGAAATTTATGAAGCTGAGATCAAGATGACAGAAGAAATAGCTTTGGGAAGAGAAGCACAAAACTGGAAAACTTTTCCTTTTAAAAAAAATTATGATAACAGATATTTGAAAAATAAAACGTCCAAGCCTGGATATGTTTTATGTACGTATTTGATAAGAATAAAAAACCCCAAACAAACAAACAAACCAAACAAGCAGAACCCCAACAAAATACTTAATTCTGGTTACCTTCTTCTCTTATGAATTTGCTGCATTTGGGTTACAGAATAGATGAATTCCCACCAGTTACAGAAAAAAACTTGTTATGGGCAAAAGGAACACATCATATATGCAAAGCTGAGAATTGAGAATTGATCTCAATGAAGTCTTAACAGTGTAAACAAAAATCTATTACTCCAGTTGCATTGATTTCAACATTTCTAGGTCTAATCATATGTAGGTAGAATGATGTATGCACAAACTCTATAGTATCTACTCCTTTCTTCAGCACAATGATCAGTCTTCTACTTCTCCTCTGCATCCCAGGGTCAATAGCTTCCATTCTTGGAGTTTTAGGTATCAAATCACCAGTATATCCATGATTAAAAAAGTATGGTGCTAATATTAATGGTTTCTTCCTCCTCACTCTAGGATCCACTTGAGTTCATTTTTTGTACATATATTATCACATTCCACATCCTTCTTTTACCTGCAAATATATCATACATCTGAATTTACTGTATATGAGGTGATTTACATTTAATGGATACTTACTCTTTTTTTTTTTGTCACCCCTATAACTTTTTTTTCCAGCTCCCAAAAAGCTGGAAAGACCAGTAGCTGAAGATTGGTGAGTGGCTTAAGGATGCTGGGAGCTGCTTTCACCTGGTGCCTGTATTTTTCAGGCCTCTGTGATCACCCTGTGTCTTTATTTACACTCAATAGCAATAGCAATAATATTATTTCTGGGTTACAGTGCTACAGATTTGCGATACAGGAATTTCTGAACCAATTTCACATTGAGCAAAAATGTACTTTCCCACAGAAATAGTACTGTACTTTCTAAAAGAGAAATATGAAATTGTTTTGACAGTGATCAAATAATATACTGACACTTCAAATTTCAACATTTTTTTTCGTCTAGCTGACTCTGCTAGCCCAATATTTTTTAACTGGAAATTTTTAACCTGTTAATAGAGAATGAAAAGGACTTTCACCAGCAATATCTCATAGAATTGTCAAATGAACCTTCCAAAACCAAATATTATATTCTATTACCTGATAATTATGTTTTTAGCTATTTTAATTAGTTCATCACATGTGTAAATATCCTATGAAAAATGTATCTACTCAAAGTTTCTAAGTTCTATTACCAGGTATGAGTCCTTTTTCTTGGTTAGATTTAATGCCAGATTTATTGTCAGTATTTAAATAGATGTGAATTTCAAAACACAAGTTTTATTTATAAACCCTCAAATTCATCACGTGAACAACAAATATGGTATGTTTTATTAGATCCTTTTGCTATATATGATATTTATGCTAATGTCCTTTTATTGAAAATGACTACTCTTCAAGAGACAAAAGTAATTTAGTTTAACTATGATCATTCAAACTGAATTAATTAAGGTGGTCACACTACCTGTTGTGGTTAGACAATTATTTTGAGCACCAGAGTGGTGCTGTAAATTGTTGTGTAAACAACAATACCTGTTGTGTAAACCAAAGTTAATTTAAAAGTTTCAAGATAAAACAAAATAATCCTTCACATTTTCTAAATCACTAGCATTATTGTTTCAACAGCTCTACACTATGCTTTCAAAAGTGGATGCACTTTCAGAGATTTTTTTTTTTATTGCTTTGCTGTGGTGATAGAGAGAGTCTTAAAGATTACAATCCTTGGTTCAGAATATTATAGAGACTCTGAAATAAGAAAGTCAATGCTTATTAGGCAAAGAGCTGACAGAAAAGAGAGGAAAATCAAGAAACTAAAGATAAGGGAAACAACAGGAGGTTGCTTGTCGAGCCTAGTGACCTTATTTGCTACTCTTAATATGCTAAAATTGTGCCAATCACAGGACAAAAAGGGGAAAAATAGTCCTTTTAAATTCAATTTTTCAGTAGTTGGATATTGTTGGATTTTGTTTTCTGCATCTGTTATCAGCACTTTTATTTTTCCCCCTCAGGGTAATACTTTAAAATGCAACTTGTTGTAAGCTAAAATGGAAAAACCTCACCTGATTATACATCGGTAAGTTATTGTTACTGACAGGTATGCAAACTGCTAACTAGTGCGGTGTGCCCTTCATTTAGTTTGCATTTCCTTGACAAGCGGCACCAAAATTACTGGGCAAGAGTGAAATACAGCCTTGAACTAGTCTCAGAGCTTATTAAACAATTAATAAGTAATAAGAATCCATCAAAGGATGGACTTTCCCTTACCTGTGACAGCTGGAGGCAAGAATTGTTTTACAACTTGGCCTGAAAAGTGATTCTCTATGAAAATGACATGAGCATAAGAGGCAGGAAAGAGAAAAAAACTATTCTACTGTTACCATTTAAACATGGGATAGTCTATGAATAGCTGACTTATTTGCTTTTATTGTCATGGGGCCCCAGGAACTATGACTGCAGACATAGTTTTGCACATTTAGCTGTCTCTAAGAGTTGTACAGTACAAGCTGAGTAATACGGAAGGCTTTGATCAAGTTTCAGCTGAAATGCCATCTTTTCTGCTTCTGCTACCAAGTACTTAGACACCAGAACAGCTGAAGAGTCTTAGTGCTCTTACTTCGAATGTAAGGAAAACGTAGCTCATTTCTACTTTTGGTGAAACATACATACATTAAGCATTGCATGCAACTATCCTTGTCCTGAATAAGAAATGTCTTCCTTATCCCTATTCTGAATCTGCCCTGTATTAGTTTAAAAACATCACCCAATGTCCTATTGCAGCAGGCCTTCTTAAAAAGACTATTCCCAAAGAAACGTGTATTTCAATGAATATGCTAAACTTGATTTCTTTCCCATAATTTCTTATAATGCATAAATCTAGGTTATCAATTCTAAGAGATACTTACCACTTTTGTAGCATTGAAAAATTTTCCTTTAAATATTTTTGGTTGCACAGGGCAAAAACTGAAGTTCCTAATAAATTACCAACTTCAAAGTGGCCTGTATTAGAGAAATGAGAGCCTGAAAACTCTCGGTGCTGAAAAAAATGGTGAAAAAGGAGAAGATACCCAGGTGAATTAGTGCTTCACCCAGGGTATCTGAGTAACAAGCTCCAGTGCAGGACACAAAGGAAGAAATCTTATGCCTCATCATCACAGGTCCCATTGCATTTCTTGTGTTTCTTTTTTTTCTCATTAAATTAGATAAGGGCTTCTTTAATAAGCAAGAAATTTTAGAACTCTGACATTTTGCATATCACAGGGTTTCAAACTGTGAAGAAAAAACAGTATAACAAAATTTTTGATGTCTTAACTCTTGAGAGATGGAAGAAAATATTTATCTCTGATAAGTTATAAGAATTAACCAAGTACTAGAAAAGTCTGAGAGATTCTTTAATTAAAATTAACCCTGAATATAACAGCTAGAAATTGATCAAGCAAAATGATAGTATAATCAATAATTCAATGTATAAAAAGTACAGAAACACTCTGACTGAAAATTCTAATGTAATCCAAGAAAAAAAACATTCAATATCAACTGAATGCAGAGTTCAGAGCTCAAGAATACCAACAGTACACCAATTTTATCAAAATGAGTACAGGCTAAGAAAATTTGCATTAAGAAAAGTAAAAATTAAAACTGTCAATTGGATCTGTTTGCAGGTAGCTACAGTGAGTCCTATGAAGATAAAAGGACAACTGCAGCACCCCTAGCACAGAAGAATTTTTTGTTGAAGCAGTGAAAAATTGAATATAAGTGAACAATCACACTAAGGCAACCGTAACATTTCTTTGATTAAAATAAAACAAAGGTGCATGACTACTGTTATAGTTGAAGCAGAATTAATAATAAAATACAAGTAATGAAAAGTAAAGTATAAAATTATAACCTTCCAATGGAGTGCTTGTTACTATAAATTTATATATGAGGGAGATGAATAAGGAAGTTAAAAAAAGAGAAAAGGTTTTATAAGCTGAGAAAAAAAAAAAAGGATGTTGTTGGGCTAAGAATGGATCTAGCCAGATAAAACAAATTATTGATTTTCATATTTGGTACTGTAAAGCTTATATTTTAAACACATATATTCCAGATTCATGTTCCTTGCAGAAGGTAGTTGGCTACAAAGTATTAGAGTTATAAAGGCAATCCTAATGATCTGTTTCATGAGGCTTGTGAAGACAAAGAATGAGAAATAAATATCAGAGTGTACATATGAGCACGTGATTATGTACATCTGATTCTCTACAGCTGTTTGGTACTCCACTTCAGGATTAAACCAGAAATTCCATAATGCTTCCAGAACCCAGAACCCTGGATAGACCACTGTTCAGAACTAACCAGAATTCAGAAGACAAAATGCAGAAACAAATCATATCCACTGATATGAGCATTCAATTAAGTGGAGTTTAGTCTCTCTGCTTACTAACTTTCATTAATTTTCTTCCTTAGTCAGCAGATAAAATAGGTTCTGATATTTTGACTAGCGTGTTTTGTTTTTCTGAAATGTATTAGAGAGACAAAAAAATCACTAAATGGAAGAAATGGGGAGGTATCAGTAGCTTCCAACAAGGGATAGAGTGGCCCTTTTTTGCCATCACAAAAAAAGAAAAGCTTGTGAACCTTTGCCTTGGAGAAGGACTGACAACAGACTAGCCAGTTATGCATGCACCAAAATCTTTGCTAAGAGCCCCGCGAGTTCAGTAAATATCGATCACTACATATGGCTCCCACTGGATGTCAATGCACCCTGAGCCCTTCACAACATGTGATATTCACTGGGTTAACTACACAAACAGAAAACTGTATGAGCAGTATGTGGTAGTTTTAGTGTCTAGTAACTATATAGAGTCTAGTAACTATATAGAGTCTAGTAACTATATAGATAACTTTCCAGTGAAATAAGGAATACTTCCTATCTCTGGTAGAGGTTTCCAGAAGTCTCTGTGGTATTCATGATGATGGCAGAGAAATCCAATGGTGTGATGAACTTTTGCACCTTTTAAGTTGAAAAAGTGAATTTAGATATTTCCAAGGGTAAAAAGGCTTGAGCAGCTCCAGGTATTGATGAATAGAGTGCACGTCCAGGGATAAGTTCATCTTGTCTTACATGACCTAGATTGTTCCCAGACAAACATTGTCCATAATTAATATCAGTGTGATTGATAACTAGCTTAGCAAGCTCCTGAGAGACCCAAAGAAATAAGGAATTCCTCAACAATGTTTATACTTTTATCTTAAAAAGTTTAATTGTCAATCTTGACAAAATAATGAAAAAAATATCTGTTATGCTTTATCATGGATTATGCCTTATACTGGTTTTCCTTCTACTGAAAGGAAATATTCTGCATAACTGTTAGGGCTGTGTTAAAAAGTATTGAGCATTTTCTGTGAAGGGTCTTAATTACTTTTTTCTTAGTAAAACAGTGAATTTAGTATGGTGTCTGTTGCTTGCATACCCAGCAGTGAACAGTAGGGGAAACTGAAACCAGTAATGAGTACAAGATACTTCAGAATATCTCTGTCAGGTAAAGAAATATTCTCTTAGCCATTCTATCTCAAAGGCACAACAGACTCACCACGCATGAATAATATCTAAATCAGGGAGACTGAGACCTAGATCATCGTTAACATCTAGACACAACACTACTGACTTTAATAGGCATTACATACTTGAGTGTTTCTTGGGATTTGGCCTGCTCAGCATAGCCATATTTATATTAAAAATCAAGTTGATACATACATGTTACACATACAAAACTTGTATCCTATAAATTGAGCCTGGTCTCAAAATTAATTTTACATCCTTGAAAATTAAATTAACCATTTGTGTCTACACAAGTTTCTGCTAGAGAAAACCAGATATGAGACAGCTTGCAACAGAACTATCCTTTTCAGCCTTCATTTCATCATGGGACAATTATATACGGGTGACAGTCTCACTGCAGGAGAAGAGGAGACCACGGTGAGGGTTGAACAGGCATTTTTTTTAATAGAATCTTGATGGTTCTCCCCTCGTGAAGGTGTCAACAAAGAGAGATGATAGCATAAAGTTGTATCCACACAATTTTGTCAATATGATTTAGGGGAAGAGAAAAAATGGTGTTAAGCTCCTATTCCCTATAACAATTTGTCTGAATAGATATTACATTTCATACAAAAAGTGGATTACATTGCATTAAAAAAGATTCCAGTAAACTGAACATTTTACTTATGTATTTCTGAGAACATAAATGTAAGCAGTAAGAAAGGTAGCACTATCCTCTTCGGTGCTATTTTTACCTCCCAAAACAGCATCTTTCTATACCAAGAATGAAGATGTTGCTTGTTTGTTGTTTTCTCCTTGTTTTAACTATGTACCAAGGACAATCTTTGTTAGAGAAGCAGGTGTGGTGTAAAGAATAACTAATGAATTCAGGAGGAAAGATTCATTGTGTACTTTCAATAAAAGGAACTTTCTTATTCAGTCTTTCAGGACCTGATCCAAGTCTCATTGAAGTCAGCTTGATTCCCTGCTCTGATTATTCAATACAGAATCGTCAGAGACAAAGTAAACAAGACATGTCCTAATAAGTTCTATAGTAGCTACGATCCTGGCTAAGGAAATCAATATTACTTCTGTATCTAGTTGTATATCATTATAGCCATTGTGTAATGAGTACTTTTACCCTCCGGATTTAGACACTGAGAACACTTATTTCATCTAGTCATCAGTGCACCAGTTCTTAGACTCCCTATGTGCTGAGAAATCCCAAGTACATCTAAACTTCATAGTCTGCAATCTTTTAGTATCTTCTGCATCTTTGAGTTTCTATCTGAATTTCTTGTTTCAGAGAAAATGCAGAACTTCAGCTGAATCAGAAACATAAGCCCTAGATACATCAGTATCCAATTACATGAGCTATGTCCCCCAAAGGCCTACTACCTCACCTTCCCCATTTATCCTGTACTTGGCAACATAATATGAAGCAATAAGTAAATGTGGTGAGTTGACCCTGTCCAGCAACCAAGTCCCCACTCTGTCATTCGTTCAAACTCCCTTCAGTGGAATGAGGAGAGAACCGGTACAAAAAAAAATCAGAAAAGCTCATGGGTTCAGAAAAATAGCCAGTTTAGTAAGTGAAAGGGGGAAGAGAAAAAGGGGAAGGGGAAGAGAAAATAGACATGGGAAGAGAGAAAGGGGAAGGAGAAGAGAAAACAGACAAGGGAAGAGAGAAAGGGGAAGAGGAAGAGAGAAAGGGGAGGGGGAGGGGAAGGGGAGACCAATATCTACACATTATCTGATTAATGGCTGCTTTGCAGAGACCATGCCCTGGCTTTATTGCTGAGCATGTCATATGGTATGGAACATATTCCTAGACAGTTCAGGTCAGTTGTCGCAGCTGTGTCCCATTTCAGCCTCTTGCCATCCCTATTCTAGATGCTGTGGAGGCAGACTGAGAAACAGAGAAGGCCTTGGTGTTGTGTGAGTACTACTTCACAATAGCTAAGAATTTGAGGTGTGTATCAACCACACGTTAATAAGACAACGGTGTTTGAGAAAAACATATATCTGAGAAAATGGTATAGTCTGGTACTTAGGGATTCACCTAGAGGAGGAGAGTTCTACTTCACATTCACAAGACTATTCTGTACTTTAATACATATAACAGACTGAAAAAACCTTATACTTGCCTGTCTCTTTCTTGCCCTGTGGATGTTGAATTCTATGTGCAAAATAGCACAGCTTTAGGCACTGCTTCTACCTGCAGAAGTTTTGTATCTGTTGTTTTAAGAATATGGTCATGGATGATGAGTGTTGATATTCAGATTGCACATTTTGTGGAAGAAATATTTTATTTTAATAGAAGAAACAAGGATATGTGCCCATAAAGAAGTAACTGAATGAGAGTGGCTGTTCATATTTTTTTCTTTCCCTTTGAGCATATGTGGAAGATCCAGGGACAGTCTAACTCTTAATTCTTGTATGGGCAATTACCTTCTAAATAAGTTAATCAGCTTTCCTACCTTCTAAAAGGATGCTTGAGTAAAAGACAATTTTTGACACTAACACCCTGACATGAGGAATAATGTAAAGTGACTGATGGAACAACATAAATAGCAATAAGCCACTAAGAAGATTCCCTCTCTAGTTCTTGCAAATGTGATTTTAGATCAACTGCAGTTTCATTCCTTCAGCTACACTGTTTTGGCAGTACAAAAACTTCTGAAGTACAATTTCTACATCTTTGATAGCTAGTGATTCTATATGCTTTCTTTTGCTGCTAATTATCTGGCATAATTTTCCTGGAATCTTTGTGACTATTTACAACTTCCTATTGAATTTTTGTTTCCAGCTACATTTTTGTTATGTTTGGCTGTTGCATAGCAGTAAAAAAAAAAAATTTCACAACATTTACGTATGGTAAAATTTACAGGTGATTATCTGAAAGTCCATGGTCCCGTCACAAAAAAGCCGATTGCTGCTGTGCTTTACCTTGACTGTAGTTGACTTGACTCTGAGGGCCACCACTAAGCTGCAGCTGGCACAGCTGGCAGCAGCACACCTGCTAAGCAGAGCAGGCTAATGAGAATATCTCACACCAGCACGCTTTTCTTTATGGTGGATAATACATTTCTTCAGCGCAGGAAAAGTCCTTGTCCCTGCCTGCAAAGTCCAAACTCTGCATGGGTCTGCCACAAACCTGCTCAATGCTTGCCCTGAAATGACAGCTGCAGTTAGCAAGCAGCATTACTTAGTGAAGCTCTGTATTTATTTATTTATTTGCTTTCCAAAGACTCTTTTTCAAATTTTAGTATTTTTTTTATAGAATTCTAAAATACAGGCATAGAAACCAAATCTAAAACTATATATCCCTTGCCATTTTGCCTTCATATGTACAAAATATTATGAATATTTTCCTCAGGTAGCAAGTATACAGCTGGTCACCATGGATTATGAAAACGGTCAGTCAGTATTTGCTCACCTTCAAGTGAAAAAATGTAGAATGGTTAAAAATTAGATTATTCCAGCAGACTTTTCCATGTCAGTTGTTGATCAGCTCTGAAGAGCCATACACTGGCAAAGTCATACCATCTAAAGTATCATAGCTTTTGGAGAAAGTGTGTTCTTCTGAAGAACTTGTATATCGTGTATAGATACATTTTACAAACACTTTATTAAATATATATTGAATAAAATGTGCATACATATTTCATTTTCTAACAAAAACCTACTTGTTAGTATTCTAGACTTAAAAAAAAATAGACTGCAGATCTCTAAGAATTTGGTTAATAAATGCTTGGAATGTGATTATGTGATTAAAAAAAAAACTTTTCCAATGATTTTTCACATTAGGATATCCTAGGTATTAGCTATTTACATAAGTTTTTTATATGTTCCTTTTTGTATGCAATAACTTTTTATCATTAGTCCTGCATCTACAGTGTTATCAACTAACAAATTCTACTCATGTTGAACTGAAAATTAACTAGCAGAACAACTCATAATCTTTATGGAACATGAGACAACTTTACTACTTATGTGTAGAAGCTTAGAATTGTAACTCTAGCAAAAGGGTAAATATAATGATTACATAAACAAGACTACCCAACTTTTCCTTTTTTGTGATTCACCTTAATTAAACGGGTTTTCAGTGATAATTTGTGGAGGGCTGCCAGCCACTGGCGCTGGAGCTCTCTGCTCTCCCTTGGAGGAAAGATGCCTGAAGGCCAAATCCCCAGAGATAAGAACCCTCCTAAAATTCACGGTGACCAGAAGTTACCCCCAACATGCCTTGCTCTTTTTATGGTAATAGTCTGTATCCTGTTGGCTAAACTGATGTCCATCCCACCCTGCCTTCCCCATATAAACCCCCTGTGAGCACCCCTGACTTTCAGGTAAAAGCCTAGCTTCTAGTTCCCTTCACAGGGATGGCTGAATAAAGCTTACCTGTGGAATTCACCATGCAAGGCTCCCTCATCTCTCTCCATCCCCAGGCTTGCCCAGGTGGTCTCATTTGAGCTGATCTCACAAGGAGCTAAATCACTACAAGCTGAAACCACTTCTAGCCAAAGCGGCTACACTCTTTGAGACCACCCACCACTCTGGAGAAGTTGCAAAGGCCCCTGGAAAGGCTCTTCCCTTGCAGGACGCTTTCTCTAGGAAGGTTGCAACCCCGGTTAGCCCTTGGGCATCCCCCAGAAAATATAGTAATTGCCTGATATTTCACTTTGATATTGATTAGGACACTGTTTTCTTGAACATAGAATTTTGCCCATATCAACTTTAGTTCTTTGTCTTTCTTTTCTCCTTTTCCAGCATTAGAAAGCTCTGAAGCCATCTTATTGACAGAAGTCAAAGTTTCATGATATTCAGACTGCAATTTTCCCCCAGATACTCTATAAGGAAGAAGGGAAAAGCACCAGACTTTGAAGGCTCTTGTTAACATAAACTAGCTGGCCATTACTGAATTTAGAATGTCATTCTCTAAAGTGATGCTCTGAAATAACTTCGATGTTATTCATCTTAAATCGTTTAAAATCAGTATAAGTGCTATAAAGCTGGTGATCAGTTATTCAATAAATTAGATATTTATTCAGAGGTAATACTTTTCTTTCCATATGTTTTTGAAGTTTAATGGAACTTATTTGACGTTTAAATATATATAAATATATATATTAGGGGTTTTATTCTGCAAAATAATTTCATTTTTAGCATTAAGAAGAAGATAGAAATTGAATTATTTGTAAATAATTATTCCAAACTTCTATTGAAAGAAAAAATTATCTCATGTATCTTGGAGTCCATGGACCTCTGTGTTACCTTAGACATTCTACCTAATCTTTAAAAATATTTAAATGTTAATATTTTCTATCACATTTCAAGATATTTATCATAATGGTAACAACACAGATTGAAGAAAACATAGTTCTTGTAACTTTAGTGTTCATAAAGCTGTTTTGAATCATTGAGAAAATATCACTGTGGCTGGAATGTAGCTGCTACTACACTTACGTGTATTTAGTAAGTTTTAAGACCTTGGATACAGATTTCTGAAGCTACTGAGCTGATCAGTTATTTTAGTGATGCCTTATCAGTTACTATCTAAAAACAGAAGCCACACAAAACTGGGAGAGTAAAAAGTGGTTATATTCATGAAGGGACTGCAGGTACATTTAGGGCAGACAGAGCCCCCCCACACACCTCTCCCCTGCTGGGGCTTCACCCAAAAATGGACAACGGGTCATGGATTTTCCTACTTTTATAAGTTTTGTACATTTGCATATTGGGGTTTAATCTTACAATTACAGCTTCAGATAATGCAGTCATTTACCCCTAGTTTCCTCCCCCCATCCCACTTTTGTTTACATTTCTTGGGACCTGAGACAGTAAGGTGTCCTTGGATCCCAGGCCTGGAGAGGAATTGTTTTGTCTAACCAGAATAGGAGAACTGTAGCTAACACTCTATATGGAGTTTAGAGTTACACACTAAAGAATTGCTCGATTACAAATGAAAAATATAAAAGCTAAAACCCTAAGACATCATTAGTTACTTCATAATTTCAGTTCAACTACCCGAGTAGTTAATCAGAAAAATAAGGTTTAAATTATGTTTCAACCAAAGTTTTTACACATTTTTAATGTATGGCATGGAACTGTCATTTCCTGCCAAACTCTTTACCAGCAAATCAAGTTTATTCATTTATTGAAACAGCATCAATAGCTGTCATAAGTGAGGGACTTGGGAGAAGCCCTCTGAACCAATGCTTCCTTGTACAAACCCAGAGGGAGTCAATAATTTTTGAATTCCTCAGTTCTTCATTCTCCTCTGTCTCACTCTGTTGATTACACCTCAAGAGATGAAGGCACATAGAGGGCATAAAGCAGCTTGGATCAGGACTATGAAGAAAGTTAGGAAAAAAAACTGGAGGGCTTTCCTCACGTTGCACTGGTATCTCCACATGAATTCCATCAGTATAATATAATGAAAAACAAGGCAGAGAAAATTACTCATAACACAGTGATTCCTATATCATCAGAAAGATTAAATTAGGAATGGAAACTTGTCATCCTTTTGAGAAAACCCAAAGAGTTCCACGAAAGTTAAATATTTATAGAGATGTTTTCCAAACTAAAAATCAACTGTGATCCTGAAGGCTTTGACATCATTGAGTTTTATTTGTAACTCAAGTTTTCTCACCTCCCTGTAAGAGTCTAAAAGGTTTGTTCATACCTGAAAATGAGACTTTTAAAAGGCACCTATGCTACAGTTTATTGAAGCTAAAAATAAATATCTGTTTCTTTTGTAAACAAGAGTTGGTCTTGCCCTGTTCTTTAGAAAAAAAAGTTTATTGAAAATTGAAATGAGTAATTAATAATGTCTTCTCCCTTATCCCATTATAGAAAACCATTTATTTCCCAAAATAGGAGAACATAAGCTGCTTTAAACAAAACAGAGCATAGCTAGAGTAATTTGAGTTGTAGGCTATGCACAATTGCAGCTGGAGCTAGTCCTGCTTATATTCATTCCGTAAATGTGTGGTGCAAGCTAAGAAAACAAAAGTCAAGTCCTCCACCCAGGGTTGCAAGGGAATAATAATAAAGCCACAAATCAGGTGCTTCAAGAAACCACATTTTAGTACGCTATACAAAAATATCCATGAACACAGAAGCTCAGTGCTTCAAAAGCCAAGGTCAGCACAAGGTATGGAGCTTTCAACAGCTGTTTCAGAGAGGTTAAGTTGTCAAATAGTGAATGGCAGAGGGAGAAAATGAAAATCTAAGTCTCACTATTTTTCATCTTAGTGCATTCAGTAGGTGCACATGAAGTGTCTGTGCCTTGTTCAGCTTTAACCATACTGCAGGCTCCTTCCACCCAGCTGTGATCTCTGCAGTGACAAGAGTGCTGCTCTGCTTACTCTGCTGATGACAACACACATTGCCCTGCCTATGGGAGAGCCTATTAGCAAATGGTGTTCAGGAAAATCTGGGCTATATGGAAATCAATAACAAAGCTTTTCATCGACTATAATGAAGCTGAATTTCATGTTGCAAACCAGAATTCTTACACTTCAGCTTATTGCAGCTCTTTTCATCAGCATTCAGGAGTTGAAAAGATTGATCCAATGTCACATTTGATTTTTAATTTACTTATGATTAAGAATTCTTTAATAAAAAGCCCATGTTTGACAAAAAAAAGAATGGTGGGAACTTATTTATGAAGTGAAATCTCTGTGTTTACAATTTGTAGATACTCTGTCTTACTGGAAATGCAGTTAGGACTTTTCTAAATGTATTAATATATTTAATAAATTTTAAATCAGAATGAGGGCATGAAGCTACAAATATTCTCTTATTCATTCTTCCTGAGAGCCTCAGAAAAGGATGTAAAATAAACAGACAAAATTACAACCACTACTGAAGTATATCTCTTCCCTTTATTTAGCGTCCTAAAGTGATTAATTCTCAGCATCCCAAACTACTTCCTTCTTTTGAATAAAAGTCACAAGTACTCACATTTATTTTTTAATTGATGGTGGCAGTAAAAAAGTATTCAATTTATTTAAATGAATTTTAAATAATTAATCTGATCTCTTTGATAAAGAAACAGTAGAATAGTACTGGAAAATGAGTATTTAGGACTGTTTACAGGCTGATTTCTTTCTTTCTTAGCATATTCTCATATTTCACTGAAGATAAGAGGTAATTCTGAATTTTTTTAGAAATATAAATTTTTGAAACTAACAGTCAAAACAGATCATAAAAACTGTTTCAAGTAATTTGATTTTTTAAACTGTTGTTCTTTCAAGAATTTGTTAATGTACATATCAGAAAATACTTTTACATAAAGTAATAAATTTTTATTAACATACAATCTACTCTGAAATCACTTTTTACTGCTTCATCACTAATGCTTAGGCATTATTAAATATTTTATATTCATGATGTATTTAAACTTAAGACCATTCAATTTAAAATATTTGAGCCAGATTTGTTGGAAAATTATTAAATAAGATGTTGAAAGGAGCTAGTCTTGATTCTGGACCTGATCTAAGACTAGGATATTTCCAGGGACTCGGTGATGTAGGTGCCATAACACAGTGGGATGTCTTCTCAACTGATTCTGTCACCTACACCTAAGATACCTGGTTTGAGCTGGCTACTCCAGACGCCCTTTGTAGTCAACAGAATAAAATCCCAAAAATTTTAGCCTGTGATTCATGTGACCCCAAGTGATGTGATTTCTGCCTAAGGACTCAAAGTGTAAGTTTCTTTGCCTATAGTCCACTGATATTTCAGATGCAGATGTGCAGACATTAAAGATGAACTCTACTGGACACCTCAATACACCTTCCTTTATTCAAGCTATCAAAATGAGCAATGTTGTACAAAATCCATAGACCTTCATGGCCTCATGAGGAAGGGCAATGACCTTCACACTCATGTCCCATGTGTGAAGTGATGAAGCAGTGCAGTACAGCAGGAAATACCTTGCACTGAATACTGTAAAGCTCTGAAGATGGACAGATTTCTATTTTCTAAAAGGTCGAAGTGAGAATAAACTCCCAGGTTCTTGGAGCACTGACTACAGACACACCATGCACTAAAGTACAGACAGAGCTGTATAAATGCTGCAGAAAGTGTGCCTTTTATACAGTGCTTCCCTCTGCTTCAAGATAGACCAGGATAGAAAAGCCTGTCTCTTATTGCTCCATGGAATGAATATAAATCCTCAAAAAAAAAGACTATCATTTGTGAATCACTTGGCTCATGTTTAAGATAATTTCTAGTTCACTACTAGGAAGTCAGTGAAGGGAAGGATAAGAATTATTTCAATTTTTTTTTTTTTTTTTTTTTTTTGAGTTGGACAGGTGGAGACATGACCCATAATACTTAGAGCCGGTTGAAAATGAGTTGATTTCAGTGTTCGAATAACAAACTAGAAAATTTAGGGGGACCATAAAATGTGAAATAGTAACAAATATTTCCAGCCCAATAGCTGCAAAGATCTTAAACACATCTTCTAATCTAACCAAAGATTTAATTTTAGCTTTCCACATTTACAGTAACAGGCACCTTTCACTCAAAGCCTAAGTAATCTTAGCTCTTAATAGCTTTTCACTGCAACATGAATCATACTTTCCTTTACTCATCCCCAGTAATGAAAACATGAATTTGAATTATTGGAATAAGAAAATTATAGGTAATTTATGTTTGTTGTAGTCTTGTTTCCATGATTTTGAGAGAAGATGACCATAATTTGTAACCCTGGTAACAGGAACTGCATATCCATTTGTTAAATCTGACCCAACAAACAGCTTGTTCCTCTAGATTTTAGTTGGAGGGGAAAAGAAAAAGAAAAAGGAAAAAAAAAAAGGAAAAAATAATAAGATTAACTCATCATTTGGGAATTTCCTTCTTGTTGTTATTGTTAATTATTCAAGTAGCATTAGAGAATTAAATATTATAGAAGGATTTCAATAATAACTGTTTCTGCTGGAGCTATTTTTAGTTGTCTCGATCTTAAAGGGGAAAAAATTCCTTTAAATAATATCACTGGATAATAACAGCAAAAATCACCATCCATTTAAGAACACACTTGATTTCATCACATGCCTCACCAACACCTATTCAGATTGTTACCTAAGAGCTGGTTAAACATTTGTTTACAGTTGCAACAAACCCAGACCTAACAGTGACAGTAACTCCACAAGACCTGAAAAAATCCTACAAAGACCCCAATTTTTTGTGAAAGATGTGGATCATGACTGTGCTACCACTGTAGTAAAGAGAAGTCAAAGATCTTTAAAGTTTGCAAGAGGTGCTTTGTAACTTCTAACGTCTTGTCCCCAATTAGCATCAGTTTACAGATGAAACATTGGTCTGTTAATTTAAATTGATTTGATGTGATGGAGCAGACTGTGTTCTAAATGCTTTTTCCTAAATCACACTCAATTAAATAAAAAGCTTGTGATGTGTTGATAGGATATCAGTGCCCACAAGCTGTAGGTTTGGCTGTATTATATAAATGTTTCTTTTATAAAACCAAACAGTCAATCTCTGTACTTATCTGTGGTATATCCTTTGGATATCGCTGTTGAAAACATATTTATCCCCTGAAACATTCCCATTCTAATGACCACATTCCATTATCCACCTTTTTTCTCAAGCACGTTGTTCTGTCTGTGCATCTAGTGTACCTTTTACCCATTACCTACCTCCATACACCCAATTTCATGGCCGTTTTGCACAAAGTAGTGAATTTCATCTTCATAGTCCATTTACCAGGTATTTCTCCAGCTCTTAAATAAAATATTCAATTATCTAAGAAACAGTCACACCACTGAATTTTGCTAGTCGGAAGAAAATGTATGCACTTATGCACAAGTCCCTAAACTTTTTTTTTTTTTTTTTTTTTTTTTTTTTTTTTTTTTTATTTAAAAAAAAAACCC
>VZRZ01002437.1:110133-179236 GCA_013398175.1 Climacteris rufus
TTTTTTTTTTTTTTTAGTCTTTTTTTGACATGTAAACATAAAACCCCTTCTACTGATACACAGATTTGTCAAGACTTGCACTCTGTCAGGTCTGGATTGAATCACTGGATCCCATACGTTTCTACATCTACTAACACTAATGGCTGATCATAAATTCCAGGCAACTTTCTTGGATAAACTTCTTTAGTGCACAATCAAGTCAGATCCTCTTTATGTAATGGAACACCATATGGTGCTTCTGATAACACTGTAAAACCTGTGTATGAGCCTCATCGAGACACAGCTGGTTAAAAAAAATTGACTTTGAAATTTTTGAAAAAATTTTCTGTGCTTCAGTGTAGTCAGATTTCCTCATGGCAACACTCAGGCACAATGCACAGGGAAAGGAAAAACCACTGACTCAGCTACAAAATTTCTCAAATATGCATATACACTTTCATATTTAAATATTAAAGAACAAGTGCACCTAAAACTAAACATCCCAGAGAACATTCACCATTCCTGTTCTTTTAGCAACAAAGTGAACTCAGGATTTAGGCTATGTCTTCGAGACCCATAACCCTCCTTCTCTGGCCTAGTTGAACTGCGTACCTGGATATTGAATGAGAAACTTCCCTGTCTTCAACAAAAGCTTTCCCCTTTCAAAACAGTGTGCGACTCTTTCAACCCCCTGTGCTTATGCTACAATTTTTCCAGCTCTGACATGAACATGCACCCTTTCTGCTTCTGGGCAGAGCTGTTCAAACAAAGTCAATGGACCTGCTGCTAGCAAGCACATTGATCCACTGGTGTAGAGCCATTAATGTTGATGGCTCTTGATTGCTCTGTCAGAGCTTCCCAGCTATAGTCTCTTCTCTACGTGCCAACTTCCTGCTTTAAAATGAATGCTTTAAGCTGCACTTAATGTTACCTTCAAAATGAAGTGTAAAACACAACAGGGTATTCACAAAACAAAAATGGGAATTATACATTGACAATGACGACCCCAAAACATCATCACTCTGTTGCTAGTTAAAAGAACGTCAATTACTCTTTTACAGCAATTGAGGTTCGAAAATCCAACAAAGAAAATGAAATAAGCAGAGTTTGAAAGAATACCACAAGTGTAAGTGTGGAACACAGGTGTGCATCTCCAAGAAAACAGGCAGGTGATAGTTCTCTAACTTCACAGCAAAAAGGCCGATCTCTTCCTAGGGCAGAGCGAAATGAAGGGCTATATGAATCTCAAGTGTTGTCAATCTTGTGTACAAAGTATCCTAAAGACTCGAGTTTTATGAGACTTTTCAATGAGCTCAGCTTGACTCACTCTTTGGCACAGTGCGCATGATTACAGATGATTTCAACACTAAATCGATGAAAATTCTCATAATAAATTATCGATTTATTTAATCTCATTTCACCCAGCCAAGCATATAATTACTCACAGTTTTGCAAAACCACGAACCTGTTAAAATCCAAATATGTATGTAATGACCAGTGCTTCTCAGCTTTAATCTGTTGACTAATAACATGAAGATTGATACTCCTACTCAAACAACCCTTCTATCCATTGAAAGCATCAATGTATATTGAAACAGCAAATGGATTTCATATTTTGTCCTCTAAATGGGTGCCAGATGCTCAGCTGGTATCACCTGGTAGATCCTTCCACGTTGAAGGAAATGTTAATTTATACCAGCTGGTCCATGTGAGTACATGTCTAGGTGAAAGTGAATTTTTGTTATTTGTATACAGAGTTTTTTGTTCCGGTTCCTTGATTCCCCTTTAATGATAGCAAAATAGAGTTAGCTGCATATGTTTTGGTTTAGAAACAAAATGTACAGCCTAATATTGCCTTTATATTTGTTAAAAGAGCTGCATTTCCAAACAATACCCAGACAGGGCAGTTACATCCCTGTGAGAAGGAAAAGAAGTTTTCAACTGAGTTATAAAGGCAAGTGAACAGAAGAAGAAAAAAAAATGGTTGTGGGGAAGAGCACCGGGAACTCTGAAAGAGCTAAAACGTCAGAGCAGATAGATTAATGCAAAAAGAATTTCTATAATGAGCAAATGCAGTTACAATGAGCTGCAGTCTCAGGCATTTCCATACACGGGTTTTTTATTCTGTGTGTCCAAAAACGACAAAAATAAAAACAATAGATCAGCCTATCCCAGACTGAGTTATATATGAGTTTTGGTAGGTAGCTTGTTGCTGCTTTGCAGTTGTTGTTTCAAGGTGCTTTTATGTCTTATTTTGATATGCAAATAACAGAGGCTCAAATGTTAAATCACCTACCAAATAATAAGACAATCTTGTTTCATTCTACCTTTCTAAACTCTCTTTCCTGGTTTTGCTTTTCTAAAGGCAAAAAAAGCTCTTCTATTCAAATTGGAAACAGGACTCCAAACTAGACTATGTAAACTAATGGGAGTATTCTGAGATTAAACCAAGTATTGAAAGAGGTTTTTTTAATTGTTATACAATACTTTTAAAAACAGCAAGGTTTTCACAAAGGTGTAACTATAAATAGGGAAAAAAATATACAACCAAGTGATCTAAACAGCGTGAGATTGCACTGAGAGCAGTCCTTGCTCAGATTCTAAAGGAGCTGAGTCCTCAGTAGAATTGTTCTTCTCCTTGCTTTTAAGATAATATTTATGTATACATGCAGAGATTTATGATAACGCATTTGTAAGTGTTGTGACCAGCCAGGAAGAGTGAAGAAAATGTATCTATTACATACTCACATAAAGACATGCATATAAGCAGAGAATCCCTATGCCACAGGGTGAGGAAACTAGCCATGAAGTAAGGACTGAGTTCACAGTGAGAAACCTTCCACAGCATAGTATCGGCTGAAGTTGGGCTGTTGGGACAACCTCATGTAAAATATTCTCAGTGTCACCCTCAATGAATGGTTCCACCAAGAGAGATAACAGAAGCTACCAAGAACTGATGACACAGTCACAGGCCAATGTGCCTGTGATTATACACAACTTTCTCATGCAAACATATATATATATATGTGAGAAATACAGGAGTGTATACATATACATGTGTGTGTGTGTGTGTGTGTGTGTGTATGTGTGTGTGTATATATATATATATGTGTGTGTGTGTATGTATATGTATGTATATAGAGATTCTCCTGTTATTATATGTACTTAACACAGGATATTCCACAAGAGTGTATGACAAAAATCACATTCACACAGCTGTTTTATTTCGTCCTTTCTTTTTTAAAATGAGCACTGGACAACACATTCTGCCCAAAAGAACTTCTCTTTCAGTAACTAGGCAACAGAGGTAGACCTGTGATCAATTATGTTACATTTTGCCAGTAATCAGTGCCTATGACATCAAGGTTTCCTTCCTGTCCTTCAGTAGTGCACATACCACAGCTTGCTAATAACTGGCAAATAGTAAGGGCTTTCCTTTACAAATAAGTGAATAACAGCTGTGGCTCAAACAAAATCAGAGGCAATATTACATCAGAAATAATTAGCCACTGTAGAACAACACTCACATAAACAAATCAAAACAAGCAAGGTCCAGCCACCTCTGACAAGGATTCTGGGACAATTGAAAGCACTCAACAAACCACCTGTCGGAACACAAAAGGAAGACTACTACTTTATTCTGTTAAAATTAGCAGATGAACTTCAGGGGACAGAAAGCAGTTTCTTGACTTGGAATTTGGCTCAGCCAAACCCCAGTTATGTGACAGTGGTATAGATCTCTGTGGCCACAAAAGGGCAAAATTACAATTCACAGAGCTGTACTGGGATCATGGGCTCTGCTTGTAATTGCTGTGGGTACTTTATAGACTATTCCAATACTGAAGTTGCGAAGCAACTTGAAGATCAGTAAATGAAAAATTTCATGAAGGATAAAAAAGATGGTTTTAAAAGTTCTTCTGGGAAACGTTTATTTGTACACTCAATTACAATGTAAATTACTGTGAGTTAAAGGTTCTAAACAAAGAGCATACCAAATGCCCCAAAACAATTCATTTTCCTGTGTCATCACCTGTTCAAGAGGCATGTCTCCCTTGATTTTTTTAAGTGCATTTGACAACCAGTAAGATATTTCATAACACAGGCCCACTTTTCTGTCAAAAACAATCACTGACTTCAACAGAGCTTCCCAAATTTAGATCAGCAGTGTCCAGAGTAGAAACTGAAGCTCAGATATCTTAAGTTTGTTAAAATTATTTTTAAAAACAGTATTTTTTTGGCACTTGTAACACTGAAGATTTGTAGACTTCCCCATGGAGGAAATAAAAAGTAAATTCTCCTGCTGGAGCACAACTCTGACAAGTACATACAAGTTTTTGTTTCTGTTACTGAGCTATTCTCTCTACCGTGCTTTGGACGACATAATGTAGTCCATGTTGTTTTGCTCAGCTTGCAGTTTATAATGTTCTCTGTGGTAGTCATTATATGGCCTGCAGCCACTAATAGTTGCTGAACATACTTTTGAAGTTCAGTGTATGAGCCTGTCTTGCTCTCTGGCAGACATTGAAAATGTTGTCTGTGGAGTCAGGTCATTTATTCAGAAGATGTAGATATACTTAGAGTGCTACACATGTAGGTTTTCTCAAAGTTTTCTTAGAAATAGCCTATCTATTTCAGAATAAACTACATGCACTTAGCTGGAGGGACAGCTTGGATCAAGTTTAGGGAATAATGAAATGTTAGCAGAGAAGAAGCAGGGAAATTTGTCTTCCAGAGAGTTTTACAAAGTTTAACTGGAGAAACTACCTAACCCAACATTGTAAAGTTTTGAAATGAGGGCATGTAATTAGGAAAATGATTCTATGAGATGTAATTAGATTTGTCTGGTGTGAAAACTGGATGAGTAATCATTTCCTGTATGCAAATATTTAGTGCACATATATTTCAAAGATAAAATCTAAGGAGTGCATACATTTTATGCAATATATATTAATGACTAAAATCTTCTAAATGGGTGTTCAGATATTACTGGGGGAGTAAACAAACCTGTGAAAGGGAGCTGTCATTTTTCATAGCATTTTAGTTAGGGAGTGCAAATGTGTTATAAAGACTGAGGAGCTGTTATTTGTGGGAGTGTCTTTTAAATGTTATACTGTATTAGAATGCTTTTATTTTTTACTGCTTCACTGGACTAGGGTAAAAAACTGTATGTACCTTTAAGGGATGGAAGCTATTTGTAACTGAGTGTATAAACTTAAGGAAATCAGAAACCAAAAGAAATAATGATCTATTTCATAGAACCATAGAATAATGGGATGGTTTAGTTTGGAAGGGATCTTAGATCATCTAGTTCCAACACTTTTTACTAGACCATGTTACTCAGAACCCCATCCAACCTGGCCTTGAACACTTCCAGAGATGGGGCATCTGCAACTTCCCTGGGCAACTTGTTCCAATGCTTCACTACACTCTGAGTAAAGAATTTCTACCTCATATCTAAGATAAACCTGCTCTCTTTCAATTTGAAGCCATTCCCCCTCATCCTGTCACTACATGCCCTTGCAAAAATTCTCTCTCGATCTTTCCTGTAGGCTCCCTTCAGGTACTGGAAGGTCACAATTAGGTCACCCCAAAGCCTTCTCTTGTCCAGACTGAACAACCCTTATTTGCTTAGCCTTTCCTCATATTAGAGGTGCTCCATCCCATCTGATCATCTTATCCCTCTTAATCATCACCTCTAAACAACTAACTCTTGTGATAATGGTTAGGCCTGCACAGCAATATTTTTTGGTCATGTATTAGGTCAACATCAATGATATGTCCTCTGCTCCAAAATTAAGTTCTCTGCTATGGCAATACATGCTCCTCTCTGATAACATTTTTTTTTCTTCCTGGAGTATAGGTTGTGTTCTTGTTCAATGCACAATAAGAGTGTTTTGTCGCTACAAATATAGATCTACTTCAAGGCATGTATGATAATTTGTGTTTCATAAATGTAGATATACATTTGAAGAGGTATATACTAAAAAGAATGATAACTAATCATGTCTCCAGATGCAGAAAAAAAGATACAGGTCATTAATTTTTCTGATTTCATTTATTATTGAAAATATTGTGTCTCTTTCTTAAACTCTTCAGGAAACTTAGCATATGTTTATTGACAGAATTGAGGCTTTTAAGTAAGGAGCAGCAACATGTATTCTTAAGAATCCACATTGTTATGTACTATTCTATATGTATCCTCTTGAGGTAACTGCATGGTATTAAGTTCTCAACTATACATTCTATTTGTATAGCAACGTTTGTAAATATTATAAGAGGGAAATTCTGAATCTCTAAAAGCAAATAAATGAGAAAATAAATGACCTACAAGCACCAGCCACTGAGCTGGCAATCAAATCTACAGCATCAAGTCTTGAAAGAGAATCATGGGATTGCATATCAAATACTTGACATTGTTTTCTTTTCTCCCAGAGAGAATATGACTTTCCTGTGCAAAACATTCAGAATGTAGTTTGTGTCCTGTGCTCTCAGCCCTTCAAATTGTTTAAGACTTTAAAATTTAATCAAGGGATTTCTTAATGGAGGAGAATGAAGAGTAACATCAGAAATACATTTGACAAAAGGGTAACAAATTTCTACTTAATTATTTACAATGGCCCTATACTGCTACTTAGAGACACAGAGTAGTCAGACTCCTGAGCACCAGATCCAGCAGTCTGGAAGGACAAGGGCAGCAATTTGTCCTCACATCATGCAAACAGTTTTCAAGATTGCATCTTGTTGATCTTGATGAAATTACAAGTCTAGGATCTGATGCAGCATGCCAGTAATTTATGATCACAGGTCACTCGAAGCTGAATGCTTTCAGGGCACATCAAGCCTACTTGTCATTTGCATGCAACTCATTTTATCACCTAAGAGATGTTTTTTATCAGGCCACTAGGCAGTCATTTGCAGTTCTGGAAGGCCTGAATTAAAAAAAAAAAAATTACCTCTTTTCATCCATCACAACATTAAAACAAACATCGATGTAAAGTGTAATATTAAAGCAATTAACCTATTATCTTCAGGTCAGGCATTTGTTATTTTGCCATTTACAGAATGGCAAACTCTCCCACTTGGCTGCTGATGTTTGAACTGGGCCAGCTGTCTGTTCTTTCTAAATGCCATTTCAGTTGATTACGTGACTATGAAGTGCCCTTCTTCCCACCATTTGGATTACTTCTATTTAACTCCATAGCTGAGCAATTTTCCCTATATTGCCTATTCAAGAAAAAAAAAAGACAGATTCTATAGGTGTTATGTAATATTGTTCTCACCTTGCAACATTGTGGACCAGTTTTTTGGTTTTTTTGTTTTTCTGT
Source organism: Climacteris rufus (assembly GCA_013398175.1). Lineage (NCBI taxonomy): Eukaryota > Metazoa > Chordata > Aves > Passeriformes > Climacteridae > Climacteris > Climacteris rufus. The sequence goes on from VZRZ01002437.1 coordinate 117,438, forward strand.
TTTTTTTTTTTTCAAAGGAATCTCTCTCGCTCCTAATATACTAGGTGGTAAAAACCAAAAAAAAGTAAATAAGTTATTTGATGTTGTTATTTCTAGTGTTATGCCACTCACAGGAGCCATTGGGTTCCTACAAGAACAGTAACACTTTAGAAAAGCAAGGTAACATTTCTCAAGGCATTTCAAAATTAAGGCCTACATGATAGAAGTCTGCCAAGCTCCACATAGACTTAATGGAAGAAGTTTAAATATTTGAATAATTCTGTTTATGGGGGATGGGATTTGGGTGGTGAGGAGTTTGCAACAGGAATAGAATTTATTAGCACTACCTTAGGCATCTTCAGTCTATGTCTGTGCTAGTCATCTAGGTTTCTTTGCAAACAGCTCTAAAAGGGAATTAATCTCACCCAATGACATCTAAGATAAATCAGAATAAAAGCCTCCTGAGCATTCCAATTTCTGTCTAATAACTATTGGGAGACATAAGATGATTCATTCAGCTTTACACACAGAACTGATGGTAGTCTGAAATTATACAGGATGAATCCTGCATTGTGCATATTTTTACCCTAGGTGCAGATTGCCAACTGGGTCAAACATTTGCTGTGGCACACAGTGCACAGCTTCTGTGTATCACAATGCACTCTAGCTAGATACCATGCTGCACAAGTCTTGCTTCAGTCCTAGAGAATAATAATGGAAATGTTTACATGATAAAAGCATTCTAACATATCTAAAAAAGTATTATGCCTGTACTGTCTTTAAACTACATAAAGGAGTTTACACCAAACTCAGTCTGAGTCTGATGATACCCACAAGATTACTAAAGGAGATTTCTGTCTTAGAAGTCAATCTGGAAATCAAACCAAAGGCAGATACTTCAACAGAAAATTGATTTGCATCTCTGTTATGATTTCATTAGGCATATTCAGAGTCTGATCTTGTGCTCCACAGACTTTGAAACACAATAGGCCAAAACCACATATGAATAGATGTTTAGTAACAAACTGAGTAAAGTTGCAACCTGACCATATTTGGGCCCATTTATATATACTTTCATGCTGTTTTTTTGGGTTTTTCTTTTTTCCATTTGGATGTGGTGCATTGCTTGGACTATAAGGTGAGTCATATGGATACATAATTTGAAAACAAACTGTCTTTTTTCTTATTTGCTGGTATACCACATTGTACTTTGCACAGTCTTAGACTGTGGCCTTATGCTTTGTCTGTTTTACCTCAACAGCTTTCATGTTTCAGCTACTATAATCGGACAAATATTTCTCCACCTTTTGCTATTCCATGTATTAAGATAAACTGCTCAACCAAACTTTCTGTCATCCTGTCATCAATTCACACAAAACAGAGGGGGAAAAAAACTTCTCCTTCTCTACCAATACCAAAACTGTCATACAGAATTATAACTCGGGTCATGTAATTTCCTCCAGAACATTTTCTGCAACATTCCAGGGACATGAAGGTGCAAAGAACATCCAAGCATGTATATTATCCTATAGTGTGTATTCACCTATAGGAGAAATCTGAATTAGTCTTTCAAAAGTGTAAGGTTTGTTCTTTGTTCATAGCTTTTCTGAGTGAAAGACCAAGGAAGCTTGGACAAAGAAATCAGTTCTGACCTCCAGCAAATGCAAATAGGTATTGCAAGAAAAATAAAACCTTTTCTCTGTGTTCTGTTTTCCTACAATATATGCCTATCAAGCTTTGAGCAACAGTACCAATTAAAGTAACCATAAATGCTTGACATTTAATGTTGAAACAGATAATAAGGGAACACAAGTGAAGCCTTTCAGGGGAATAAGAAACTGAAGGTGAGTCATAGCACCTGGAAAGATCTGTTGATTCTGTATGAGACTTAAAGGACAAATTGCATGCAGATTGTAAAAATATAATTTTATAACGGATACAGTAACTTGGGTGCTGCAGTGCCACACATCTGTTTTATATACTGCTGAATAATTTAGTAATGAATTTTAAAATTAGAATAAGTTGCAAAGGGCCATTAATATTGCATTGAGCATTGTTGCATTACATGGTATGAAAATTACATCTGTTATAGAGTGTTTCTTCCAGTAATGGTCAGCTATGTTTATACATAGTCACCGCTTTTCTTAATTGTAAGTATTTTAGTGATGTTCTGGAGAGTGAAATCAACAGATGTTATATAGTATATAGCTCTTCCAGATGGCAAACCCTCCTGCTGTAATAGCCTAAATCAGCCTTTTTTTATCATCAATACCTAAACCACCACTACAAAACTGTTTTGTTTTTTTTTTTTCTTGAAGCTATTAAGTAGGGGAGAAAGGTCATAAATTTTTCAGTGTGCCTTCAGAAAGATGATGAACACCGAAGCGTTAATCCTTTAAATTTCTACTTGATTATGTTATACATTTGATTGTGTCTGAAGTTCCCCAGGAAAAGCTTTGAAAAGTGTGAAAACTGTTGCTGTTGAAGAGAAATTGGTCCTATTTTTTTCTCTATCTGACCAAGTGTCAACATATTCACCTTTTAAAATGCCATGCTTCTATGTTCTCCTCAGACAAAAACACAAGGTTTTCTGAAACAGTGGATGGAGAATAAAACTTCCTCTTTGTTGTTAGAATGTAGAATGATGTCTACTATAGTAAATTACTTTCTACTAATATGATATACAGTATTATTCTATAAGGATGAGACTGGCCAGTCATTCTTGCTACAACTTATATTGAATAAAAACTATTTTCTCATATTCTTCCAGTGAATACTATCTTCATAATAGGACATAACTACTGACACAGTGTGTCAAGATGCAGATAGAGTCTTTAATTAGCATTTTAAAAGAAATACAAGTGTTTTCATCTGACCTCTTTGGTTCAGAAAGGCACAACCCTTGGCAGATCACTGTTGCAAACAGCTACCACTATTTTCCTTTCTGAAGCCTAATTACAGAGATTTAAGTATCTGCCTTCCCAAATCAAACCCATATTCATTTTTCCTGTAATATTACTGTCAATCTCAGCACAGCTGTGATATGTAACAACCCAGCTTGTTGTACAAATGAAGCAAAGAACTTTATGCTTAAAATAATGGCAAAAATTATATACAAGACCAGAATTTTTTTGGTTGATATTAAGGTATCTTCTATGTTTAGTCACCCAATAACCCCCTGGACCACCTCCTGCTTCTCTAAAGCTCCCTGAATCAAGTTGACTTTGCAGGCTTCCAGATAGGTATTTAGCATGGATGCACACTGTTTTTTTTTCCCACTCCTGCCTCAAAACACAAGGTCATGTCTCCACTCTTCTGTCCCTTGATGGGTACTCTCCAGCCGAAATCTGTTATGTAGCCATCTGTTTATTAACTATCAGCATTCTGGAAAATGCATCTGTAAAAGAATCTAATTTTTAAGAAATAGCAACTAGCACTTTAGAAAAATAATTTCCATTTTCTACTCTCCAGACCTGACAGTGAATTCCTTCTACCTTCTGCTTATTTTCACCTTACTTACTCAGCAAAAATAGAAGTTTTCCTTTTCGATTCTTCTGTGAATAGTGAATGTTCCTCTGTTTCATGTGTTTTGTCTTTGTTTCAAAGTCCTTGATAATACAATTATTGTGGTAATGTATCCAAGACTTTCTAAAAGATGTTTTCTTTCTCACGTCTGTGACTGAATGTATATTGAGTATAAGTATCACAGTGCTAACAAAGCAAAGTGCCAAAAAAATTTTGGAAACTGTGCTGTCATCTTTAGGATATTGAAAAGGTTCTTCACTGATATAAGAGAGGTAAAAAGAAGAAACTAAACAACTTTTTTTTCGTTGTGATTCTAAAATTTCTGAGATTGAATTTGTCTCCAATATCAGAATTATAGGAGCTTCTTAGTCAATTTGTTCCTGGTCTGATATATATGTGTGTGTATAAATACATGCACACACACAGAACAAGTGATTGCAGGCAACAAACACAAGAGCATGTGTTCAAAGTTCAAATTCCTGGGCAGATTCCTTCAGGTGTTACTGCCTATTATTCTGCAGTTCAGAGTATATTGGATCACTGGTGCTGCTCAGTTGCCATTTTTGGTCTTTTAGAGGAAGGGAGGAAGCAGAAACTCTCCAGGCATGATTCCAGTCCAGAGTTTTAGCAGAAATTTACAAGACTAGTTATACAAAACAGATGAAGAAGAGTGAAGTATTATCACAGCTCATTTGCTATGTACTATACTGTGTATTTTTCTGTATTTTTTTTTAACACTGCATCCTACGACAACCTGGAAGTCTCAGTTTTAAGCCAGTGAGAGGGGGACTAACTTGAAAATATATTATTAACATTATAACCAGATGTCTGGTTGATAGAGAGAAACAGGCACCTGTTATAAGACAGGTGTTTAAGATCAGCAGTATGGTTAACTTCAGGGGTCAGACCATAAAAATAGCTGACCATGGAAGAGTTAAATGCACAGTGTGCTATAGTGAATACTATACCTGTGAGCCATATTTATAGCTAATACAGCAAACTAATTACCATGGCAGGTAAATTACTGACAATTGCATGTCTTAAATAAGTGTGTCAGAGTGCAGGTAAATTATCTGAATAGGTTGTTGAGCTATTCTGAGTCATCCTAGATAAGTCTAGATGATGGAGAGAAAAGGCAGATGGGGCATGCTACAGATACTAACAAAATCCATTCTTAACATCCTTTCTTATTTAGGATGCTTGTAGCTAATCCACAATTCCAGTGACATGCTGCATTTGAATACTTCCTACAGGGCAGCTTCAATCATCATGTAGTCATAATATAGATATGTATCATATGGATTATGCAATAGTTATTATTTTGCATTAAAGCACCACAATCATGACACAAATTATTAAAAACTCAATGTTTTTGCAACCCATAACGCTTTTCATTGGTTTTAAATTGGAAACCTCAGAAACAAAATAGGATTTTCACTCAGATTATTCACAGAGTCAAGGCCTGACATTCTCAAAGGCACCACTTCTTGTCAGTGGTCTATGTAGTAGAGAATAAAACTGAAATAAAATATATGAAAGAATCAGGGGGATATAAAGATGACTTAAAAATCTATTGGCACAGATAGTTTTTATATGCAAAAAACATAGTAAAACTTTATTGAACTCTACACAGATTAGCCTTAATTTTAACTCTTTTATGTTAAATTCTAAATGGAAAAGGCATCAGTAATATCTGTACTATTGTTTATTTAGTACAGGTCCATAGCCTTCAACCCATTTCAAAACAATATTTGCTGCTTTCTAGATTTGAATTAGTCTCTCAGTCTTCCTCCAACAGAAAACTACCAGCTGTGACCATCAGTAATTCCTCTTTTTTTTTGTCATAACAAAACATGCAGTGCCATATCCAGAGATAAATTAGTCTGGTGGGTTCAGAAATGGGAGTCAGCAAAATTAAAGGAATGAATTACCCAAGAGCAGAACAACAAGGCTGAGAAAAGCTTCATGCTGAGAGTGCTGTGGCATGGATATATGTACAATATAATCAGCATAACAAAAATAATTGTTGTACTTCCAGCCAAAGAGACTCCAAAATTTCTATCCCCAAAGTATTGACGAAAATGGCTTCCTAAAATTTCTGAACTTTTTCTATTTTCTGGCAAGTTTAAGTATCTGTTTTTATTAAAATTATCTCAAATTCTAGCAGGCAGTTCATTCTTTTTGTTTCCATTAACTGCAATAGATATGTGCTTTGAATCCCTACAAGAAGAGAAATCCACTTATAAATAATAGAGGTACTGTATTTAAGACAAAACCTATTTTACACGTCTGTCTTTGTCACCACCTCAAATTTGATGCTGCTTCAGAGATGATGTCTTTATGGGCAGAAATTACCTCAAAAATTATTTCCGTGACATAACAATCTATTAACGATCTAGTGTTTTAAAGTAACGGGGAATCTACTCTATTTTGGAATGCAAGGATCTCTATTGGCATTGAAGAGAACAGAAAATCTCCAGTTTTATAGACAGAAAGTTGATATATCTATGCCATTAAGGGTAGGAAAATAAGATGAAAAACCCCATAGCATTGCATCTGTCATGGGATACAGCCAGAGAGCATCACCTAGAAGCTCCCCTCACTCCCAGCCCCGCATGTGCCAGGACACAGACATAGGTGCAAACAGGAAAAATGCATTTTCTTCCTCTGAACTCTACTAGACGTATCACTGACACCATGCTCTTATACACATACAAACAAATGTAGTCCTGCAATAGCAGACAAAGTAACCAGGCTAGTGCATAACCAGTACTCAGAAAACTAGCACTGGCTACCTCAGCACAGTTACAGCTTCCTAAAAATGCATCCCTTCAGAATGGTGCATGCCTGATCTTGTGACAAAAATTACATTCAGCCTCTGTCTGACATTGACACTGCCAGGCAACACACACATCTTACCCACAAGGAAGCAGAGGGAAGAACAAAATGTAAATATTTCACAGGACTTCTGAACCAAAGGTTGTTGCTCAGTAAGGATGTGATCTCAGTAAGGATGTGGTCTGAACCAGTTTTATAGCTCTAGAGTATGGATATCTGTACCTTAGCTAAACAAATTTGTCACCTTTTGCAGTCAATGAGGGAAATGGGCACTCTGCAATGCACAACTCTTTTTACTGTTGAATAGACCTGTTGGGTGGTATTACTATAAAAAATACTCTCTATTTACTTACAGTTGATTTGGACTTGGCTTCAAAAAGAAAAAAGTATTGAAATATAAACCAGAAAATTAATGAAATCCAAGGACCATCAAATATTTGCACTGCTCTAGTAACAGCATGGTACCTCAATAAAACAGAATAACTAGCTAATTAAAAGTCTTATTTTGTTCAGGTGTTCACAAGCAGTACATGAACCCACTAGAAATGTTCAGCTACAACAGAGACACCATCACAGTCACCACTGTGCAGACATTTAAAGAGCAGAACACATAGCCTCAATCATATCAAAGAAAAATGGAATGGTTTGAGCTAGAAGGGACCTGAAGGATCCTCTAGTTCCAACTCCCTGCCATGGGCAGGGACAGCTTCTACTAAACCAGGTTGCCCAGAGCCCCATCCAAGCTGGCCTTGAACACCTCCAAGGATGGGACATCCACAACTTCTCTGGTCAACCTGTTCCTGTGTCTCACCACCCTCACAACAAAGAATTTCTTCCTTGTAACTAATCTAAGTCTACACTTTTTGAGTCTACCCTTTGTCCTAAGCAGAGACTTGTCCCTCTCGTGAGAGTGGAGTAGAGGAGAAGAATCACTTCCCCTGACCTGTTGGTCATGCTTCTTTTGATGCATGCATTTTCCACTCACCCTGTATTTGTACTCGGGATTGCCCTTACTCAGGTTAATGACCATATACTTGGTCTTCTTGATTTCCATGAAGCTTGCATAGTCCAAGCTTGTCCAGGTCTCTGTGGATGTCATCCCGTCCCTGCAGTATGTCAACCACACCCACACAGTTTGGTGTCATCATCTAACTTGCTGAGGGTGCACTCAATCCCACAGTTCATGTCTCTGACCCTTGAGGAATGCCATCCATCACTGGTGTCCACTTGGACATATATCTGTTGATTGCTACTCCACGAGTTCCTAAACTTGCACGGATTGCATCTGTCCCCTGTTCCACCTGTCTTAAAAATATGAAAGAGAAAACAGAAAAAAACAAAAATTGCGCTAAAATTGTGATTAAAGATTTAATTTAAAAGTGAGAAAGAAACTTTGTGTCCATCGGTCAGTAACTGAGAGACACTGAGAGAAAGAGATGCTTTCAGACACATACTTGCTGCTCAGTTCATCCAATGGGACAGTAAATTTAGGCTGCTGTCAGAGGTTGGGGGATGTCTTGGAATTTTTCTCCATCACTGTTACTAAGTAACAAATAGCCAGATGATTAGGGCCATCAACTCTTTTGTGAGAGACAAAAGGTGTGCTTGGGCGGGGGCAGGTAAGGGAAGAGCCGGCCATTGGAACAGGCACTCTCTCTCGGATCCGACGCTGAGAGGAGAGGCGGCTCTTTGCTTTTTGGCTGCGATCGGAGGAACTCCAACTGTGCCTTGTTTTTTCTTCTCCTGGCTGGGTGAGCTTTGATTCAACCCTTTTTCTCATTGGGAAGTGCATGTTTCCCCGGGCTGCGTTCTTCTCACAGCGGTTGCTGGGAGAGTCCGGCTGCCTCTGCCGCCTGCCCCCTCTCCGCCCCCCCCACGAGACTGCGGCGTCTGCTGTGACTGCAGAAATCCTTGCTACCCCGCCAGCTAGCCAGGAGAGAGAGAGCCAGCTCCTGCCCCTGCCGCCCTGTGTTTTTTTTGCCACTCTGAGCTGCCTGGCTGCTCTCCAGCCTGTCCGCCATTCCCAGCTGCCCGAGGCTGACCTGACCTTGCGCCACAGCGCCACCTGCAGCCGCTCGGGAGTCATCGCACCTGCCCTGCCCGACCGGGAGCTCAACAGCGCCCCCTGCTGTTTTTCGACCGTGATTACACCGCACGGGAAAGTCATCTGCTATTGGTTTCTGGTTCTATTTATGGTTGTTATTATTGTTACTGCTTGTTTATAGATACTAATAAAGGACTGTTATTTCTTTTCCCATACCTTTGCCTGAAAGCCCTTGATTTCAAAATTAAAATAATTCGGAGAGAGGGGAAATCACATTCTGTGTCCTAAGGGAGGGTTCAACCTCTCTCAGCAGACACCCGTCTTTCAAAACCAAGACATCTGGTTTAATCCAGTTGCAAATGGCAATTATCTTTATAACACAGAGTTGTTTTGGATACTACACTGAGGACTGGAGTCAACACTGCTTTCTTCCTATTCATGCCTCACCTGACTTGGGAAGAACTGGGCACACTGAATAACATTTATCCCAGATGGTTTTGGTACTGAACCAAGCACTGGTTCCTGTCAGCTCCTCTCACAGTCAGTGGAGGGCTGAATGACCTATAGCAGTGCTGGTCACAGCTTAACCACTTAAGTTAGGTGTCTTAATTTAAGTGAAATTATTGCAGGCCTGATCAAGTGCATAAAAATGGTCCCTTAAGGCTACACTTCAGGTATAAATAGGTAGGAGGGAAACTATTTACTCCCACAGGCAAATTTTTGTCCAAGACATTCAGATGTGTTACAAACAAAATGCATGATAAATATGGAGCTTGCCCAGGTAAGAAAAGTGGTGATAACTTAGTCAAAAGCTGAAAAATTACTGTGTTAATATGTGAATTAAGGATAGATTCTTATAATATTTTGTCTTTTGTTATATAATTGAAAACACTGAATTGCTCATCTGACTTCAGTAAACACAATTCCCAAAGTACTTGCCTTTCTAGATTTCCAACACAAATGTGGGCAATGTTCACCTAGGGAGCATAAGAGTTTTTTCCTGGTATGAAATATATGGCAATATCAGCATGGTAATAAACACAGACCTGTCTTGGCTAGTACATTTACCCTCCATTTCCAAATATCTTTCAGGCTCTAAAGCGGTATGGTTTTCTAAAATAGATGGTATTTTGGAGATGTGGTAGTCATTTCATGGCTAAGGTTGTAATACCTTCCATTATAAGCTCAATTAGGCCCTTACATCTAACTTTAACATCAGACTGTTCTGTTGTGTGGTATTTTGAAAGAAGATGACAATTTTTTCCCCCTAGAAAGTTTGAGGGTAATTGGACAAGGTATTTGTGAAAATGCTGTAAAATCAGTACTAATTTGCATTTTCTACTAACCTAGAAACAGCATATCCCCGAAACAGCATATCCCCAAAACAGCATATAGGAGAAATGGCAAATGTGGTTTATTCTTCTGTCTTGACTGAGGACTGAGGAGTTTATGATCTTTACAGGACTAGACAGACCTACCAGGACTAGGGAAGAAGGAAAGCTTAAAAGGTTCTCAGGAGTTGGGCTGCTGTGAAAGCTTTTGTTTAGCATATACTCAGCAAAAGCAGGCTGTCTCGGCATTTTCTTACCTAAGAATATTTTAAAAGACAGAATTGGAATAAATAGAAGTATTAGATTAAGTTTTCTCTTACTAAAAAAAAAAGCAAAATTCCTTAAAAATCATTGACACTATTTTTCATATATGTCTCTTCATTAGTTTAGAACATTCTGCAAGAAATAAGAAATTTGAAAGTCACAAAACTGTAGCATTTTAAAATAAAATTCATTAAATCTAAAAATCAGAAACTCAAACATTCTTATACACAATACCAACACATCCATTATTCCTTTCTCCTACTCTTGGTCATTTTAAGTATAGCTGAGATGCCATGTATTGGCCTTGACTTTTAGGTCATGATGACCTACTAAGTTGTAAATTACAATGTTGTATTACCATAAAAACATAGTGTTAAAATATGGGTACCATAAAATACTGGAAAAAGTATTGCAAATTTAAGCAAAAAGAAATTATACTTTTATGCTGTTCTATTCCCCTTTCCCTAGCTTATGAAGTACTCTCTCTAAAGTTTTTTAGAACATATATATATTTAAATTGCATTATTATCACAGGTAATTGATATTATTTCTAATGCAAATCTCATGCTTTCACTTTCCACAGTTTACTTAGAGGAGGACAAGAAATATAGATTTAGAGCAAGTGCCATATTTATAAACCTGTAAACTGGGCAACAAAATATAGCCATTACAAGTTCAAGATTAAAATTTACCTTCAACTTGCATTCAAATAAAAGATTATAGTATTATACACACAATTCCTCATATTAATATTTTATGTACCTTTTTATTTTAGTTTTAGTTAGGTTTTAGTGTACCATATTTCATACAATTTTCAGTATTATTAGATTATATAATTATATAGAACATATAATTATGTCTCAGAGTAGAGATTGATTATTAACCCAGGTCACATCCAAGGCATGGAAAGGAAATTATTTCACTGAATTTCAGTCACCTAAAATTTAGTCACCATTTCCAAAGTAGTAGTCCCAAACCCTTTATCCCATGAAAATAGAGAACATCTCCAGGAAGCAATTTATCCTCTTTGAAAATGCCAAGACAACGTTCAGTTTCCTCAAAATAGGGATTCTCTGTTTCAAGTCTTCTAGGACACAAGACATGAAGATTGGGTTGGCACACACAACTAAAGACACACCTTTGGAGCTGTTGTTGAAAGCAACACAGTACATACCAAAGCACTTAAAATGTCACTAGATTCAATGTTTTGGGAATTCCACCCAGCTGTCAAGTTTAAGCTAAATGCACAACTTTCTTAGTAATTTAAATTAGGTAAGAGTATTACCACCCACATTCACAGGCAGAAACATAAGTCTAATAGGTGGGTTTGTTAGTCATGTGACATTTTAAAAAATTATTTACATGGAGAACAGTTAGTATAGGTCTGCCAACCTATGTTGCAGAACAGTTATACAGTCACAGATGTCCAATGAAGGTATAAGGAGTGAGTTTTATACCAAAGACAGCAAGCATACAGAGTTCTGTATGTTCTTAACTTGTAAAAATAATTACTGTTTAGTAAAAAAATTAACCATGTTCAAAAAACATGTCTTTCAGTCTCATCAGCTTTAAGTGTATGCTTAAACTTAGAAATATATAAGCTTTTTCTGAATGAGAGTTTAAAAGACGAAAGTTAGACATAAGAGAGAAAAAAAGAGATTGCTCAAAAAAAATTGGAGATTAGAAAACTAAAAATATTTCCTTCTTTCTAGAGTAATACATTTGCTTGGAAATACATAATGATCTAACTACAGTGATGCTCCTCTTACAATGAAATTTTTTTCTTAAATGATTTAGCAATTGCAGTGTATGATGAATAAATTATATATGAAGATTAAGTAAGGAAGCATTAGAGTGTCAATTGTGTCTTTTTCTTTTTTTTTTTTTTAACAGAATTAAGCCGGGAATGCTTTAGCAACGGTTCTAATGTTTGAAAAAGATGTGAGCAATCTCGTATCTCCAATGTGTGAATTCAATTTTACACAGATAATTCCACAGTTCTCCACCGCATTCATAGTTGTGTTCTGACCCAAACTGATATAATATTATGCATCATAAGAAAGAGGCTCTTAAAAGAATTGAAAATGTTATTTTTTTTGTTAAGGTACAAATTTTGAGATCTAGAGAGACTCCTGTAATTGTAGATTTTTGGAAAGTTTGAGGTGTTTTGGGAAAATTCTGCCAACCTACTCTTCCTCTTCATGTGCAAATGATGACATACCCGTATTTGAACATAGGTGTCTACACTGAATAGACTATTGGAGCAATCAGTATGAACCAGCTGATTTATTCTACATGTTTCTTGTACCATGAAAGAACTTTGTGCTAAGATTTGAAGACCTATTTACAATTATCTTTCTAATCCACTAAGCTGTCTGACTCTTGTAGCTTATCATTTTAACCCCAAGGGAGTGATATGTAAGATTCCTTGATAATCAGCTGATCTCAATCATATTTTCAGTTAATGGCATGCCCTACATACGAGTGTGAAAAATAATTTTTAAAAAATTCTGTGTTCTTTAAGGTTTCCTAAATCAATATGACACATATTACTCATATTTCTTCAAACAATTACTGCATTATTACTGTCTCCTATCAAAGAACTAGCAAAAAGAATCCATCTCAAATCAATTTAGAATTACAGATTCACTTAACAACTGAGATCCGTAGTACATAGATTTTATTTTTTAAGTTGACACAGAAAATTAGCCCTACCTTTCCTTTAAAATCCCCTCCTGCAAACAAGTCAAATGACACTGAATATTAAAAACAAAAACTGTGATTCTTTAAAATACCACATATTCCACAGACATTAAAAATACTGTTAAATCCTTCACTTTATGCCATTTGGCATGAGAAGTTTAACAAATTTAATTTCAGTCTACAGGGGTTTTTGTGTCTGTACATTACATGGAACTGAAGACATGCAGAGCGGACAACACTTCATTCACAGAACGAATAAGCTCACAGCGGGAGGTCCTCCCAGGGATGTTGCCACTGCCTCCTACTCCAGCTCCACCTCGGATGTGGGGGGCTCCTCCCTTGGGGAGGACTCTATAGGCAGGACTGCAGCTTGAGATCAGCCCCTTCTTCTAGAAGGGAGGCGTGCTCTGAGCCTTGACCTACCCACACTTCTAGGAGTCTCGGTTATGTTCGATATTTTATTAGTTATTGTTCATTGTACCCTCCCCTGCGCTGTTCTAAGTGGACCCTGGACCCCTGGACCCTCCCCTCATGCGGATCCCCATTGGTTATCCCCTCCAGCTCCTCCCGATTTCCCTTCCCTTTTAACCTGTTGCACCGTGTCAGCTCCTCGGCGTCTCTCTCTGACCCTTTCCCTCCCAGATCCCCGCACCCGACCGCACAATAAAGGAGACCACGGGGGAGACCCCCTCTCGCCACCCTTTGCCTCCTTGCCTGATTCCTTCTGCGCCCTGTCTGCTGTCACCTCGGGCCACCTCGGCTCTGCGTGACACACCCACGCTTAGCCCTGAAGCAGCCGCACCCAAAGTGAGCCCTCGGGGCTTTTAGAGGTCGGTGCCTCGGCTGAGAGCGACCAGGGAGCCAGGCGATACACTACAGGTCACTAAGCCATAAACCCTGCCTCAAATGAGCTATCGCTTTTCACTTTTCTTACACATTTGGGAGGCATTAAGTAATTTTTCCTGTGAAGGAAGCTTCTGTCCCTATCCAAAGGAAGCACTTTCCTTGTATAGTATCTAAATAACAAGCCACTTCAAGACAAATATTAGCTGAGGAACTTGTGAAATATAAATGCTATGTGTAGGTTATGTGTGGGTGAAAGCCTATGGTGAAAATTTTGTCTCTCAGATATCCTCTGATGGCAGGAACCCTGGACACAGATAGAGATTCTGTTTTCTTTCTGAAGTACTGTATGGTTGAGAGTTTTGATCCTTTACCATAAATCTTCAGTTTGCCACAGGATGGTAGAAAGTGTTATGTGGTCTCTGATATACAAGGTTGTGCAAAATAGATGTTCTGTACACCCTGTAACGAGACACTTACCTACAACTCATAGGGTTTGAACTAGATTATTTCCAGACCTTTTCCATCCTATTACTCTACTATTTGACCTCCAGAGGATTGTTGCACTTGGACACGAAAGAAGCATGCAGACACCTGTCGGAGAGAGAAGCCAAGAAAAGGGGCTGAGACACCCTGGACTTCATTTATACCTCTTCTTAGAAACCATTGTGAATTGGAGGGAGAAAGTGCCACCCCTCAATCACACTGGTCAAAGGAAAAATCCATCAAACATCTCCGCCCAGGAGAAAGGAATGCAAACAATATAACACAGTTAGAAAAACATGGCTATTTTTACAAATAGTGCGTGAGAAACTGTTACAGCAAAATGAAAACATCAAAGAACAGCAAAACTCAGGGCAACAGAGGATAGCGTGTAAGACTAGTTCTACAGGTTATACATTTAATATCTAACACCCAGAAAATACCTTTGTCTAGGTTTTCAGTTCTATCACTGCATTTGCACCATTCTTCTGAAGAAAACTGTAAATTCAGAGGTTTGAAGCTTTGATGAAATACTTGAACTAGAGCTGAATCTGAGGAAAGAATCTGACAGTGATACTGAGCAATGTGAAATTCTATGTGAAGAAGGTTGAGGAGATAGCTGGGGATCAGTGCTGATTAAAAAGCATTTCTACAATCAGACACAGAACTGTGCTGGTCTACATTTCATTGCTAAAGTCTGAACATGTACTTGGTTAAATAAAAATAATATTCCCATTTATTTCAGTGATTGTCGGACTAAGCTTCTGACAGGAAGCTTGTCATACTCTTTAACTAGAGGGCAAACCTTCACAGCAGTGCACACTTCCACTTACAATTTTCAGAATACATAATGTCTTACACAAATTACAAATGAAAGTTGCTTCTAGTTTGCCTTCTCTCAATACAGCTGAGTCTTATAAATTTTAATTGGGCCATAAAGAGCAGAGAGTGGGTGAAAAGGAAGTGCCACAGGAAGAAAACAAAAGTGACCTGATACATGATACCTTTCTCTCTGTCAAGACACTTCTCATAAAATACTGACTGGTACCTTAAGGAAACAAGTATGAAGTATAGTCATGGGAGCAGAGGGAAAGGAAGATGTTAAACTTGTCTTTCTTTCTTTAAAGGTTATTTCTAATTTTTCATTTAATCTCCTTAATGAGATGCCTGTTGTTGCCCCAGATGTACTTGCCTATTTCAACAGGTGACAGATTGAACACCCAAACTTCAAATATTAGAAGGTAATAGCTAGTTAAAGATGTTTTATAAGAATCATAAGGAAAAAAAACCCTACAAATGTTAAGAAAATTCAAAATGTTCTGAGGTGAATGACCCATTCCTGAGTTTCAAATGTTAATTTTTATACATCTGATTTTCAAAATAAAGGTGTATATGCTCCAGCATAAAGCATGACATGGATATTAAATATATAAGGATGTTAAGAAATCAGCCTATTTGCAGTTTATAGGCTATGTTTCATATTCAGTGTCAGGTTACAAGCATCACTTTGAACCTGGGCCTTACATGTCTTCTTCTGACTTTCTGCTCAGCATTGAGCTAAATACCACAGATGGTGTTATGAGAAAGTCTTACTTTTATCACAGAGAGGCAACAAAAGTCATTAAAATTTGAATACTTAAATTGGATAATGTTCAACAAAGAGATGCATTCAATCCAGAATATTTAAGTTTGTGTGTGAAAGATAGCATGACTTGGTAACTGATTACCTTGTAAAGGCTTCAGTAAATGAAAAAGTTGATTGACAATTATAACAGTAAGGTTTTCTGAGACTCTTATCTCCAGAATAGGTGCACTCTATAATAAACCTCATCATTTTTGTTGACAGTTATCCATAAAAGAGGACATAATGAAGAGCACAGGAGCTTTCTCTAACTGTTAACTTACCTTTCATCCACAACACAATAAGAAATCCAGTGATATAAGGGCAGGTGACACCCAGGTGTCTTTCCATTATGTACATGAGAATCTCTCCTGGAGAAATACCTGCCCATATGGTAGACTAGGTATATCCACAATACAAAGCAATCAGAGGTGGACAAGGTGTAAAGATGGTTGTTGGTTTGGATAATTTTTCCTTTCTTTCTTTCCCCTCAGAGAAAAGTGAATAATGTAAGGGCTCTGCTGCAGCTCAGCAAAGTGATATCTTTACAGCATGAAAGTGAGGCTGTGTATTGCATGCCTAGAGGAGTGTAGTTAAGGTGTGTATGAGGTTGGGATAATAATGAAGGAAGGAAATAAACCTGCTTCACTCTTGTCTACCACAGCTTTTAAAAGAGAAAAATTCTGGATATTTTTGCAGGTTATCTGCTTGAAGCATTGTGAGCTTCAGCATCAATTAACATTCATGCAGTCTAGTCACAGGGAACCTGTTCACCAGGGGGAACTTGGAACTGGGACTGATTAACACCAGAGATGTACTCACAGTGGACAGAGAGGAAACATTTTCAAGCTAAGAGAAGTTTAGGAGTATGTATTCCCCTGTGTATCTGGGGGAAATGAACCTGGAATAGGTAATAGCTTATTATACTTTCAATGTGGAACCATTTCATCTTAGTTCAGTCTTACTTAAATACTAATTGATTTTTCCTCCATGATGACATGAGACGAAGTTTAATCTTGCCAGAGAAGGTACCAAACTTTAGAAGGCAATAAGAATGCAAGAAAATAGTGATTATTATAACTTAAAGTCTTTTAAATAAATGTGCAAGAGCTTTTTGAATTTCTTTTTTACCTTCTAATGTTTCATGATGTAGTAACTATGTTTTCTCGCCTTGCCAATATATACTCAAACCTTCTTTCCATCCATTCTTTAAGAATTTAGGTAGAAAATTACCTTCACAATTAAAAAATCTCTTTGGTTTCTTCAGTTTGTTTAAATGCAATATAATCTCTGCATATTAGTGCTAAATAGTTAAGATCTCCTCTTACTGACAGTGCCCCAAGCAATATAAAATTCCTGTTCGTAAGTAGAAATCACTGTTATTTCAATGCTTGTCACTAAAATTAAATAATAGTAGTTGGCACCACGTGATCAGATCCAAAAAAGAGTAACCTGTGGAGTGTGGAAGAGCAAATTATCCAGAGTAAACAATTTAATAACAATTAGCCTCTTTTCCATGTGCCAAATGCCCAGAAATAGCTTAATATTTTCTCAACTGTATTCATTTTCTATGAATGTTCACCACATATTTTTTCTCAATTATATGGATTTTAAATTTTTAATTTGAACTGTTTATTCAAAAGGAGTAATATTTTTCCTGAAAAAATTTTTGTTCAACAAATGGATAAATATAAATGAACTCAGGTATCTGGTCCAAATATCTTAGATTAAAAATTAATAATTTACTCTGTCAAGTATTTGCTATGTGAACAGTAAACAGATTTTTAGTAGAAAGTTTTCACTTGAATGCCTGCAAATATTGTGAGTAAAACTAAAAGACATTTATTAGCTATATTCAGTTTGGTAAGGTAGTTTTCTAGAATGGGAATACAATTCAACAAAAACGATTAACCAAATCCTTCCCACACACCAAAAAACTCCTCATGCCAACATTAAAAGAAACAGATCTGATATTACTATCTTTCTTGAGCCAGTTTCTTCTGGATAGTCTTTAATGTTTTGGCATAAGTTCTGGTGCCTCTGTATTTTCCCTCTTTTTCTCTAACGCAGTCAGATATACACTGAACAACCTTATCTGTGAAATCTATCTATAGCAGCATAGAGGTCAGCCTCACCTCTTGGCCAGGAGTCCTTGGAAGAGTAGTTTAAGAAATGTAATGCGGCCTGTATTTTTACTAGCAAATACGACAGGCCTTTGGCAGAGCTCTCATAAGCTCTTCCTCCTCTCATTTCAAAGTGCTTTACTGCATTTTGCATATACTTTCTCTAAAAGCTAGTTTCAGCAGGAATGATCAAAACAGCTATTAAAGCCGTTCCCTACAATATTTCATGATGGTGATGAGGCTCTCCATAGAAAACTATTGAGATGTTACAGTGTTTGCTAGAATCTGCTACTTTTCAATCCTATTATGCTTTTGCATCATGCTGAACTCATTGGTCACTCATTTGTATTGTGCATGGACTCATTCAAGCATGAACAAGGTTGAATTTGTCCAGCTATTACCACTGTGCTTGACCATAAAGGAGAAATGGCTCATGAATGACCCTCCTTTTTTGTTAACACTTATGCCTTCTAACAATATGAAGTTTAACAAGTCCAAGTGCTGGGTTCTCCACTTTGGATGTAACAACTCCTTCCAGCGCAACAGACTGGGGTCAGAGTGGTTGACCAGTGTCCAGGTGGAAAGGGACTTGGGGGTGCTGGTTGATAGTCAATTGAATATGAGCCAGTGGTGTGCACAGGTGGTCAAGAAGGCCAATGGCATCCTGGCCTTTATTAGGAATTGTGTGGCCAGCAGGTACAGGGAAGTCATTCTGCCCCTGTATTCAGCACTGCTGAGGCTGCACCTTGAGTACTGTGTCCAGATCTGGGCCCCTCACTTTAGGAAGGACGTTGAGATGCTCAAACACATCCAGAGGAGGGCAACAAGGCTGGTGAGGGGCTTGGAACACAAGCCCCATGAGGATTGGCTGAGGGAGCTGGGGTTGTTTAGCCTGGAGAAAAGGAGGCTCAGGGGACACCACATCACTCTCTACAACTCCCTGAAAGGAGGTTGTAGCCAGGTGGGAGTTGGTCTCTTCTCCCAGGTAGCGACTGACAGAATGAGAGGACACAGTCTCAAGCTGCACGAGGGGAAGTTCAGGTTAGACATCAGGAAGAAATTCTTTACTGACAGAGTGATTTGCCACTGGAATTGTCTGCCCAGGGAGGTAGTGGAGTCACCATCCCTCAATGTATTTAAAAAAAGATTAGACACAGCACTCAGTGCCATGGTTTAGTTGATGAGGAGGTATTAGGCTATAGGTTGGACTTGGTGATCTCTAAGGTCTCTTCAAACCTGGTTTATTCTGTGATTCTTTGGCATCATTTTTCTTTAACAGCATTTGTAAAGAGGAACCAAAATTTATTTTCTCCAAAGTGTTGAATTCGCTGTAGAGCAGGATATGACTAT
Organism: Climacteris rufus; assembly: GCA_013398175.1. Taxonomy (NCBI): domain Eukaryota; kingdom Metazoa; phylum Chordata; class Aves; order Passeriformes; family Climacteridae; genus Climacteris; species Climacteris rufus. The sequence goes on from VZRZ01002437.1 coordinate 136,542, forward strand.
CTGCAACTGATGGACACAAGGTTAGTAGAAGGGTAAGAGGCTGAGACAGGTCTTTCATTGAAAGCTGTCGTACAGACAGAAAGCAGCTACTGCTGCTGCCACATGATGTGCTGACAAAGGCTCTAACTGTTGCTCAGTTTCTTTTATACTGTGAGTATAACAACTTTTAAGTGTTGAGACTTGGTTCCCATTTCCTTTCATGTCTTTTATTTTATCCTTATCACTTAACATCTTTTCTTGAGAGATTTGCAGGCAGGTTATCACTGCAGTAGAATTTTCAGCATCTCTTTTTTTTTTCTTATCCTACTTATAACCTCCAAAGTTAGAAATGCCTTGTTCTAGATCAGCAGAACTGGTGGTGATAATCATGGTTAGCCAAGAGTCCAGATCCCCAGAAAAGCTTATAGGGATGAGGATATCCAAGGTCAAGCTCAGAAATCACTAGCAAGCCCAGGATAGGAACAGGTCTGGAAATAGTAAGAAACATCAGACATAGCCCAGGAATTTCTGGGCAGGTCTACAGTGATGAGAGAGGTCTGAGGTCAAGCCAGAAAGTCAAGCTTGCAAGATCCTGTATTTATTCTAGTTTCATTAATGTTTTTGTTTACTGAGCTTTATTCAAATTGTAGTCACCAGAACCCATACTAATCAAGTGGGAAATCCAAACAGTTTGACCCGATAGACAACCTATGTTTTTTTTTTTTAACATAAATCTAGACATACCCTGTGGTAGCTATAATGAGAAAGAAAAGCATGAGTTTTCTCAAAAACACTTTTTTTTCACATAACGTATTCTTATTCACAAGGCAAATACTGCGTATCTCTTTCACTGCTAACAGCATGGTATTGCGTTTGTTTGGGGCCTGTGTTTTGCTTCATAGCCATATTCTGCAGTCTTTTCCCTAAGAATCTTCAGTATTATCCTGCTGAATACCTATTCTGAAGAAAGGTCTCCCCTTTCACTACCTCTGTAGTGATATTTACTTTTCATGCTGTCCCCAAAGTCATCCTCTACTGCAGTTACTGTATTTTACAAACAACAGATGCTCCTTGCCCCTTTTCCATCTTAAATGATTGTTGTCAAGATGTAGCATCAGAATAGGCCATCTTGGCAACAAACAAACATAAAATACCCCATTCCAAAGTCTGGTCTATAGGTGCTTTTCAATGCTAACTACTCTGGCTGGAGATGTGAATGCAATTCCAATTCTTCTGCCTTTTCTCTGGGTTTAGAAAAACAGACTTCCCAGAACACTTGAAATTCTGGCAAAAGAATTAATTTAATGAATTATGCTCCAACTAAACACAATCATAAGTGCAGCCAGGGGGTAAGAATTATACTCATACCAATGCAAAAGAACTGTAGAAGGCAAAATCTACCCTTTTGCTTTTGAGGTAATTTTCCTTCTTTCAGTCATCCTAGAAATGTTTTGACTGTGAACTGGCAAAAAAAAAGGAAAAAAATCCTCCAGCATAATAATAGCTATTTTTCATCTTTTTCCTGAGAAATTCAAGAGACTTTACATGGTAATTACGGGTCAAGATTTAAAAAGGCATGTGAAGATAAATCAAATTCTCTTACACGTGCACTCACTGACTTGTCATTAAGATCTGTTGGATGGAAAACAGTAATGTTTTAATTATTAATTTTTCCCAGGCTTTATTTTTTAATGCTTTATTTTCTCAGTGTAAATTTTAAAACATAATTGTATCTTTTTCGTTTCAAACCTATGTTTGTTCCAGTTATGTACTTTTCAGTACACCATTTACAGACACTTGCAAATTTAGGAAAGCTAGCTAAGGGAAGAAAGCTGTTTTGTCAGAGTTTGATTCTGGACATTGCATTTTCATTGTGGAAGGGTTCAAGGGACTGAAAATCATCAAAAATTACTGTCACTTAAATCCTTCATTTACATCTATTACAGCTGAATGACCAATTAGTTCAAAGAGTCCCATGGCCTGTGTTAGGTTTAGTAAGATGATTAAAAGGTATGAACCTCTGAAATTACTTATATGTGGTATGTTAGAAAGTTATGCCAGTTTAAGCCTTGTGCCAAAAAAAGAGCATAATTTGTAAAGATATACAATCATGAATTTCTTTTAAAGAGGTCAGGACAATGCTGATCTGTATGAGTTTACACGCCAAGGACACTGAAGACAATACAGTTAAGCTCCCAACTTAGTATAACTTAGACCTTCTTGCTTCCTGGCATAAGGATTGCACCAATTTGCAGTTTCTTTATATATTAGCAGAATGAAAGCAAGTAAAAAGTATTCTGAGTGAGTTTTACAGGACATTATGAATAGTTTTTGGACTTCTCCCGTACAAATTAATAATGTGAAATGTCTATTAATTCACCTATTTCATCCCCTACAGTACAATAAATCTACCCTGGCCTTACATGAGTCTGTCTTAGATGAGAAAGTAATGAGAAAGCACCTACTTAGCCAATGATTTCAGGGAAATTTCTGACCTCAAATAGGAGGGAAATCTATAACAGATTAACAAGGCATATAACTCAAAAGAAATTTGCCATTAAGAAATAAAATATACATAGCTATAGAACCCCTTCTAAAACGTCTAATTTTGCTATACCATTCATAACAGAGATTGCACACAAAATTCAGTCACTTTCACCCATTTCTAACTTTCTGACAACCTGGCGCCAGCAGTGATTTCATTTACAGAATATTACTAAGATCTTTTTGCTTTTACAGTATTTTAGAACTTGCTATTATGTAAAGCAAGAAGTAGTCACTGTGATCAGCTCTCCTCTGAAATGTGAACACTTGGAAGAGACAGCACTGTACTAGCCACTCCAGCATTGCTGAATGTAGAGTGTGGTCCCAATACCAACCCAGTGTTCTTCTGCTTGGATATGCAATAGTCATACTAGTTCTTTCAGTTCACATCTCTTGAATGGGAGTTTACATATAACTGATGAACACTCTGATAAATTAATTTATTTTTCCCCGGTCACATAGCCCTGGAGTAGAATTTCTTATTTTCTAGTTTATTCAGTCTGTGACCACACATTTGGGGATGCTAAAACACAAGTTTGTTTGCTTGTTTCTGGTTTAGATGCATCTCTATAACTTCCTAGCAATATATTATTCTTTCCATTACTTAATATTTCTCAGTGTTTATCAGTCATGTTTTAATCCATATTGTAATAGTAATGTGAAATAGATGGGTGCAAAAAGATCACTGAGGGAAATTTTTTACATGTGTAGTGACAAAAGAATGGTATTACATGTTTTTTACATGTGTAGATAGGACAAGGGAATGGTTTTAAACTAAGAGAGGAGAGATTTAGATTAGATGTCAGGAAGAAATTGTTTATTCAAGAAGGTAGTGAGGTACTGGAAGAGGTTGCCCAGAGAAGCTGTGGATGCCCTACCCCTGGAAGTATTCAAGGGCAGGTTGGATGGGACTCTGAGCAAGCTGTTCTAGTGGAAGGTGTCCCTGCTGATGGCAGAGGCATTCGAAATGGATGATCTTTCAGATCTCTTCCAACCTAAACCATTCTGTGATTCTATGACTCATATCTACACATAAGGAGGCCAGAGGCAGATCACTATTCTCTGAGCCAATTTTAATGCCAAGACTGTTTAAATCTAGCCTCTTGTACAGCACATTGGCTATATTCACAGTATGTGGTGTCCCTCTTAACCCCAGGCACCTTTACTATTTGGAGAAAAAATTCAGGTCACGTACCTGTATGGCAGCAATCCGTAATAATGAGACAGCACACACCTTGGTTCGCAAGGATATGAGAGCCAGCCAGCAGCAGCCCTGTTTATTGTATTGTCATTTTTTATAGTAGGAACCCAGGTATATGATTGGCTGGGTTCTACACCACCCTAATCCAAAACATATCAAACAAAAACGATAACAAATGGTGCTTATTTTATTGTTTTCATATCTCCCAAGGGAAATAAGGATTTTCTCACAAGCAGCAAGAAGCAGCTTCGGGCTACTACATACCTGAAATGATGCGAGAATGGTTTTGGACACTTTCTTGAGAAGGGCAATGGCTTAGCCACAGACTGTTTTGTTGCCTCCTCTGTCTTTCCAGAAATACTAGTAATTATTGGGCACCATACTTTATTAATATATTGTAAGAGTAAGAAAGCAAAATCTACATTAGTTATGGCACATCATCCAAAAAATACTTCTATTTGTTGTGCAAGTAGTCTGGCACCTTCTTTTCAAAGAACATCTGTGAAAATTGTCATTATCTATATTTTTAATTGCAGCACACTCAGCAACAGTATCACAGAATGGGTCAGGTTGGAAAGGACCACAGTGGGTCATCTAGTCAAACCTCCCTGCTGAAGCAGTGTCATTCTAGAGCACATTGCACAGGATTGTGTCCCTATGGTTCTTGAATATCTCCAGTGAGGGAGACTCCATGAGCTCTCTGGACAATCTGTTCCAGTGCGTAGTGAAGCACAGTGAAAAGTTCTTCCTTGTATTCAGGTGAAACTTCCTGTGCATCAGTTGCTGCCCATTGCCTCTTGTCCTATTGCTTGGCATCTCTGAGAAGAGCCTGGTTCCATCCTCTTGACACCCTCCCTTTAGATACTACAGACATTGATGAGGTCCCCTCTCAGTTTTCTCTTCTCAAGGCTGAACAGGCCTAACTCCCTCAGTCTTTCCTCATGAGATGCTCCAGTTCCCTCATCATCTTTGTCACCCTAAATCAATATGTTATTTCTAATTCCAGCATACAGCTACTGTTGATTAGCAAGGAGATTTAAAATATATTGACAATGTCTTTCAATGCTAAAAATTTACCGGAAGCTTTTCAAACTGTCAGGTATTTTGCAGCAAATGAAGTGTACTACTTAGAGAAAAGTAAATGAAGATAAACATGTACTTGATATTGATTCAATCTATACAACAGATGGCAATATGGATGCAAATAAAGTGCTTGCCCTTTTATTCTTATTAGTTAATATTTACATCACTGGAATGCCCAGAGTCAGGAGCAGAGACCCATTATGCTAGACACTACACAAATACACACCAGAACATTTTGTTTCAGTATCATCTTTCTCCTGCTGCACACTAAACTCATTGATGACTCATTTGTATTGCCCAGAGAGTCATTCAAGCATACAGAGGGTTGATTTCCTCCAGCTGTTCTGAAAAGTTTATAACCTAAGCAGGAAGAGAACAAAGGAAGGGAAAAAAGAAAGATTCATAAACGCAAAATTTAATTTTGAAGGTTTTTCCTTGTGCTTTGTATAACACAAATGTGTTGGAATCACCCTTCTCGTTCTGGTTTTTCAGGTTAACTTAGTTTCCATGTGTCCTTAGTTTCTGTACCATACCACTTGTCTTCTTAATCCTCTCTCCTTCCCTTTGATGCATTCTCTTTGCTTATTCTCCATCGCTTTCATGGCCTGTGCTTTTACCAGCACATCACCCGGTGTCCTCCAAGCCTGGCAAGCCACTAGGAGCAATATAGGAGTTACAAAGCATATGGTATTCACTGGCCGACAATTACATCTCTAAATATTAACTAAGCTAGTACATTCAATTTTCAAGTATAAAATGTTTCACTGTTTTCATTCAGAGTGTGATGTATTTTAATTATGATAGTTAATATTTTGCTGTATTGTATATCATAAGTTCTACAATGCAATTGCTTATTATATATGATCAGTTCTCTGTAGAAAAGCCTCTTTGGCACCAAGATTTTGTCTGAGGACAGTTTCTAACAGGTAACAGGAGTGAGGCCTCCCCACGCCCCATCAATCCTTGCTCTCAGCAGGTGCATAGTTCTGTCTCTCACAATGAAGTCACAGTGGAGTCTGAAACTAGATTTCAATCAACTGCTCTCTAATCCCATGGATGGGTCTCAACTACATTGGTATACAAAGTTTTCTCTCTCCTCTTTTCCTGCTTTCTCACCTCTTAGAAGCAAAAATTGAAAGATTTTTTTTTAGAAGTCTGCTAAGAATTTTGATGTTTAGGATTGAAACAGGAACCCACTATTTAGCTCCCTTCAAATACATCAGACATTCAACTATCTAAAATGAAGAATAGTTTTTATGCTTTTAAAATTAGAGAAATAGAAAAATCAGGCTTTGAATGGAAATTTTGTTGCAGCATATATTACAAAGTATTATAGTATTAGCCTTACAAAAAAAATCTTAAATGTAAAAGAAAGTATTACTTTGCAGAATAAAAGCATTTTAAAATTCAATTAGTATTAAGAAAAATTATCAGTATCAATGTAATGTCTTATAATAAAATTATGCAAATACAAATGAAAAAAAAATCCTTAAGAGAAGTATTGCTTAGACTTATACTGAGAATGTCTACTTCTCAAAGAAATTAAGTGTTCCTGATGGCATTTAAAGGAAGATAATCCATCATATTTGCAGTCAGTCATCACTAGGATTCAGAGTTAATACCATATTGCTACCTTATACCTCTTAAAAAAAGTCACAGATGATGACTTGTGCATAGAGTGTCCCACAGTATTCATTTGATGAAATGTTAATTAGTTTTATTGTTGGTAGTATTTTTCTCTAGCAACTCTTCGGGCTAAAAGAAATACACCTGTACAGGTGGCTGACTGGTACAGCTTAGTCTAAACTTACACTCACTAAAACCAGACAATAAGTATATTCACTAAATTTTTTGGAAGCTATTGTCTAACATCAAGGGGCACTGAGGTCTTGTAGCAGTCATTATTGAGGTGATCCTTTGACTCATATTTTTGTAGGGAAGTGAAAAACTCCATGTTAGTAATACCAAATACAAGGATAATTGATTACATACAATCTTCATGCAGCTACTCCTATGCAAAACTGGTAATATGCTGCAGTGCCTCTGGGGGTTGCTGGTGGTCCGGCCCAGCTCTGCGGGGGCTGGACCCCACGGCCCCCCTGCCGCGGAGGGCCCAGGGCCACGTGATGGCTGTTTCCCCGTGCCCGCTGTAAGGGAGCTCCTCCCAGAGCCGGGTGGCCAAGGGGCCCTTCCAGGCATGGCGGGGGGGTGGCGCTCGCCTGAAGGGGCAGCCCGTTGGTTGGTTCCATGTTCCGGACCACCCCGCATGACTGGCCAGTGCCTCCGTCCGTCTGCTGACATCACGCAAGCCCCCTGCAGACGTTGGCTCTCACACATAAGCCCTTCCCCAGGCCCAGTACGAAAAGAGCCTGCACCAGCCAGCCGTCTGTTGTCTTTACCGCTCCATTGCAACTCCAGTATTACAATCAGCTAGACTTAAGCCAAAAAGAACCCTTCCTCATGTCTTTACTTCTGCTGCCTTAATTAAACGGTGTGTGTGAATTTTGCTAACACCAGCACAGAAGAAGAAGGCAGCGGTGACTCTGATGGAGACTGGCAGAGGCTGGGATCGCGTCTCTCAGGTCACATGACTGCTGCCAACGGCTTCCAGTAACCCATGCTTTTTACCCGCGGCAGTAATACTGTCACAGTTATTACTGTGATACATGATTACAGGAAATGAGAAGCACTGCAACATTCACCCAAACAAAAAAAGGATATGCTGTTCCATACAAATGCTTCTCTTTTACTAATATTGCCTTTTGTTAGGGGTTGTTGTTTATAAAACACTTCTTGTAGGATTATTTAGTGAGGTGCATTTCCTGTAAATCAAATAGAAATGCTAGGTCAAGTTCTATCTGGAAAACTGGGGGAAATGACACTGACTGCCTAGGTCTGATAAGTAAAACTTCCTGTTTCTTTATAATTCTGGCTTTAGAAAGAACAGGAAATAATGAATGTAAAAATCGACGTAGAAGTTAAAATAATGGGAGGGGAAGGTTGAGCTCTAATGGCAAATAATAGAACAATGCTCTTTGTGAACGTTTCCACCTCAGGATGTTTTGATACTGTTACTATACTGATACAGATACTGTTTCATGATCATGAAAATATTTTGCTGTTTAGCTGTTATCCATCAATTATCCTTCCCTGGATATCTTTGTTTATTAACTAATATTGATAGCCTGCATTTTGCATAAGATAGCTTCTTGTCCTTCCAAAGGATCCAGCAAAATTATTTCTCTTTTTTTTGGCAAGGTTCCCCATATGGAGTTTTCTGGCTTCAAAAGAAGCATTGCCTTCTTATTTGAATATTGTCTTATAATACTGCAATCTTACTTGGTCTAAAGACATTATTATAATATCAAGTGGGAGACCATAAATAGATGCACGAGCCATACGTGCTCCTAAGTAATGAGACAAAAATGCCATATTCCTTCTGGAATAAAGCTTTGGACCAAATCCCATCAAATAGCTCTAGTGGTATCAGTTATAAGACTAGATTTTACTGCCAAACTCATTGGTTTATCTTCAAATTTGATATAAGCAACAACTTTGGAATTTATTTTCAAGCCTGGATTTTTGTAATTAAATGGGAATGTGGTGGCCTTACATCACCAAAAATGCCTTAGAACATGTCCTGTGAGCTGCACATAAGTCCCTAAAGCATTTTGGTAGCACAACGAGTGTCAGAACAATTGTAACTCTACAGCCAGGAGCTTACTATCTATTACAGAGCAGTGATATGAACCCAGATCAGCTGGTTCTTTTGGCAGTGGCACATGTTTAATCACAAGTTTTTGCTCCCTACCTCATACCAACTATAGCAGTGCCATAAGCCCTCACTGACAGACTTGATGACCTTCCTTTATAGGCAATCCAATTGCACAAGGTAAAACCCAGGAATGATGAGAATCTTGTGTCACACATTCAGATTCTAGCAGTAAATCATATGCTTCAAATGCCAATAAAGCTGGAAATAATGAACGTCACTGATAGTAGCTCTCAATATTAAAAATGTTAATTTTTATGTTTCTTAAAAGCAATGTAAGTATGGATTCAGAAAGTCACACAAACTTACTCTGGTGATGGAGATAGTAGCAGCCTCTGCAGAAAGGAGGTCAGACTCTATTCTTGTTTATGTCAAGGACTCAAAACACTATTCCTGGTTGATACTGGGGACAAGGAAGGAAGAATCACACCCTTAAAAGCTCATATTAAAGTCAGGACAAAGAGCTTCTTTTCAGAGACACTTGGTTTCAATTTGTGTGTATTTGGCTTGAGATCCATCACTGCTCCATTATTTTATTTACACAATTCAGTTGTATACTGATGAGTCACGCTTATGTTAGCCTAACATATTTGAAAGAAGAAGGGTTCAAACAGTATGACAAATCAAATGTAAGGCAGACTTATGTTGCTAGTATGGGTTAGGGGAATTTCCTTAACTTTCTTTTAGCGAAAAAACCCCCAAAGTTTTAATATGTCTTGCTCCTGACAGTCTAGGGATTGTTTTCTGTTATACGTACGACATCATTTGCCGTGTGTCACATTTATCAATAATGCTTATTCATAAAGTTAATATTGAGGTTTTGGCTAATTCATCTGAAAAATCCTTAGTACTCACACATGATATAACCTTTTAGTAAATGTGAGTCATTTATTTAAACTAAGGCAATGTTTATAGCAGTGTAAAATTAGTTATCTATCTAAGATACCAGGAACTAATGTTCAAACTCCTTGTATTTTAACAGATGTCAAAAAGATTAAGTCAAACAATTAACCTTCATATGACAAAAAATGTCATAGAGGAGAACAAGTCCTTAGTGTATCTGTTAAACACAGAGAAAGAGCATGTAAAAATGAGCAAAAATCTAATCAGCACAAAGAGACAGTTATTTCTATACAGAAATATATTTTACATTGGACATTTTTCAGGGTATTTCTAGCCTTCAGTCTGTTCTTCACACTGTTTGGGCAACATGTGCTAGTGCCACAGAAAATCCATTCCTTAGAATATAGTCTGAAATAAAAAAAGTTTTAAATAATTGTCAGAGTTTAACCCATATTAAATAATACAATGCAATCACTCTGCATTGCCTTAATTTGAGGACTGGCTTGTCCTTGATTAAATAATGCCCTTGTAATATTGCAAGGCAAAAATAAACTGTTTTCCTCTTAACTAAACACAGATAACCCTGTGATGTGAAATTACTGAAAAGATGTGATTTGGGGAAATTACAGTTCCTTGCTTAGCATGTATTGTGCATGCCCTACAGCCTTCCCTAACCAGTAGCTCCCAATTTCATTTAAATTGTAATGATTTCCTTTAAGGACAATTACGTTGCCTAAGAGCAATGCATGCATAATAATGCTGCTTTGGCATGGTTCAGTATAGAATGAGAGTAATAACTGTTTATTAATATGATAATTAACTGTTAATGCTTAGCAACCTAATTATATCTGTTAAATAACTTATATTTTTGAGCCAAATTATGGCAGAAAGAATTCTACTAAAAATAATAAAAAGCTATGAATATTATAGTAAAGACACAGTTCCAGTTTAAAGTGCTGGATTTTGACTTCATTTTCATAAAACAGATTTTGGATTTCTGCATATTGTGAACAAAAGAAGCTGTAAGGGTTTTCTTGTTCTAATAGAGAATTGTTCACTGTTTGAAGTTGGGCCTTATTTCATTAAATGCATGAATGAACTATGAATATAATAGAAGATGAAGAAATTAATAAAGCTATGTGTACTCTTTAGGGTTATTAGAAAGAGGTGAGAAAGGGAAACACTTTTAGCAAGAGTTGCACAAGTTTCATTTATAGTGATCTTAGGAAATTGTCTTATTACTTTTCCTTTCTTTGGTCTAGCAACAAGAACTACATTGATATTGAACAAACACATTGACAAATACAATCTTACCTAGGAGCCATAAGATTTAAGCACCATTCCTCAGAAAGGTGGACTGATTGGTGATAGTCTGAAAGAGAAAAACAAGCATGATCAAATACAAAAATGGTATAACCTATGACAAAAAATGTTTCTTTGTTTAGCCTAAAGAAGAAAGAGCTGAGGAGGAACAAGAGTGTCTTTAAGTAAGGAGATACGTAAAATTGAAGAAGAACTGAATTGAGTAGAGCTAGTAAACTGAACACAAAGAATTATCTTTAACTGAACAAAGAACTGTTCAATAATGATTTACATAGCAAAGCCAGCAATAGTTTATTTCAAATATTCAAAATTAATTTTGGACAATTGTTCTCTGAAGTACTATCACTATACTGAAGATATCTGTGCCATTTGATTATCTCTTCCATTATTCACTGGACCTGAAACCTGTGTAGCAAAAGTCACAGTTTCAGCTCTGTGGCTGCTAACTTTTTATTGTGTTCTTCTCATATCTTGACCATACAATGCATAAAAACATTGCAATTGCAATTTCCGTTATTGCTCTTCTACAGACTTTGAAAAACACCTCAGGAAATAATTCACCTCAGAATATCTAGAAGCACATATAAAAATGAGTGTAGGTACCCTGAAGATAATGCCACATCACAGGATTCTGTAATTTAGACAAGCCTTAATATTTGTTTAAGATGGAAGTGGAAATTTTGCACCTTACTTTGTTTCCTACGACATCATCTTCTGTGCCATAGTTTTGAGAACTATTATTTTTCACATGGTTTATCTAACACTAAGTCTTAGTCCAGTTTTTTTTTTTTTTAAATTATAATAAACAGTTTTTTGAAATTCTGTCAACTCTTCACCTCTGGGATTTCCTTCCCTCAGCCCTTTCCTCTGCTCATCATTATTAACTTAAATAAGAGCATAATGTAGAATAATTTTACATAATCCTTTTGATCTCCTTTCTTTCATAGCTCTGAAACTGGTTTTATAACCTATCTTCTACCATCTTCATTATCATAATCTATAATTCCATTCTTCAGGATAAAGAATACAACTGAATTCAGTATTCCAAATAAGTTATTCCTGTGGCATTCCAACATAACTCATTGAAAGTTTGAATTATCCACTAGTATTTGAATTTGATTTTGCTCCAAAGTTAAGACCAACTGGCATTTGGAGAATACAATGTCATACCAGCCAATATCACCTAGCTGTCAGATAGACACTTATTGACCCAGTACTCTTTACCTGGGAATTCATTGACATGCAAAGGTCAACATACAAGGGGCATGTTGAAAAATATTAGGTGATAAGTAACACAGGGGTTGATTCTGAATATATTGTAGTAATCCAGAAGTTTTATATTAACTCCCTAGACACTAGATGGGACTTTACAATATAGACATTACAAATGACAAATTTTAAAATGTATCTTAATAATGGTCATTTGAATCACAAAGATAATGGTAGGAGAATTGACTGACACAAAGTGTACTCTCAGATGTCTTATTAGGCCTACTCTAGAAAATTTCATTTGTAAGAATTGAAGGAAGCAAAAAAGGAACATTGAAATTTGTGACCTTTCATCACAACTGGAATAAATCAACTCTAAAATAAAAGGGCATAACACTAGCACTCTGCATTCTCCATACTGAGGAACCTCATTTATCTCTTAGAAGAGAAATGGATTCTTGGCAAACTGAGCTGGCTGACATGCTCTGATTTGTTTGAGCCAGCTATTTCAGGGTGATTCATTAAGATCTATTAACACAAAATTTAAGATCCCTGACTTTTCACTTTTTATTTCAGAATTAGAAATTCTGCTGCAGTGAGGTCAATTAAACCCTGTATTATTATCAAGTTGATAAAGTTTAAAAGACTTTAATTTTCCTTTAGCTCATTTATGGATGGTGCAGCAGACTATACTTAGTCCCAGAACTGTACTGCAATCAAAATTATTAGATTGAGGAATCATTGCACACAAATGGCTAAGTAAAGAGGAAAGGGACACCTTTCCTCTGGCCCTGCATTTCAGTGGAAGTGTTCACAGTTATTACTCTCCAGAGAAGGTCCATGCTCTGTGTGTACTTCAGGAATGCTGTGAGCCTGGCTGTGGGACCAGCTCATACAAGGTGCCCATCTGCCACCAGCCCAAGTCATGGTGGAGCAGAGGTGCCTGCTGCTCTCCTCACCCCCTAGGGCCACATTTCCTGCACATATATGCATACCTATGAAACTTTACAACTCAAATTTAAGGCATCAAACTAGAGTAAACAAGTGATGAATTGTGTGCTTTTGGGATATATTACAGTGCTCAGTCTTCCTGATTTGCATCACGTCAGTTATTTCTTAATCTCCAGGCATTAAAGAAAAATACAAATGGATAAAAAATTACTCTCCCATCCTTCAATTTCACTCTACTTAATGGCCTAATGCTCTTCCAAGCAAAATAAGAAAAGATTTGATTGTATTTTCCACAGATCACTGGTCATGTAATTTTTTGTAACTTGTCTGTAAAGCATCAGTGGAGTGATATAAATAACATGGAGAGTAAAAATAAAAATCACTCAGTAGTTTATATAATCCTCTCCACATTGTTTTGTATCATGGAAAATCTTTTCTTGTCTCTTGGCATTTTTTCCTAAAAATTAGTAAAGTGAAGAAAGTGGGCTGTCACATTTCAGTCTCTCTAACAGACTTTCAATCACTTTCATTTAGTGAATGTCATTGGATCTCACAAATGACTCTAGATCATATTCTCTCTCAGGGTCACTTTATTGTTATTTATTTTATCACTAGAGTCCATATGCAGCAATTTGTAGACTATGAAAAGCAAGGCTGCTTGGCACTCCTCAAAACAAAATAATATCATAATTAAACACAAAAAAAAAAGATATTCAATTCCACCATAAAAAGAATAAATAAAATCACTGTTTTGTTTCTTATTTATTTTTCTCATAATGTTTTTCTGTCTTGACATAGTTTTCTTAGCACACGTATAGATACAGACAATTAAAATGGTTGATGACTAAAAAAGTGTAGGAATAGAGGCATTTTGAGGAAGAAGTCTATAAGCTGACTTGAAAAGACTGGGCAATTGGTTGTGGGAACAGTATATAAAAGAGAAAGGAAAGATATCTCTAAATGGAAGGTAAAATTACTCAAAGGATTACACAGCAATATGCTTGCAAGAGATAAAAATGGAAAACATTTTATTACTTAGTATATTTATATATCTATATGAACTTTGAACAAACAACAAAAAATAATACAGTGCTGATGTCTCATCCATTTCAAGCTGGTGAAGGATTTAAGAACAATAATAGCAATATATTCATCAAATTTAGGAAGAAGAAATATAACAACAACCCATACAGAATAAGGAGATGTATATAGTACTGAAAAAGAAAAAAAAACTTTCATAGAGAAAATATTTCCAGTCTCCAGGATGAAAAAATGCAAAAATCATTTTATAAATAGAAGTATTCATGATGATGTGGCTGTACTCAAAATCCTGAGATATTAAAAAGATGTTCTCAACATCCCATTATTAATTTTCTGCCATCCTTGTAAATTAGTTCTAAGCTCTTTTTAAAAAGTTTATGTAATAGGTAACAGTGTGTGGAATAAACTTTACACAGCTGAAGCTGACTTTATTATCAATCAATGTCACATTTGAGCCATAAATATTTGTACAATGTCACAGCTGTTAAATGATGTCACAGCAACACAATACCATTATGTAACACTAAAGAGCTGAGGGTCACTAAACAGTTTTGAGACTTCACATTTACGGCACAACTTTTTAGCCCCTTGGAGCTGTTTGATACTATTTTCTCGTCCTGGTCCATCCATAAATAACAGAGAAATAAGTTTGATATCTTCACTTGAGTTAATCCCACTCACCAGTCTTGATTTAAGATCAGTGGAGAAAACTAGAAACTTTTGGACCGTTTTTCAACTCGTTTTAAAGTGAGCATCTAAGATAGGTCAGAAGTACCATACCTTGAAAGGTCTTATTTTTGTCTCTTGATTAGAAAAGGAGCCTGCAAAGGCTACATCCCATATAGATGTCTCCACTGTAGATTTCTAAAGTTAAATGAGATTAATTCCATTAATACATTTTAAATCTTTATTTTTCTGTGTAAAATTCTGGTTACATATGTCCAAAAGTACAGGTGATGCACCAGTGCCCACTCTGCTTCATCCAATCTCCCCAGATTTTGCCAGAGCAGCACAAAATTCTCCAAATATATGTACACTGAATTATCTTTAACATTTTGGGTCTCAGTCAAAACACTACTGTCTTCAAGGTAATATTTTCTGAAGATAATTAATTATTCATATCCTCAGACAGTGTTATGATAAGGAAGAACAGCTTATGTCACATAACTTCAGACATCTAAAAGTTACAGACATAAGACTGAGCCAGTCACCCTAAGTTCCCTTGATAGTAACTGGAAAGAAATTGGAACCTCCAAAGAGCAATCCATCTGACCTATCCTAGATACCAATCTTAGGATGAGAAGAATCATTCCCTTGAGGTATCCATTTCTCTTCATTGACTGTAAAGAAAGAATAGGGAAAGTTAGAGAGAGATTTTTTTTTTAGATGCCAAAACTAGGGCAGATAAATCTTACTCTAGGAGGAAAAGAGTTAGGCTACTTTGTACAGAAAACCTGTAAAAATATATGAGCCAAGGGGCCAAATTAAGCTGTGTTCAAAATAGAGCAACAGCACAGAATTCTGTGAATTTTTAACTTGTACTAGGCTCAATATATATTCAGTATAATTGGCCACTCAAGAAAACTCAGGAAAACTGTAAACAAAAAGGACTTTCTGATCAAACACAGAAATAGAGTATGTGTTCCAAGGCAGCCACATATTTCATATTTAATGCTAAGAATATTTATAGGAGTTCAGACTTAAAAAAACTTGATAGGCTAAGTCCACCTGCACTTTTACAGTAACATATTAACCCTTTTGATATTGGTGTCATAGCTACAGGAAAGATTAAGGACAATGCTCTACCTCTATGTAGGAGACTTTCCAAAGAGTCCCAAACTTAAAGCCAAATGCAGAACTCGATTACAGTGAGTGCATATTTGGAAGCTAGTCAGGACTGGGTGGAGAGAAACAGAAGGTTTGGAAGAAACTGACTAGAATATAAAGGGAATAACAATTCCTTTCTCAACTAGTTTACAAGAACTATCCTATATCACTTAAATATATATTTAAAACTTGTAATTGAAATTGTTCTAAAACATGGAAATTACTTGTAAGGTAGGGAAATTTATTTTGTTCTGTCTTAAATTTCTATAGTTCTAACTTGCTAAATTTGGCATGAAGTGGTCAAGTTATTTTTGTCCATACTAGTTTAAAATATGA
This sequence comes from Climacteris rufus, assembly GCA_013398175.1. Taxonomy (NCBI): domain Eukaryota; kingdom Metazoa; phylum Chordata; class Aves; order Passeriformes; family Climacteridae; genus Climacteris; species Climacteris rufus. The sequence continues at coordinate 152,651 of VZRZ01002437.1, forward strand.
CTATCACACCTTCATACAAAGTGCAATGAAATATAAACATTCTAATTTTTTTCTGCAGTATCAAACAATAAACTTCTCATATAGTAATATTTAAATCTATAATAAAGAATAATGTACAGAGAAAATAGAAGGAAGATGTTTCACATTCTTCAGATAAATATTGCATAAGGTCAGGTTGGACAGGGCTCTGATCAACCTGAGCTGTTTGAAGATTGCAATGAGCAGGGACATTGGACTAGATGACCTTTAAAGGTCCCTTTCAGCCCAAACAGTTCTGTGATTCTGTGATTCTGTAAGTTAACATTTTTATAAATGTGCATGATTTCCTGTAGAGCAAACATATAGAATATGTCCTGAAGCTGTTAGGAACATTAAAAAAATTGTTTCATGTCAGATATTCAAATGGTTCTAGGTGCAGAGAGACTCTATTTTCTATACAGGCTATTGCACTACAGGTACACTTATTCTGGTCATTATATGACTTATTTGCACTACACAAACAGCATATCTGGTATTTTACTGAAAAGAGGCAGGATTTGCTTTGTTCAGGTGTGGGGCGTGTCAGAAAAGAAGGGACACATGCATGACAGAACATTAGGAAGTGGGAGAGCATTAGGGTAAAGCCAATGACATATCTTTGATGTGCAAAGTCACATCAACTGAAGTGCAAGGCTAGTATCATGAATACCCTGATGTATAAAACTTCAGTGTAATTTAATTTTAACTATAATTTCAATATAATTTCATTTAAACTACTGACTATTTTTAGAACCTGTATATAAATGCCATACCAACAACTTACACTGAAAAAGGAGGCTTTTTAGTCTGTTTTCATTTTACAAACACATTCCTCTGATGGAAAGTTAATACTCAAAGAAGGAATTAGAAATATCACAGAGTGAACTTTTAAAAAACTGTACTAGATAGGAAAAATTTTCTCCCCAGAAAAGAAATCTAAAATTCTTTTTTCAACTCTGGTGAACCTAACTATGCTTGCAATAAGTTACCCACAGTATATAGCCTGATGCATTGACAAAGGACAGAAGGAAAAGACTTTATCAAGACCTTGATCACATAGGCTAAGGGAGATACAGCATTATATTATGATTCTTTGTTTGGGAGCACCCCAGAGACACTGGAAGTGCATACAATATGAAAAAGATGATGCAAGATTCTATTTTGTTCCTCTTGAGTTATCAAAAGTTATATCAATGCTAACTAAATGAGACTAGGAGTAAAATTTTCTGTAGTGATAATCTTATTTCATAATGGTTCTTTTTAAGTGTCCACAGGGGACACTAGAAGGAGAACACCAGGTCAGATAAGCCACAAGGCGGTTACATTACATTTTAATTTTAATGGTGCAGTAAAGAAGACAGAATTATGATCCAAAAGGCAGGAACTGAGTATAGAATTCCCTCAGTCCAGACTGGCACAGGAGCTGAACAGGTAATGGAGATGGAGAAACCTAAAGGGAAAGAAGGGTAAAGGGCATTTGGAAAACATATCAATGGTAGATAGCTTAGAATTTAACTTTCAACAGAGAGCAGAGAGAGGCAAGTCCCATCAGGAATACTTACATGCTTTTATATGTAAAATGTTCTATTTTACTTACACAAGATTTCATAAAAGGTTTCAACAACAACATAACATTTCTATTTCTCAGATAGTAGATTTTCCATTTCTCAGATGGCTTTCGTGAATATTTCTTCTACTTCTTACCTACATATTGTGTTCAACAGAATGGTCCATGGTCTTTCATAGTGGATAAGCACACAAAGGTCATAGACTCAGGCTCCACACCTGGCTGAACTGTTCAGCAGAAATGCAGCTGGGCTGTGGAAATCAATTCAGCAGGTGTCCCCAAAGTAAGTAGTTGGAAACTACTTATTTCAGGACAGTTTCTTTAATTTCATCCTTCCTATACACCACTGAATCCAACAGGCCTCACAAACAACTTCCTATAACACAGAAGACTTGATGATAAAATTAATTCAGTATTCTGGATTAACACCTTTCAAAGTCACAGGCTGTTAAGTAGGTGATCAGAACAATTTTCAGACATGTTCACTAATCATCAAAAGGTCCTTAGTACCTAAGAAATGACCTCAAGCACGATTTATTAATGCTTATCATTAACTTACTGCTACTGCATTCACTTTTTGGACAGAAAGTTGCTGCCAATCAGCCTTAAAATAAGCTCAAAAATCTTCCTACTTGTATTAATGTCAGTTAAACTGCTTACAATATTTGATGGCAGGTTTTGACTGTGAAATTAGAAAAACATTGGATGATGATATACTAGTAAGCACAAGACACAATTATAATGACAGTATTTGTTACCATAAATGTTAGGGTATACCATCAAACACAAAAATTCAGGGCGAGTTTAAGAAGGAAAGATTTAAAGCATATCTTTTTCTTAAGTACTGCACTTTCTTAAATGTAATACATGTTTCTTATGATCACTGTAGAGGAAGTTATTCTCTAAAGGAATTTGAATACGTAAGAGCTGATGGTTGAAGTCTTGCTGACGTTGGAGAAAATCTGAACATGGGGACTGGGTGCAAAAACAGTAAGGAGAATAGTGCAAGAAAGGAATGAATTGTGTATGAAGGTTAGAGCAGAAAATTGGGGGCAATTAGTCTGGAACGCTGCAGAGAGGCCATTGTTCCTGGCTAGGACATTTGCTGAGACTGCAAATCACATATTTATTTATTTCTGCTGAACTAGCCTTCTATGTAATAAAGTGCTGCAAGGGCACAGACCAAGAACAGCAACATAACTCATTTGAAATTAAGTCACAGCAACCAGCTTATAGATAAATGGATAAAGAGCTACATATTCTCCTGGCATAAATTGGGTGTAACGTCATTGCAGTCAATGGAATTGTATCATTTTACATCAGCAGAGAATTTGTTCTACAACACAAGCAATAATTTCGGCAGTTATGTCCCATTTTCAGTAACACCAAAGCTACAGAAAAATCCCATTTGCAGCTTCTTGTTGATTCATTTAGTTGTTCTGCCTAATGGCCAGAAGGGTCGTCCAAGAATTAAAAAAGAAAACCATTTTCCTGTTGGTGATATCTGAAGACAAAGGTATGGATTTAAATTCTGACACTTTTTACACCTGGAAGTTTCACTGAGTTCAACAGCATCATTTTATGACGTACAAATTTGGTATATTGTTTCCTATAGTTCTTTGTCATTTAAATGTCTGAATATTTGAGTAGCAATAAATAGAATATCTGCATAAATATAGATTCTTTGACATCTTCAGCACTGACATTTCCTCTATATATAGCTTGATCAGAAAAATAATGAGCTGGGACAATTTTTCCAGACTAAAGATTTAAAGAGTTTTATTCTTTAATGAAATTCTCATTTTAAAAAATTTTAGGCAGTTGGAAATTATTTTGAGACTTACAGCAGCAATAATTCTTTATTTCACAAATTTCAGAATTTCACAGAGATTCCCAAACATTTAAAAATTAATTGAAATACTTGGATCTGCTGAGACATTGCAATACTTTCTTGCTCATCTTTTGTTATGTATTTGTTTCTTCCTTGTTATTGCTTTTTGTTGCTGTTCATCCTGGCATTTCTCAGGTGAAGAAAGAAACTAAATCTCTTTGAGAAGACAGATGGATCTAAGAAGCCTTAGATAAGCCTTACTTTTATTTTGGAATATTTCCATATTTTTTATTCATGTTTGGGACAGCTCAAGGAATCCAATAGGAAAACAGAAATGCCTTTTACTAAAAGTAAAAGCTTTGTTCCAAAAGGTATTAGTCATTTCCTAACTATTGCCACATATTTTTTCATGATCTTTTAACAAGCTACATGGACTTCTGAGAGTCTCGTACACTCTTTAAATTTCTTTAGTCTGCTTAAACACAGATAAAATAAGGAGAAAAAGAAGTTATTTTCAGTGCTGCCTGAGCCACAGAGAGCTACTTACAGTTGTGACAAGCACCTTTTCATCTTTTTAGAAAACAAGATGTCCATACCCTGATGTGTAATGTTAATAACAGCTTACACTGGAGGTTTATGGAATCTGGAAACTTAAAGAGAAAAATATAGCCTTCAGTGCTGAAGAATTCATGACAAATTTAGACTCTATGCTAATTGATCTGCTCTAAACATATTTTAGTGTGGGAAGTGCTGTGACTGTGTTATTGTCATATTAGGCTACATCTGCAAAAAGGACTTGCACAACAAGCACTGACACTGGTTTTACTATGTAGCTCAGAAGCCTTGCTGGACTGCCACCTACATCTGTAGTGCACCTTTATTCCCTGTTCAATGATCTCCATAATAGACGTTCTGATCCTACTGTGCTGCTTTGTGCTTATACCCTGGTAAGGCTGTTAAATGTCTGGTCTCACCAGGGACTTCCATTATGGCCACCTCTCCTATGTGTTTGAACAGCATCACACAAAACACTTTTATCCATTACCTTAGTAGTCTCCTAGGACAGAGACTCTGAGAACTGAATCCTCACCTCTAACCTTGGCCTCCTTTGAGATGAATACTCTATTGCTATATTGAGAGTGGCTGGGAGTTTTCTGTAGACTGTCTTATTGTTCAGTATTTATTCATCAGGTTTTGCATAGCAATGTGTAAAATTGGTGTCTCAGGCTCTTACATAAAAGAATTCTTGTGTCAGAGAAATAAGTATGTCTTCTTGAGTAAGGGTTTAATACCTTCCTCTATCCTCACTATTTTCAAAGAGCTTTACTATTTCATATTAATTTGTGACTGGCTTGCAAGTTTCTGGGACATCTCCCTTTCCCAGTGCATTGAAGAAAGAAGAAAATACAGCTTGTCTGCAGCACTCTCTGAAATTAGGTATTGCAATACTTAAATTCTTCTCTGGATCCTTATCAATCTCCCTGATAACGTGGGAAAAAAAAAAAACAAACTTGTATTGCATTTATATCCAGCACAGCATCTGAATTTAAACACATTACTAAACTTTATTTATAGTTAGGCACATAGAGATGCAGATTCAAGGTATCCATTTCTGATGGTCTCACATCCACATGGAGAGGTAGGTAAAATGTCATAGCTGTGCAGAATATATTTCCTCTTTATCAGTGACTAATGCACAGCATTTGTAAATACTAAATCATTTTATTCAAATCCCTCTCAAGATAATAATGGTTTTCAATATATTAGATTAAATTCACCCTCTTGAAATGCGACAAAACCAGAGGTGTTTCACCAGATATATATGTGATTTGCTAGGAACAACAAGTTTTATCTGTGTTTAATTCATATCAAAGGATCCAGTCTCCTTTATAAACAGAGGAATGAGTTCAGATACTGCCTTGAGGTGACTGTATCATTTCCCCACAATATTGTATTCCCATTGTCAGCTGTCATCGTCAGCGGAGCTTTCAGTGCGGGGTTATGATTCTACATGAGAGAAGTGGATCACCTCTCAGTGGACTGTTTAAAAACAAGGTGACTCCCCCGGGATTCCTGCTTCTTCCCAGCTGCGGTGGACAGGTCGGCTGTGGCGGAGAGAAGGAGAGCTTTTTTTTTTTTTTTTTTTTTTTTTTTTCCCCCACCCTTTTTTTCACTTTTTTNTTTTTTTTTGCCTTTTCCTCTGTTTCCTTGGACCTGTACCATCTCCTGGGACTAAAGTGTCGATTTTTCCTGAGAGGACTGGTGCACATGGCCCCAGGCCTGGAGAGGCCTGGTGGTGGAGCCTGCACTGTGACCTCAGCCTTGAGAACTATCCAACAGAAGGGACTCTCGGACTTTCTACCGAGGTTTTTCCCTTTTCAGGGGTTTATCATCTGGCATTACTCATTTGTGGGGTTTTCTTGGTTTCTATTTTTTTTTTCTATCTTTGTTGTGTCTGCATGCATATTGTGTGACTAAACAGGGTTTTTTTCACTTTCTTCTAAGAACTTTCTTTCCAAACCTAATAGGGGAAGGGCTGGTGAAGGCTGCCTTCTGTTTGGAAGGGGTTTTCTCCTAAATATGTCTCAAACTAGGACAGATACCAATGAAATGCAATCACCATAGGTGACATGAAGCAGATTTCTCCTTTTGTTTTGGTTTTTTTTTCCTTTTTCTTTAATTTTAAATTTACATAATTGCTCAGCACTGGTAGTGAGATGAGATAAATCATCTGCACAGATTTTTTTTTTTTTTAATTTCCATGAACACATGAAGTTTCAGGGTCAACTACAGCCACAGTTTTAGAAAAGAGGAAGGCTAAATTAGGCACTTAACACATAAACAAAGGTAAGAGAAAAATTACTTACAAAACCACTGATCACTAGCTGTCTCAGCTAGGCTGAGAGCTGCTTGATGAGCAACATATTTGGGTAGGGATATGTGATTGCTACTAGCAGAGGCATATGCAAGAGAAGAAGAGGTGTTCTCACAGTGAAAGGGCTTAAGATGTCAATAAAGAACATGTTTATGGCAGCGGCAATAAGCAGTTAGCTGTGATTCACGGGTTTAAAAGCAAAAGTCATTTAGCTTGCTAATTACAATAACAGCTGCAAAACTGAAGAATTCTGCTCGTATTTATGAGGTACAAAGTGTGGAGACAAAACATTAGAATATTTAAGGTCTGACCATTAAAGGTGTTCTACTAAAATAGTCTCATCTGAGTCCAGCCAAGTCCCACTGGAAAGACTTTCAAAGCATCCTCCATCTTTCCTGCTCAGTCCTTGTCTTGCATTATAGTTTCAGATGCTACAGGTCCTTCAGTTGATTGTTTTAGCATGGTGGATGGGTGTTTGGTGTGTGAGAGGCCTCGACTGGATATTGTCCAGAGAATGTTTGATTCAATGAAATAGCAAGTCCTTTCACAGGATGACGAGTTCAAAACCCACAGATGTCTCAAGCAATTCACCTGACTTGTGGCTTCCAAACCCCTCTTTTCTGCACATGACACAATCACGGGAAAGGGGACCTGTGGGACACTTCCAGGTGCTCCATACTCAGATCTATTTCTTTCTACTTTATTTTCCAAAATTCACTATTACTCTTTCATTTCCCATACAGATGTGAATCTGTATTCAGTCAGAACACATTATACTGTGTAAACCAGTAGTCAAACAGACAGCTCTGTGGTGGAATATATACATTTTGTCACACATCTACAGATACACCAGGGATGATCTGCACACAGTTTATGTTTAACAGGACTTTGAAAAATTATCCGTATCTTTTGGCAGTAAGAGGGTTAGATTTTCTTTCTGAGTTAAATATAACAGGGCCATTACTCTGTTTTTTGAGGCACATCCAGATAGAAATATCTAGGAAAGTTACCCTCAGCATAAGGAAGCAAAAATTAAATACACAGTGAAGGAACTTGAAGACAGTTTTACATAAAGCTGACCTGAGTCAATCTCACGGGATTACAAGTTATATTAAAAAGCAAGGAAATTAAAGTCAAGGCATGATATCCATCAAAGTAGTGTAGCAAAGTACATGAACAGCTCTTTGACAGCTATCAAGCATTGGATGCCACTGCAACAGCACTGGCACTAAATACAACAAAACCCTGTAGTGGTCATCTACTGCCATATGTTGGGCAGTCTTACGCTAAGTGGTCCTGTGCATGCTGTGCTGTCCTTAGGAGAATGCAATTAACCCTCTGGAGCCTTCTAATTTCCTCTATAAAAAAGATTTCCAGGGTGAGCATGTGTTCAAAGTCACTTCTACAGCTATCTCAAAACACGTGGGAGTTGTTCTTCTATGGAATAAGTAAGTGAAAGGAAAGCAGTAGCTGCCAGATGCTCCCTCTGTGCCCGGGCAAGAACACCTGGAAACCAGGTTTCACTTGATATGTCACCTGTTTTCTGTCTGCTACCTTAGCACATTTTTTCTGTCAGCCATTAGCTCTTGTGCCTCAAGAATGAAGACTTCAGCAAAATCTACTATAGGAAACAGTCCTTCTTTCATTTTGTATCCTCATTGGTCAAACTCTGTATAGGAAGGCCCTCTCTTCTTGGCTTCCTTTTCTGTCCCCTATCCACCTAATTTTTGCCCATTTGTGAGCATATCTACATGAATAAAGTCTACATTAAATATGCAATGGAGATCTACTGGAGAACTTTCCGCTAAATAATGTCATTTAGCTAATTAAGTTGAACTGCTAATACAGCTAATGACAGAAACAATAGTTTTGGCAACAAGCACTGAGAACTGAAGAAGAATGTGTTTGCTGCTTGGATCATATTAACCTTTAAAACTGCCATTTTGACGGTCATAAAGCAACCACTGCTTTGTGGAAAAAGAGGGCTTTCAGAGCTTCATAGATCATAAAATCGGGATAAAACAGGCTGCTTAAGATTCTTGGTGTATGCCATGCCAAACTTCATTCTCTAGAGGGCTCAGAAGCTCACAGTTGGCATCTTCTGGAAATGTATCACCTTTGGTTGCTATTGATCAGTAGCTACCTACTGTTGTACTGAAGATTCAGCTCACCAGCAACAAAGTACTGCCAGCACCAAGGGTGCTACACAACAGTGTGCAGAGCTTTTTGATGACTAACGTAAAGAAAGAGATATCTTTGAATAAGGTCAGAAATTACCCAGTGATAACACGTTTTCATGTTATCTGTGAAAGCATCACCACAGCTCAGTTGACAGAGGTGAGAGACTACTCCAAAACACTGAGAAAACAATCACACAGGCTATCTTGTTTTTTAATACTGAAGAAAAGAGCTTCTTTCTCTTATTTTGTTTTTGGGTTTTTTTATCTTTATTTTTATCCAACTGAACTTGCAATGCTTTACTTCAGTTTTATGTAAAAACACTTTATGAAAAGTGATTTGTTTTTAATGTAGCAATAAAATATTTCCTAAAGATGGTCTTTTTAAACTACAAAAAAAAAGGAAGTTTATAATAATTTCTACTAAAAAATAAAAATTGTCTGACATAACTATATATGAAAAAAAAAGTAAAGTTATGATAAATGAGATGCACACAAGTCACCAAAGTACATACATACATATCAATTCAGTTTACAGTCTAGTTAACCTACAGAGCTTCTGTCTAACTCCCTTCCTGGAAACCCATGGGCTGTCAGTTATTTACAAAACCTGGAAAGATCTGCAGTCTGCTATTACAGGAGGCAATGTTCAGCAGGCTTAATAAAAAGATATGCCCTTCAGACTGCTCTCAGTTTGTCCTATCATGTCTTTTTCCATCTTCTGCCTTATAACATTTTCTATGCCTTGTAAACTGATAGGAATTCATTCCTCAATGGCCATACACAGAGGTTATTAAGCTCCCAGCAGCAGCTGACTTGGCACTAGGGAAGAATGATGCTACATCCAGTTCAGACATGTTACCTTCATATCCCCTTCCCTGTTTTGGGAAACGGTAAGTCTTTTTCCACTTCAGTTTTTCTGCATACAGACTGGCAGTGTGGTAAGTCTTTCCTCTTGTCCTGTGTCCGAGAGGCTGTTCATTGTGCAAATTGCTAGTCAATGTGATGCGACACTGAGTCAGCCAGAGCCATGAGGTAGGTGTGCCAACATTGTTCCTTATGTCAAACCACAAAACTGGGCTTTTAGTGTTAAAAATAATAATCCATTAGGTCACAGGGTAGGACGAGGTAACCATTACAAAAGGGAAAAGGAATATTTTCTGGGGGAAACAGCTTAAACCGTTTGAAAACAAATGTCTCCCCTATCCACTCTGCCCGTCCTTCCTTCTGACCTTCTCCATCCTGCAGTTTTCACAGTGGATTGCAGCAGACTCCCTCTGACTGTCTCTGAAAGTCTCCCTTCTGTCACCTCTATGTCTGTGCTCTCTGCTTTCTTACTGACTCGCACACCAGCTGCAAGCTTCCTCCTGCTCTACCGTGCACTTGCCAAAGGTTGTCCAGCAAAGCCTCTAAACTCGCTCTCAGAGGTAACACCATCTCTCTCTCCCTTCAGAGGGTGCAAAATCCAGGACAAAACAAAGTATCAGCTTTTGACCTTGCTGTCCAGCACAGCCTTTCAGAAAAACACACTGCTCATGGAAACTGTGAACAAATAACTCAGGCTGTTTAACATGTCACCGTGACACGATTGTGACTGGTAGGAAAGGCTAAAAGAATTTAAGGGATTATGGGGGGACAAGCAACTAATCCTATGTGTATTTCTCTCACTTTTCTTACTTCGTAAGCAGCCATGAAGCAGAGGACTTGCTTGTTTAAGAAGAACAGATCAGTGAGGTACTGAGGATTTCTATTTCTCAGAAGGATTCCTTCTAAGGTGATAAAAGAACATAGTTATCTATACTGGCACAAACAGCAAGGTATCTCTGTCTTGTAATATTAGAGCCAAAATATGACACTTTCTGTGCCTTAAATTCATTTTTTTTTTGTCCTTAGAAGACAGGTGCAAATTACACTATAAAATAAATGGAGTTTTGCACCGAGTGTTGAGAATGTTAGAGGTTAAAAATATTCTCTACCTCCTGCCTCATCTGTGCCCCGCCACCTCTATATATTTTCATATATATGCAAGTTTATGCTGTAAAATGTTCCTAGCAACAGTTTGCTATAAAAAATGCTATGCATTATACCTGATAAAATGCTAAAATAAAATGAAATTTTTAAAAGCTGTGAAATATACCTTGGACAGCATGCGATGCTGTGCTAGGAAAGGTACCTCACAGGAAACTATGAAACCTGTAACCCAAAGCAAGGCACCAATCAATCAATCCATGAGAAAAACTAATATACACGATGCCTGGGTTTCATGTACTCAGTGACCGCATTCACATGATAAGGCTTTTTATCATTTGAATGTGCTGTACCAGAAGGGAAAGTATAAAAAGTACACTGTCACAAATTTGGAATGAGGTCTGTAGCAGTCTGCTGGAAAGGAAGCCAACCATAAATGGAGGAAAAGGAGATGTATAAATAGGTAAGCCTTTCTAGAAAAAAACAAAACCAAAATATCTGGAAAAATGAAGATAGTTATTATAGATTTAATTATTTTTTTCCCACTACAGATTTTTTTCAATTATAATACTTAAAAGATTTGGAGACAGTAATTAATGTAAATGCTGAAAGATCCTCAGTTTACATCTTTTTATTTTCCTGTTCCTTGCAATTAAAGATGATAATATGAGCAATGTTGATGCATTTTTTCCCACCTTTTCCATTCTTCCAGTGCCTCAGTTTCTTAAACAGTGACGAAAACACTAAAAGAAATATTAAACCCTGTAATTTTTCTAGTCTGTCACTCTTCCAACACTGAAATTTTTAAAGTTAAATGTCTTCTTTCAGCATTCTGAAGCTTTCATATACCCAAAGTTGCAAATATAAAAATAAAACATAACAGAACTCAGTGCATTGAACCAAATGGCACAAATAGGGTAGGAGTAAAAAGGACAAGTAAGGAAAATCTAAAAAACGCCAAACAAAACCCACTTTTTTCCAAATTAGTTGCTTTTAAAAATGCGTGTATACATGCATTTTTGGTTGTGTCTTTTCTTCTAGCACTGACAGCACTTAAAAAAATGCAATATACCATTTATTTATGTTTTTGGCTTTGTGCAAATGTTTCTCTGCTTTTCAATAAATTCTACTCACAGCATGTAGATGTCTGTAACAAAGACCATCCCCCTGGAGTGGTACAGCATGCATTGCCAAGGAACCTTTTTTTTTTTTTTTTTAGTTTGCTTTGGTTTTGTCCTTTTGTTCTCTCTTGGAGTTCTGTAAGTCACTTGCTTTCTTACCGTGTCAATGAAGTGGGAAGTTCCATGAGGGCCTCTTTCTGCACATAATATGCTGTGTAAAGAATTCAAATTTCAGAGAGACCATGCAGAAGAGCCTGACATTTCTTAACTGACTTTGAATCTGATGTTCAGAAACAGAATCCCACTGGCATATGGAAATACAAATCTGGGATATTTCCACTCTAGATCTCCAAGTGGATGGGTCTGCTGTGGGATCAACTTCAGAGTAGAAAATTAATTTTTCCACTTTTTTTTCCTTCTTCTGCTCTTTGTGTTTTATTTGTAAGACAAATCTAAGCACATAGTCTAAATGGGAATCACAGAGCACTCCAGCAAGGTCCTTAACTGGGAGATCAACAGTAAAGACTTGAAGACAAGCTAGAGTATGCTGTCTTTGACCTACTGGCACATCCTTAGCTTGTCTGAGCCTCACATAACTAATGATAGAACATACATAAAACAGAGCTCCTTGTATTGTTGAAAATCGAGCATAAAGCTGAAGGTCTAAATGGGAATCTCCATACTTAAAATGTTTTGAAAATTATTAATGGACATATAGACTCTAAAATTGACCACCTGAAGAGTAGGAATGCAGGAATGTAGGAACGTAGGAATGTTCATAGATCTGTGGTTGTGCGCAAAGTCTTCCCAATACAGCACACTTTGCCAAAAGCTAAAATCACAATATCACAATATCGCTTGTGCGTTGTCCTTAGAGAAAAAAAAAAAAAAATTTAGATTGTTTTTTTCTTTTTTTAAACAGGTACAAGCTTCTAAAGCTGTCATTTGAGAATATGAAGCTGTTTGTGCCCTCAAATCATAAGGTGTCTTCCTGCCTCACTCTTTTATTGAGACCTGCATTTCTGTTGATGCTGATGTTACGTGTTACATGGCAGTGATTTCAAAAGGGTTTGCAGCTGACCAGCAGCAGTCAGAAATGGTAAGTTTCCAGATGTTTATGATAAAATTCATCTCTACAGACAAGGAAATTTTATATTGGTATGAGGCTGGCAGCTCCAAGGCAACTTCGACATAAATTTTCAGCAAACATTTTCCTGCCATTGCAAGCTGTGCTATCGTATCAATTCAGTGTGATTATCTAGTCCAATACTGGGAATCCACATTTAATAGATGGTTCCAGCAGCAATCCTCTGACACCATCAGCTAAAATTTGTTCTCACTATCTTTTTTACCCTCATCTATATTGCTGTCTATAAGAGAGCTTCCCAGTTCCATGAATTGGTATGTAAGGGCAGGTATTTGCCTCATAAACTCCTGCTGTTTCTCAACTGTTTGTCAGTGCAGTGGAGGATTTTCAATACAGTATGTAATTAACTGTTACTGAGAAAGTAAAAACTAAGTGTAGCAGAGAAAAATGTGATTTGTCAGGGTTGTTCCTTCCTACAGTTTTTAAATTGCACCATGTCTTTCCTGAAAATGAATTTATGAAAGACTACAGTATTTTTACCAGTGAACTGTTCTTGTGGAAATGTAAATTCCTGGCTGCCATCCAGAAAAATAAACACTCTATGAACAGAAAAAACACCTCAACATTTCATATAACAGGGCAGTAGTGCAGATAGGACACTTAGCATGCTGATAGTTCATGGACATACCTACCCACTTCTACACAAATACTCGTTTGTAATGAGCTAACAAAACCAATTTTGTGCAAAAGTTGCATTTGGAAAGTAGTTACACCAAGAATTTTACTTTGAGATTTCACACTTGGAGCAATTGCATTGTGTGATCTTTTCCACTGAGCACAGAATCCATTTTTTCAAGCACTGAAGCTATTTGGTGGGGACAGTCTGAGATATTCTGGCAGTGCCTTTAACATTGAACTATATCACCCCCTAAGAGCATTAGAGGTCAAGACATTAGGCCACTGACAACTTCATAACTGTGCAACTTCACTGGGATGCTATCAAATAGCACCATGTATAAAATGTAAATATTCCCATCAACCTAGGAATCAATTAAAATATGGTTGTAAAACCACCCATCAAAAATTCTGTTTTAATTATAACAAACTTACATAGACACTGCTCTCCTTTTGTTTCCTAATTTATATCCTTTCTCTTGGTCCTGCCTTTGTTTCTTGCTTCAATCTTGGCCTTTGTGACTATGGCCCTTTCTTGTCAGAATACTCCCACATCTTTTGCTACCTAGTACTTCCTAAATGTGTTTCATCTCTACAGCTAAATTGCATAAAGCAGTATTTTGCTACCATTCAAAAAGAAATAGTATCTACTGGAACAGATCACATTTTCCTCTTTGGTGTTCCTATGGACTGCTTCCATTTCCACAGCTACTTCAAGATAGGAAGCCCAGCTGTTTGCTTTTTTCACTTATTTCATTAGAGTTCACACTTTACCTCCAGATACCCTGCTAGAGCAACTGTCTTCCTACACCAAAGCCCTCTGGAGATGTATATACATTAGTGAGCATGTTAGAAGCACTAATGTGCAGAAACTTACCCTCTGCTCCATATGTGGCCTCTCGAGCTCTGTGCAGGAGTGTTCCTTCATATGAAAATAAAAGAGAGTGGATTAAATCAGAAGGGTTCTGTGCAACTGCAGCAACACATTTTTTTCCTCCTTATAAATGCATTTACCACGTAAACACCCAAATTCACCAGAGTTGTGCCTAATGAGGCACTTATCCCTTCAAGGTCATGGTCTCTTCAGGAAAAAGATGGTGTGTGCTTCCCTCACGCCCTCTACATTTGTCCCTTGTAACTGGGTGCACCATCAGCTCTGTGGTCTCTTCCTGACCTGAGAAAGTAAGGTCTTTTGATTGCATGAATGGGTTTGAAACAGTATTTTAAATTATTTTTTCTAATACTACTTTTACTTGATCACAATGAAGATTATAGTCCTATTGTCCTTGTCACATAACTTTATGAGAGTCACTGGAATAGGAAAAGAATCATCCTACAGGTATCCTCTTTCCTTTAGCTTCATTCTTGCAAATGCTTGCAACTTTCCTTGTCATACAATAATGCATTGGATCCAGAATTTTACATTAACTCACTCAACATTCTATTACTAACAGTAATCCCATAATATGTATCCAAATAAATATAAGTTTACTGTTGGATGTAAGTAACATTGGCCTTCAAAATGGATGGTCACTCCGAAAATAACAGAATTATAAAAGGACAATTGCCTTTTTAGCCAGTATTACCCTGTCAGATTTTATCCTTAAGTAGTTAACTTGACAGCTTTACCAAAATATTGTTGTAATTAAATTCCTGTACTGTGTCTTGTTTGGTTTTATTTCATACCACAATTTTAAATTCATTTAATTTACAGTATAGCCTCATGAAGCAATGATATGTTTTTAAATGCAGCTCCTTTGTAAAACAGATATTGAGTTAGATCCTAATGCACCCCTTGCATTCAAGTTCAATACAGATTGCACTCCTGCCTGACCCACAACTGAAATTAGACACAGTCTTAGATACTTAAATTCTTGCAAAATAATGTGAAACTGTGACAAACAGAAGTGGGATAAGACATGAAATTTTTAAGTCCTTCTTTGGCAAAGCAGGGATAGCAGAGAACTGCAGGATGTGAAGATATTTAGGGTCTAGACAGAAAAAAACAACAGCTTCAGTTAAGGCAAACAATAACAATTTTCCAACCAATATTTTAACCCAGAAAATGACAGAACTGAATGAGAAAAAAAGAAAGAAAAAAAAAAAAAAGCAGAAAAGAGAAAGACCTGTGTAACTCATCACCTTCCAGTGAAATGAAGTTTTGATAATTTTTACCTCTCGTGTCTAAGGTGGAAGATAGAAACATCTTAGTAATGTCAAGTTGTGAATGCAAAATGACATTCACAATGTGCCTCTCTTTTACATCCTTTCAAAGGTATTGTTTCCTACCATAGCTTCCAAACAATTGTTTGATGAATTAGGAATTATTATTTGCTAGTTTTAGTTAGGTTTTAAAAATACTTTCTATTAATTTCTTAGTTGAATTTAAATTACATTATAATAAGCACAAATAACTAAAGGCTACTATTTAAACATGTACGGGTCAAAACTACATGATAGACAAGCTATTTCTTTATTTTATATCATGGCAATTTTACATAATGTTTTGTCACCTGAACACCTGTCACCCTGAACACAGAGGTTCACACTAATAGTGGATGCTACCCTAATTTCTTTAAAACCCTGTGATTAAATGAACAGCCTTAAGGCATCCAAGCATTCTGTTGTGACAGTGTGTTAAGATTCCTGGTGTCCCAAAAGCAGGATGCATTCAGTAATACTTAAAAGACAAATAAAACGAAAGATTACCATGGCAACTGCCCAGCGTCACGTTCTCGCTCCGCTCACAAGTCTGCGCGGAGGAGACGCCGGGCCGGGGCTGGCCTGCAGTACTCGCAAAGCGCCTCTAGATGCCGCTGTTTACTGCGGTTCGGGGACGCGCGGCCGCCCCGCGCAAACCGCTGCGAACTGAGCACAAGGCGTTCGACAAGTACTGTCTGAGCCTCAGCCTGCTCGCCTCACGTCAGTGGCCAAGACTTCAGCAGTTTCAGGGACAACAAGCAGAGATTCTATATTTATCTGCAAAACTTAAAAAAAAAAAAAAAACCTCTTACTTTTCCTTCACTGAATAGGGCTGCTCTTTGAAATACAATTAAAATAGTTTTCATTGTATCCTAAGCCATAAAATGTACCATAGAAATGCTTCCTAATTACCGAAAATCCTTCTTACATACACATATACTTAATTATTCTGGATGTCTTTGTTTAAAAGTGATACTGTATAAATATTAATCTTTTTTCCCCCAACTATTCTTTGTTCCATGATCTACACTCATTGTAGCACAATAAATTTGAGTTCATTAGATCAGTTACTGCTATTTAGATGTAAATGTCTTCGAGGAAGATTAATTACTCTCCAATTCTGATTTTTTTTTTTTACAGGATAATGAAGACATTCTCTTACATTTCTATGATTAAAAAAAACAAAAAACAAAAAACAAAACAACAAAACCCAAAAAAGCAACCCACAAACACACACACACAAAAACCCATAGAAACTCCCCTTGTGCCTCCATATAATACAGTTCACAGTCAATAAAATTTTGGAAAGTGTATTGCTAATTTTTATGAGATTTGAGCTGGTAAATCAGGTTAGGTAAAGCTCCAGGAAGCCATTTAGCAGCTAAAATGTTCATGTTCAAGTCCCTGACAGGGGCACCTTGGTTGCCTCTAGAGCACATGTGAAGAGCGTGGAATTCCAGAGTGCTATCTTTCAGAAATGAAAGAGAGACCACTCTTTCCTTTCAACCAGTCAGAGAAGAAGGAACTGTGACAACCATGGTGATTTATCCACAGACACATGGAGAACATGCATTTATACAAGTAACTTTTCAATTTGCACCTTCTGACAGATTATCTTACAGAGCAAGAGAACCCTGTTTAGGCAACTGAAAGCAACTATTATTAGGAATGCTTTTGAATTACCTGCTATAGAACTCTTAGAAGTGGAAAATGCGCCACCAAAAGCACTCGAATCACAGGCTAGAAATTCATGACAGTTCTCTGAGGAGGAAGGAGAGCCAAGGAGCTTTTTTTCCTTTGTCCTGTGGGCCTCAAGCATGCACCTCAAGCATTGGTAAACCTGCAACTCATTGATTATTTGTGGAGGCTCAGTCTTACTGACACTAAACGACAGTTTCATGCAAGGGATGTACACAGCTCATGGAGTAAAGAGTGCAAGCCAAGACTCACCCTCCAGTCTTATCCACTATGCTTTGGAGTCAGTCACACACACACACACACACATACAAAGTGCTGCAGCAGGACTTAATCACATTATCAAAGTGAACAGCATCATCAGGAGACATGGTTAAGATCTCTTCCAGAAATCAGGAGTCATGATTTTGAAGCTATAAAGACAAATACTGAGTAAGTGCCTTCTGGATGAAAGGAATACTAAAACCATTTAAACACAAATTTCATGGTTCTGCTTAAAAATAGAGTAAAACAAAATGCACTACTTTTTACACAAATCTTGATTTTCTAAGCATGCATTGTCCAGTGAAAAGAGGAAAAGGATCTTATTTGTAGATCCCAAAATGGCTTGAGCTATGCATTGCTCAGATAGGCCAAGACGAAGAGGTTTTTGAACAGTCACAAAAGTACAAAGTTAGCTTCACAGAACTATTTAAATTGAAGCAAACCATGGACAAATTTCCTCCAGCTTGATGATATTTCAGTTCAGACTTTCAGGATTGCATTACGAGGTAGATGTCTTTAAACTGTCCATAACTTACTTGAGGCAACTAAGATCTTTTTAGACCTGTTTTTTGAGGCTTTGGGGGTTTTTTAAACACATAGCTACTTAGTGGTTTTCCAATACTATGCAAGACCTACTGCACATCAGAACAAGCAGTATCAGTGTTAATAAGTACAGAATTTGTGACCACGTACTTAAATCAGAGCTCCCTTAGGCTGTGGGAACACTGACATAATCACTTGTAAAGCTAACTTAAAGAATGCAATTAAAGAAAGAATTATCAAAATGAGCCTCCTGTCTGTATTTAGTGAGGAGGAGCTGGGTTTTCAACATTACCTCCTCTTATTATTATTAAGATGTGCAAGTCCTGATCTTGAAATGAATTCCTTATGCCTTAAAACTGATGTTCAGTCACAGCACAATTGTGCTTCATGATCAATTTTTTCTTTTCCACTTTTGGGAAAACTGAAACATGAAATTATGCAAGAGAGTCAGTTAGGTTCAACTTCTGTAGGCTGATTGAAAGCTTATATACGCTAATAAATAATAAATTAAACAGAAAGATTACTCTTTAGCCACAGATGTGCCACTGCCAAAGAATTAAAGTTTTGGCAAAAATTCTCACCTTATAGCATTTTACATTAAATGCTTCACAGCAACAGATGGGTCTGGCTGAGGAATACATAGTTGTTCCTCAGAGAAAGCGTAGGGCACTGAGCTATCACAGACCAAAGTGGAGTGAGAAAAACACTACTGTCAATGGAATGGAGACTTTCACTCACGTTCAAAGACTTAGATCCAAAGTCAAATACTTAATAGGGAAGAAAATTGAAGACTCACAACTCCACTGGATCTCTTGTAGTGGCATAGGTGTGTGTACAGAGAAAGATTTTTGCTATGCCATCTTTACAATGTATGTATCTTTAGGGCTAGCAGACAGTCTCTTCATTAACTTAAATTTAATCATGTTAATAAGAATTTCATAGTTTTTAGATTATTTTTTTAAAAATTATTTCTGTCAGTAATGAAAATCATATTATTGTGCTGAATACAACTGGCTGTCTCACTGTATATCCTGGAGTCCTCTAGCACTCATGCTAATAGAAAAAAAGCCTCTTCAGTAAGACTCCCTACATTTCTCTGTGAAGAAGCAGCTGCACAGTAATGTAAAGCAAGCAGTAGCTGAAGTTCACCTTCTTGAAATGACTAGTGTTCAGTATATGAAGTTTACTGAACTGTGCAGGTGTTTTGCAGGATTGACAGCACTGCACCAGTGGGGGAAAAAAGGCTTTGCAATTACTACTCCTCACTGGTATAGTAAGAGCATACGGAGGATGGACCTGGTTTACAACGACTGACACACTTTGTTATGCTTTAAAGTGAAAGACCTCAAAATTACAGAAATGAGATAAACCTGTTTTTGTATTACATTGTCATGTGTTTTCCCCTAGCTTCAGATGCTTTCAGTCCAAGAAAATCTGTAGGTTTCTTTTTCTATTGCACAAATTTACTGTCTTCCGTGACAAATAGTTATATGGATATAAACTATACAGAAGAAGACTGTCTGAAGAGGACTGTGAATAAACTTGAGTTACTGTTTTCCAAACTATTCTATCTTGGAAACAAGTATCTTCTCCTCATCACAGGCCTGAGGTTTGCAAGCACAGATATAAGTGAATGAGACAGAAGACCTTCAGTCTATCCAAGCTTTAAAAATATAAAGGGAAAAGACGGAGATATGAAAGGGAATCTGAGAACTGATCCCTGTAAATCCATCTGAAAATAACAACTTTCTGGCCTATGTCAGAACAAACTTTGTCAGGAAAAAAACGATGGCACTTCCAAGCTATTCCTAATATTGCATTTTTCACATTAAAAGGTGTCCTCCCTGAGAGGGGGGATATTCCTTGCTCACACAACCTGAGTCTGCCCAAGGCCATTTGTAGGGAAAAGGGTGATGGGTGCCTTGTTAGGCTTTGCTGTAGACCACTGTGGCACTCTCCTGCTTCTATTAGGACTAAAAGCAATCTAATCTACCTGTCTCGACAAGGCTTTGCGCTGGTCTGATCCCTTTCTTTGGTGCTGCTTGTGACATCCGGAAATTTGACAAGGAAAGCGATTATTGATCAGTCTGAGGTGTGTTTTGCTGTGATAATTGTCTAAGCATGACTGAGTGATGACCCTATAGATAGGTGCTTACTTATTTCCTGATGCATGTCCTCCCCAGAGCGACAGAAACATTGATAAGAGAGAGGACAAAATGACTAACTTTGATGGAGTTTGTGTTGAAACATCTGCTACTTGTCAACATGGGAGGCAGAAGCAGTGATTTATTAGTAAAAAGAAAGGAAAACCAATGAAACTCTGACTTATTCTTCCCCTAAACTATTTTCTGACTAAGAATGACCACTAAGTTCCCATAAAGGGAAAATACTGCCCCATTATCTGTATATTTTTACTCTGCTTACATTATAACATACTACATACATGACAACACATTATTTACTTTTAGACTTTGAGTACCTTCTGCATATTAAGGAACCTGGACAATAAAGTCAATAAATGGAACAATGAAAATCTATGGAGAAGACAAATTGTGGCCATTTACAATTTTTTCTCTTTCCTGGAATCTAAATATTTTTAGGATATTGAACAGAATGTAAATTATAGCAATGATATTTGGTGGCATTTCCTATTCTCTGAATACATACCAAACACAGACCTGCAATTTTCCCCCATTGTTTTTGTGAGAGTAATTTCATTTAGATCAATCATTTCTTTCAGGTTCCACTCTGCATGAGCACTCTGAAGAATTCTGGCTTCCATATAACGAGGAAGTCAGAGAGGAATCGGTCTCCAGAAAGCCAAATTTACATCAAAGTACTTCCCCAGAACATGGTGGCATATACAGAGTTGGGGTACTTCTGCCCGTAGGAGGAAGGCACACACCTTCTCTTTTACAGCTTTTGAGCCCTGAAGAACAAAGAGTCTTTGGAAATCACAGCCATGCCACTGGTGCACAGAAAACGGATGTGGTTCAGGAATCTATGCTCTTCCCTTCAGTGCATATGCATGGCAAATAGATGGGCATCATCTGCTCAATGAAAGGGTGTAGCTTTTGCAATACTTCTATCACCAGAACACTAAACATACAATTTCCAAGAGATAAAACCTCAAAACCATAAATGCCTTGGTTTAACTGGAATGTTAAGAAATGCAAAAGTGTTAGAAATAAGAAGTGATCATAAAAGCATGATGCTTTTAAACAGAAATTAGTAATCTGTCTGCCTGCCTTTGGAATTTAAAGAATAAAGCTATGTCTACGTCAAACAAGTGTTTCCTTTTCCCAGAGGACATAGGGTTTAATCAAGCTTTACTACCTTAGTAACCTTTTGTAAATGGTGAGGCATGACTGACATAAGAGCAGGACTGAAAAAAAGGAGATATTTAGGTTCAAATCCAGATGTAAAAATGTCAATCTCACTAATGCAAGTTAGTGTGAGTATATATTGATTTAAATGGAGCATTTTCTATTTTCTGTGCACAAGGAGCAGGTCATAAGTTGAAAGCATAAAAACAAAGTAAATGCCTGTCTTGGTAAACCACAACAATGCCTGAAGGAGGTCTCATTCCACATTTTGGGTCTCATTCCAATCTTGTCAACCTTGCATCAGCACAACTGTCTATCAGATCTATTATTACCGTTTTGATGGAAACAAAAACGCTTCACTACAGCTTTCTTCAGACATTTTTTTTGTCTGAAAGGCTTTGGATTCTCATTCTTTTTGCATTTCTTCTTTTTAAACAATAAAGCATCAATAAGACATCAGGTTATTTGCAGGTTTTGGAATATTTTCACCTTACACAAAAGCACATTGGTTGGAATCTGCTTCTGTGTTCCGATTAACCAGGTACTTCTATCATAACAAATGACATGAGTGTAGGAAAGAATTAAGCTTTTTTTTTTTTTTTTGGTGCCACATGAAATAACATCTGAGTGATCTGATAATTGCATTTTAAACAGCACTTATTACTCTCTTTTAGTTATATCCAAATGGATTTTCATTGTTGTAGTAAATAGATTCCAAAGTCCTGGGAGGGAGAAAAAGCCCCACACACTTTCAAGTGAACAATTCAAGCCTGTACATTATTCTGTACCTTTAAATAAACCACAATAATTAATGGGGCTTGGGCACCTTGTTGTATTGTACAGTGACAGGGATTAAACATTGGCCCTGCAGAATGCCAGTTTTCAGCTTGTGCGTTTGTAGACCCTTCAGAGCCATGAACTGACATTTGCAATCTTTGTCAGTCAAAAAAAAATGGCAAACTCAGTTAAATTTAGTTCTGCCATTCAAATGGAATGAAGGTCATCACCTGCCCCTTTTGTGATTTGATTATCCAGGGACTGAGTTTATTTTCCTGAAGAAAGACACATTAAAAGGTCCCAATTCTGCAACTCTTGCCCCATCTCAGCAGCTCAATTGGCTTAAATTATTAATCACTATCTGACTTAGCTATTGCTGTTTATTTAAGAGTACAGATTATTATATAGTTCTGAACTGCTTATTTAAGTGTTTTTCCTTTCCTAGAGCTCTCACAACGATTCTGAAAGACAATTAAATAAATTCTAAAATTACAAAAATGAGTATATTAAACAAATAGAATTTATAATTCAATTACCTGACTTTTTGAAATGCTGTAGTGTGGTTTACATTACCCAAAATACTTTTATTGACTTCACTTGAACTACTCATGTAAATCAAGACTATAGGTCCAATCCTTCTACCCAAGAAGAGAAGGTAACTCTGAAGAAAGCTCCTGAATTCCAAACCATTAGGTATAAAACGTCTGGACCAAAGCATTATGCATGGAAGAAGAAACATGCTTGTAAGGATGTAAAGAAAACATGGGCTCGACAATCATTTCCATATGCTGCTCCTGCCTCTCTGGCATTCCCATCTCTTGTCTTCAGAGACACCCTGACGTTTTGGGGGTTAGGAGTGCAGCAGATTATAAGCATCACTTTTTGGCCCAGTGCTTTTTGTAAGAAGTGGGTTTCCTGAGGTTACTGTGAGACTGAACTGTGGCAGAAGCTGAAATCAGGGACACGGCAACGTCAGTGCCAGTTAGAGCAAAGTGAATGTCTGACCTGTGGAGGTGGACTCCTTCTTGGATTAAAAACTGCCCATAGCAGGGGCAGTCTTCACTACTTTACTTGCCACACTGAACTTCTTCTTCCAGGGACAACCACACCAGAAGCACCCTGAGAGACCTCAGAACTGCTAATTTGGCCTTGAATACTTCCTATTGCAGATGGGACCAAGGAGGTATTTGTTAAGGATTTAAACAACATTCAGAAACAAGACCTCTGGGGATAATATCAAGCATTGCTCAATAGTTAGCACATAACCTGCTATCTGAACACACAAGTGGATTTTTATAATGCATTTTTGCACTATTCTGGACTAAAGGGGACATCCTATAGGTGCACCATAGGTCAGGTTCCAGTGTTGCAGTGCTATGCCATGAAATAAGAAAGCTCATTCATTAGCATATGAATCAGCTCTCCGCAGAAAGTGGTAGAACTGCAGGAGAGGAAAAGCCATTTTGCTTTAATAATAACAGCCTGTAAGAGGCAATCCCAGGTAAAAAATGATCAAGTGACCAGAGCCAGTTCAGTGAAGAATGATAGCATTTTATGCTCAACACTTCAAGATTAAAGTCTATAGTTAGCTAAGCATAATGTGAATCAGTTTCATGTATAATGCATTGTGTGAGCCCGTAGCCACTGTGATACAATGTAAGCAATTCCATTTAGTGCAATTTGACTATAGCTAGTAGAGAATAATTGGAGTCAGTTTCTAGCATGCTAGAATTTGAGTCAAATATGATATGGAAAAGAATTTGATACATAATAATATGGAGGCAAAGATAACAAGCGATGATGTGGATGAATAGTTCATATAATACAGAAGTAATTTTAATAGGTTGTGATGTGATTACGAGTCCTCTGTTCTTACACACAGACAAAACGCTAATCCATAATGGTAAAGAAAGACGACTATTAAGAAACAGTATAAATGAGGGCACCATGGCTTCATTTGAGGAGAATGTAACATCAAATACTGCAGTTTTCTCATATATAAGAGCAGTGGAATAAACATCTACTGGAGCATAAATGTGGCTTCTCAAGTGAACGCAGGACATGTCTTAGAGCAGTTCCTCACATTGCAGGAGTGGTGTTAATGCTGCACTGGGATATTCCAATGCCTGCTCAGGAACTCAGCCCTTTCCATTTTTTTTCTACTATTAATAGAAGCAGTTGTGACAGTTCTAGACCCCTCTGTACTCTGGGCCTCAATTTTACAATCTGGTGTGCAAATAAAACAGTTTGAAAATCTGCCTCTTCCATGAGGTTAATAACGTATTATTAGTTAAAGAACTACAGTGTTTCAAAACAATCACATAAGCATTAACATGACAGATCTGCACGTAAACATCTTTGGCTTTCTAAAATTACTTCAGAAAAAAAGAAAAAATGTACTATTATTGTGACTTGTGATTGCATTGGGTTTAAATCCAACAGACACTAGTTCATTAATTTTTTTTTCTCTTCCTAACTTTTCATGATTACATGTACACAAACCTGTGTACATGAGAAGAGCTCATTTATGAGCATGTGCTAATTGGTTCTGACTACAAGTTTAAGTCATCCCTGAGCAAACAGAAAACTATTCAGCTTAGCAATAAAGTTAAATAATTATTAGCAGGCTATGTGATGTGACAATGTGACATTGAAATGACTATGGTGTGATTAGAATAAGAATGTTATATGCCTGTGATATTACTAGAATGAGACTATAAAACGCCTGTAATGCCATACTGCTGTGATATGACGAGTGTCAGGAAAAACGTGTGCATTATTAATGCATACATAAACATGCCATATTTCAGAAGCAGACTGCATTACACAGAATGCTAGCAGTTCTAATTATCTCCTTTATTAATGGCTGTTCTGCTTTGTGTTTTAAAAGACAAAAGAACTGCATACTCAATTCATTCACAGAATCCTTTTTTCTAAGTGGTTTGGCAGTAAGGTTGCCCCTTCATGACACTTTCTTGACTTTCAATGCTGGGGTTCCAGCCATCCTTCCTGTATTACATAATGAACATTTTTCTTAAACTATTATTAGATCCAGTTCCGTTTTCTAACGTTACTTGATGTCATCAAAACCAGGATCAATTTTTTTTGTGTGTGTATCTGTAACAAGAGTATTTTGGACACAACTACAAAGCACAGCAAAACTGAGAGCATTTAATCTTTACGTGTCCTGGGATTACAGGATGTGCAGTGTTCACATACAGAGTCTGCATCCATACGACTTGCAAGGATATGTACATTTATCAGTATGTAGCACACAATTCCAAGCCATGCAAATTAGTGACCTCTGAAAGATACAAGCAGCTTCCACCATTAGTTAACAGTGTGTCCTATGTGCAGACACATATGGAAGTCTGAGGGTAGGACTCTGCATCTGAAAATATAAAATCTGCAGGGTACAACTCCGATCTTTAGCTCACCAATGCTATCAACTGAAAATGTGCAAATGAGATAGTACCACATACAGAAAAAGTCAAATGCTGATGTTATCTTTGTTTTTTTCTGTGCATGTATATTTCAAAGGCTTAGCCAGAACCAGCAGCCAGCGTGGGGACGCACCTGGACATACTAAATCGGATAGGGTCTGTCATATGGCTTGTAAGTTCAAGCTGACAAAAGCTAGCAATAAAAGCACAGTCAAATGAAGGTTCATTCATGCTTCAGAAAACGTTGAAAAAGCCACTACATATAATGCACTATAATCATCTTCTTGTCACACTTCTGAGGTCACTCATATCGTAATACATTGGCATTTTATTACAGTGTCTTCCAGGCATGTGATGCTTCTTTGTGGCTAGCTGGATAATTTACCTGTGTCATTTATGGGGAAGGAGAAACGATCACTTTTATTATTTATCAAACCACTGAGCGGAGAAATCTTTTCCAGTTCAATGTTTAAGTAGACAAAACCCAGACCAGCAAGAGTAGCTCTCTCCCTCCCTTGGCGAGTGTCTCGGCTGACCCTTCGGGAAAGGGAAGGAGAAAGGTGTGCAGGCGTAAATGGGAGCCGAGACAGGACTGGAGTCAGAGCAGCCTGAATTATAGATGAAAGGGCATGTATTAAATATAAGGCCGAACCGGGCCTTATATTTAAGGCAAGCGGGCCGGGGCAGCGCTTGCCTTCGAATCTGCGCGACGCCGGCGGCGGCCCCGCGGTCAGCGCTCCGCTCCGCGCCGGACCCGACTCGCACCGCAGGTGGCCGCGCTGCCCCGCGCAAGCGAGACCGAGCATCCCCCGCTCCCCTAAAAACCACAAAGCACATCACCAACCCAAACCCACACCAAGCCCTTATCTTCCGAATTACCCCCGAACTACGCGCAAACCCGATTATGCTTTCCGCCCCCTGCGCGACCACCCGTCCTGCGCTGCCCTCCGCGGCGCCCGGGGCGCTGCGCCCCCGCCCGCGGAGCGCCCGCCCGGTGGCCGCGATCTCCGCGGCGTG
>VZRZ01002437.1:184675-247362 GCA_013398175.1 Climacteris rufus
TGACCCCTTTATTATTTACCTGGGTCTTAACCATGCATTTGCAAAATGCCTGTGATATTTTGGGTTTTGAAGAATACTGATTGTTAAAGGACTGGCCTCCATGCATGTGCACATACATGTGCATAAACAAAACTGAAAAAAAAGTCTTTTTTTTTTCTCCCCAGTATTTAACTGTCCAAATGTAAAAGTTACTGAGGAACTGTTTCCTTATATGCTAAATTTCAGTCAGAAATGTGACTTTTTCAAGACTGAAGGGATATGTGTACCTTGTTTCAAATTTTGAAGTGAGTTGGCTTGAATTTCTTTTACAGTTCAAGCTGATTTGGAACCTTCCTGAGTTAGTGTTACTAAAAGGGTTAATTTTTTTTCCCTAATGAAGACAGCCAAATTTCCAAGCTACTGCATCAGTGAAGCACGTGGTTTATTGGTAGGATATAACTAAGCCATACGTAAGTCTTCCTCTTGTTTGAGTTCAACATGATTTTGTTGCAACCGATGAAAGTTGGTATCGCATAGACAGTTTGCTGCATATTTTAAAAAATGGCCAAAGCATACTTTTGAAAGGAATGCGTTCTCTGAATACATCTGAATTATGCAGGAAAAAAGAAAAAAAGTCCATTGTAAATATTTTCTCATCTTAGTAATGCATGTGATCTGTCATAGCTCATTTTAAACTGTGAAACACGCCATATGAAGAGGGATTAGGAGGCTAAGAGACTCATATTTCAACCAAATCCAGCATTAGGTTTTTTTTTCTTAGATCTAATAATTCCTTGCTAATAAAGATTTAAATGCGGTGCTGTCTTAATTTATTTTCCGGGCGCTCGTCTGCGGGCGCCGCGGGAGCGCGCGCGCGCGCGGCCCGTAGATGGCGCCAAGGCACCGCGCGGCGCGCGCTGGCCCCGCGCCAGCGCTGCGGAGGCTGAGGGGGCCGGGGGCGGGGAGCGCGGCCGGGCGGATGTTCCAGCCAAAGAGCCTTTTATTTAATGAGCGTCGACCCGGAGTGGTCAGTAGTTACGTTTGCGTCTTTGCGAGGCGGCTTCCTCGGCGCTCCGTCGCCGCAGAGACTCGGTCGGTGCTGGGAGTCACATCCGTGTCCCCGCGGTTGCTGTACCCTCCAAGTGATAGTGATTTGTCTGAATTTATTAGGGATATGGATCGTAGGGAACCAAGTG
Organism: Climacteris rufus; assembly: GCA_013398175.1. Taxonomy (NCBI): domain Eukaryota; kingdom Metazoa; phylum Chordata; class Aves; order Passeriformes; family Climacteridae; genus Climacteris; species Climacteris rufus. The sequence continues at coordinate 185,851 of VZRZ01002437.1, forward strand.
AGGCACATTTAGGCTTGTCTTTGCAAAAGGATTTTGACAGTAGCCAAGTTCAGGATAAAGTCATTCTCTTGCTGTTGCATTAGCCTTATCTGAGATGAATGTGACGTTGCAAGAACTGTGTCTTGACTTCGGGTGTCTGTAAGGTGTCACACTAACAAGATGCTAAGAATAAAACAAGCACTTTTGAAGCATTTCTGCTAAAGTAACTGCTCTGAAAGAACTCCTTCTTACAAGGAGACATTGAAAACACCACAGAAGAATCTCACAAAACCTTCATATCTCTAAAGGACTTTAAGGAAGGGTATACTCCCGGAGCCATTCTCAGGCTTTTACACAACAATGTACACATAGTTAGCGTAGGGTAAAGAAAGAACCAGTTTAAAGAAACCCCAATAAATTTATAGAAGAGCTCTGCATAATCTGTGCTTACTCGGCTGAAGTTTTCTCCCCAGTTTTAGTAGCAAAATGTAATCCCCCCCAAACCATACGTTCTTTGTCTGTTCTAAGATTATTCTAGTTCAGCTTAAATTAGCTTTCCAAACTTTATTAGGAAACTCAGATTTAACTCCCTGTAGTATCTAGAAGCACGCAGAACCCCCAAAATTATTTACCTGACAGAAGAATATGTAAGCTCTGCATGGTTAAATAGAACTTGAGGGGAAAAAACCTCCCACACCAGAACAAAACCAACCGTTAGTACTTCCAGACTTATCCGTGTTCATTACATTAAATACACAGGTCTCCCTTTAATAATATCATTCATTATACCTACATGTGGACCTGATTCAAATTTCACTGAAGTCTTATTGTATCCTTTTTGAAGTTAGCAGATACTTATATGATCTGGATTGCTCCCTTCAAAAGCTGTATTATTATATATAAATGAAAGTACAACTGTTTCAACTCTTTCTTAGGTAGACTGTTACCTAAACAGAGCTTGTGTATTTTTATTCTGTGGGGAAGCAGATAGTGTCTTCCCCCCCCGTGCCCCCCCTCCCCCCATGATGAGTGTTACAGGATGTAATATTTTTATTGTAATATTTATATGTAATCAAAACTGACTTCTTGTCAGTTTTGGCTGGAGTAGTATAGCCAGCAATGGTCGTAATTCTCCACAATCTTCCTATTTTTCTGTTTGTAATTCCTGAAATTAAGATGCATCTTAGCTAATATCCATTGGCACAGGAGTGAAATACACCTTCATAGGTCTTTTCCTTAGATTTGTGATAGGGTATGGCTTTAAGCAAAGTATTCAGATTTAAAGGTCGTACTGAATAGAAGTGTGTGCTAATGCCACAGTATGTGAAAAACATTTTTTAAAATTCCTTTAGGAAGAGACACTTAGTTCTGTGCCATTGTACTGTTTTCTTCAGGTTTAACATAACTGATTTCTCTGCATCTACTGTTAATAGATGTATATATTCAGCAGGTTGTCTTGGTGTATTTTGTAAAGAATGTGGAAATTGTTGTGGAGGATGTTAAGATAGGGGATGATGAAATATAGGATTAACGTGTTTAAGAAATAGTGGCATCCTCCACCTTTACTTACAATTTCTTTTAGCCCAAGGTAAATGTACACATTGTGTATCTTGCAGGTACGTTAATATTAGCAAAGAGCTGAGACCTAAGTCAGCACTTGGATTTCATTCAAGCAAAATCCCATTGTTTTTTATGGACATGTGGCCCTAGAAATCTGTTAGAACAGGGTTCTAGGTCCAAAAGCTTTTAGAATTAAAAAAATATTGTTCAATAAAAAATTCTTAGGTTTGTTGTTGTTGTTTGTTTGGTGGGCAAATTCTGTGCAATCATCAATAAATTTAGTGGAAATTCTGTGGTTAAGTCTTTACATGTCACTTTGAATTGTACAGACTGATGTTTCACAAGTACCCAGTATAAAAACCAAAGCCTCCTCCAAGTGCCTATCTTGCAGTAAACCTGGTGGATGCTCTGAAAAGAGCATTTTTGAATACTTGAACTTGGGATTGTTCGAAATGCTAATTCACATAATTAGGAATATGGAAAGGATGTTGCACACCACCAGCTTATATAGCTAAGCTTCCAAAATCAGTGTTATGACTCAAAGAATACTGAAATCTATGCAGGCTTCTCAATCAGTGTTCTTTTCAGCATTTGATTGAACTTTAAAATGCGCTTCAAATTAGTAAGTCATTACACCAAATAGCTACATAGAAATACAGTAGAAGACAACATGTTGTATTCTTCTATGTGAAAGACCTCTTTTGAAAAGCAAATAAACGGACAAAAGCTCCTACTCAATGTCATTAGATTAACAATACATTAAGTAATAAAAGAAATTATGGCAAATTTACTGTGGTTATCCCAATTTGAAATTATAACAGCTTCATTTAATCAGATTTAAAGCACAGCAGTGACAAATAACACAGGTTTAAAAATATGTATCAGTATAGGTTATGGTCAAAACCTTCAGTCTTCGTTCCTAATCAAACAGCATTTAGGCATGTGCTTAACTTTCATTTAATGTGAATTCATTTAATGTGGTAGGACTGAAGCAGATCCTTAAAGTCCAGGTCTCTTCAGATGTTGTCTTCAAGAAAGAGTCATAAGCACACTACAAGCACTTTTCTGAATCAAGATGATAATTTATAAATTTTAGAAATGTGCACAGTTTTAGTAGATTCAGGAAAGCTGAATATACGTTAACACTATCCTTGTATTTCTGTGGTTTAGTGGCAGAAATTAAGGATTTGGGGCTTGAATGACACATTAAATACATTCCATACTAAAGTATATTTGCAATCTTATAGTCAATAACATAAGCTCTGTGAAGGTTGCTTTATTCCTTTTTCAGTCAATGGACTTTTTGCCTGATCAAGGAACAAGTAGCCAGGTTCCCACTAATCAGTGCACATTACTTAAGTTTTATGTGGCAAATATAATTGATGTTATCTTACTCTGGAGTGTTTAAATTTGTAAGTTTGGAGTTTATGTAGGAGACAAGAAAAGCCACTGATGAAAACATCAGTGACTCTTAATTTGACTTGCTGAGAGTGGCAATTTCAAGGTGCATAAGTTGATGGAAATCTGCATTGGAACAGCAGTGCAGAGCTTACGTCACCTGCAAATATTAAAATTCTGTAACCATAGCATTCCACAATTCTGCTCGCAGTATTATTTTTAGTGGCCTTGTTTCATCACTTAGTATAAATAAAAAATACATACATTCTTTTGTATGCTTAACTTGGTTTATGTGTTAGCATGGATAGTCTTGGGTGAGGACTAGTCATCTGGAAGTGTCTGCATGTAAAATTCAATTGTTTTCTAGTTCTGTATATTTATATATCTATACTAAAATATTAGAAATTGTGAAAATATGCAGTGTATTTTTTCTATTGTAGTATAACTGAAAAATAGGTTAACAGATTTTGCTTGACTGTCTAAAGAAAGTCATCTTTGAGCTGAGACCAAGCATGGAAAATTTCAGCTGAAAAGAAGAATTTTTCAGAAAGTTAAGAGCATGTGAAAACTGGGGGTTATAATGGAAATCTGAACATCACCCTAAGCTATAATACCACTTTCAATAGTGACAGTGGACATGCTAAACTAGAGTAGGGGACATCTTCTGTATACAGATCAGATGGTAAAAGCTTAGTGAGCTTAATTTCTCTTTAAACGTTTCCTGTGCAAAAGATTTGTATCAGAATGACTGGAGTCTCATCTGTCCTGAATATCCAAAGCCAGAGTTTCACATATGCTAAGAAATTTGTGCCACACGCGTGAATGAGAGCTGGATCTTGAGAGTTTAATGCTATTGGAATTTTGTGATAATGTTCTTTTGTACATAGGAACAAGGGAGAATCTTTTTAGTTTCCATTTCACATTTTCACTTCCAAAGAATCTCTTTTTCTAGCACTGCAAAACCATATCAGCCACACTTTATTGACAGCAATTTTATTGTAGCTAGAGGCTTACAGTAAGCTGTTGCTGTTCCCTAACGCAGTTGACAGCAATTGGGGAATTAATTTTCTTGCCCCTGATGTCCTTTCTTGGGTATAAACAACAGATGTTAAAGATATGAAAATTGTGACCCATTTACATTCAGCAACTCTTTACGGGCACAGTCTACCTGTCTGAAGTGCCTGTCTGAAGTGCAGGTTTCAAGTCCTGAGTAATTTTGCTTCATCAGTTCTAGGATTCTTACTTTCATAGTAGACTTGTTTATCTTGATAAATACTGCCCAAGGGCCAGGTACATTATGCCTGTGGACTGATCCTCATCTGGGCAATTTCTGTTCAAGAATAGCTGGGTTGAAGTTTCATTTCATTCAGGAGATGCTGTATCTTCTTAATCTATCATTTAATTGCATTGAACATACAGGATTTAACTGACAAAACGGGCATATGGTGTTCTGAAAGATCTAACAGGAATTACAGGTGATACCTGAATTTTTGGTATCACTTCTTCCAAAGAACGTCATGGTGGTCTGTAAAATCTATACTCATGAGTTTCCTCCATTTCTACTCAAGTACAGCCATCTCACATACATTCTGTAATGTCCATGTCTGCTGAAGAAAAACACACATAGAATCCTGTATTACTTTTTTCTTCTTTTATTGTTTGTGTTTCCAGCCTGTGGCACAATGTATGTAAAATGATTTATCCCTCTACACTGATGTGGGCACTTAATCAGTTCATTTCTGGTTTACATGAGATAACATTCCACCGAGTGGAAAGATTTCCCAGACTCTTGATAAAAATGAATGGATGCTATCATATTTTACTGAAGTGTGGGGGAAGGAGAACATCTTTTCTTTGTTTCTATTGGTGTCTTTTAGAAAGACATTTGCAACGGAAGGGGCTTTAGCATCTTACCTAACTGAGATTTTAAGTGGTAGTCTAGACAGAAAATGCATGTTAACTGTTCCCTTATAATTAATATATATACAAAAAAGTTCATTCTAATAGAGTTGCAATAATTTTGTTTAATGGATTATTTTCTAGTGAATATCAACTGTTATTATTTTCTAGTGAGTATAAACTCTCGAAGCAGAAATAGCTATTTCTGCTAGAAGGCACCTTAAATTGCTACATTTTTTCATTTGTTCTGTAATGATGAAAACTTGGAATAAATAAATAAATTGTCTTCAATAGCGACATTGTTGTAGCCATACAAAACCATGTGTATATTATTCCTGGGACCACTGGGTTTCAGGAAAACATAAAGACCACTACAATTTTGATACCAAATTCATATTGATCTTACTAAAAGTATCTGGACTTTCAAATCTTGGAAAGATTTGGCCTGCATTCCCAATTTAATTTTCGTGGTTTGTGTGTACCATGAATTATGTGTGATAATACAGAGAAAGGTGGTTAGAAATCTGATTTATAGTCATACTGAAGTGACTACATTGTACCAGTCTCAAAAGTTACCCATTCTTTGTTTCTTCTTGCTTTTTTTTGCAGCAGGTGAGTAGCAGGGAAGATTTGTTTTAAAGTCTTGGCATGGGTTGCCCTGTATCTTCTGTTGCACAGAGAGAAAATTGAGTAATTCAGCATTTGTCAGGATTTTTTGGTGTGTAGAATATGTAGGTTCCTATGACCTGATGTTGTAGCTTTGCCATTTCTTTTGTGAAATGTCACACTGAACTTTTTGTGCACAAATATTAATATTAGTACTTGAAAGTTGTTCTGGAAAATGCATACTTCCTGTTGTAAGAGAAATATAAGGATCCTTCTTTTTGAGTAACAGTTCAGCATTTGAAGTTGAATCCAAGCTGGGGTAAATCTGCTGATTTATTCCACCTGCAGCTCTTTCTGATGTTAACTTCTTTCTAAAAGCAATAGGATGATGTTGAGATAATATTTCCAAAATAAAAAAAAATATGTAAAATTAATTAGGAGTGAAGTGAATTAAAAATCATTTTATTTTTAGCTGAATTTGATAAAATGGGAAGGATCAGCTGTCAGAGTTTTCTTCCTTCTTTTGTTTCCTCCCCCAGGTTCACAGAAGGATAGAGTTTTAAAATAACAACCTTTTCACAGTCCAGAAAATGAAATCGGATATTCTCACTGGCTGATAGCTGAAAGAGAATCACTATTGGTATTGATTTATAAAACACTTTGTAGTCTGAAACTGATATTCATTCATTCGCCTTCATTCCTTCCAGTGGAATTGCCAGACACTTCATTTGTAATTCTGCAGAATGTTCTTAGTACCTCCTAAGCTTTCATGTGTTACCAGTAACTAAAGTCTGTGATTGGTTTACTTAATCGTTAAAAGTGTTAAATATCTTTCTGTACAATATTTTTCATCAAATGAACTAATTTAGCCTGTGCCTTATATGGTCATATAAACTTTAAAACACTGACAAATCAAGATGAAGACCGTGCTTCAGTTGTGAATGGTATTTGCCATTCTTACAGCCTCCTGTTGATTGCAGAAGTATCTCTGAAATGGCTAGACCTGATAGATGCAAATATCTGTCTCCTTCAAAACACATAAGGTTATGGGGACAATTCTGTTTCTGATGCAAAGGTTCTGTAGAATACATATGTTGCTATATATGTGTGACCTATGTCAGCACTGTTGAACTTCATAGTGAAATGCTTTGACCACTGAGGTCTATCTTCTCTTACCAGTATTTTTTGGAAGAAAGGTTTTGCAGAAGTTTGGTTTTAGAGGAAGGGGTCCAGGAGCTCCAGAAAAGGGTGCAGACCAGTGAATTTTAAGATAACATCTCCATCTAGAATAAGATGTATAGGCCCAAAGGAAGTGCTACTTCACTCACGTTTTTAGTAGCTTTCCATTCAGTGAGGTAGGTTTTGGGAATACTGTTGTTATTCCAGTCCCGCTTCTTGCAGCGTGTAACATCATGGTTGCTTCAGGTGCCTGACTTCTGATTGTGAATCTAGCCTTACTTCTGTAAATGATGTTCACAGAAAGTATCATTTGTATAGTTTTCACCAGTATACTTAGCTGGTAGTGCCTGTGCACACAGTACGATGTTGACATTATGGTGAGATTAACTTTACCTGACTTCTAACTGTATAACAAATCTAATCTGCTTCACTGCATTCAGGATTTACTCCACCTTGAAGAAAATATGGTGTTTTAAGCTGTTTGCCAAAGCGTGATGAACATAGTTGGCTGAGATGCATCCCACATTCCAGTGAAAAGTATGATTAAGTGTGATCCATATTCTTCACTTTCCTAGTGAAGAGCATTTTCCAGGCCATTTTTCTCACTGAAGTTGAGAGAAGGATTTTAAGGTTATGTATTTTTTAAGTGAAGGTATTATTTGAATAGTGCATGCAGGCACAAAAATGGATGTGCACAGCTGCCTTTGAGAAAGTCTTCTTTAGATTATTACTCAAATTCAAAGGCTTCTGCATCAAGAGAAAGAGTCTTACTGACTTTTTATTAAGTTGTTATCTGGTAATTGTTATCTGGCCATAAGCTTATCTATTTTAGGAAGATGGTGCAATGAAACATCAGTTATTTTGTTTTGGTGCTGTTCTGAGTTTTTCTGTTTTTCCTCAGCACTGCGTGTACCTTGGTACCTTGTTCTTTGAATGTTAGTGCAGACCAGTCACATTATAGCGCAAAAATGTTTCTTTTACCTCTCTGGTAAAAGGTATGTGTCTACAGCAGTATGAATTTTCAGTCAGTTGTCAGATTGTTTCACTTTCACCATTGCAAAAATACAGGTCACGATATCAGTGACGTGCTAGCGTTACCAGTAAGAGAATTTGAAATTGCCTTAGGTTTGTGACAGTGGTACCCAGAAACATGGATCCCATTGAAGTCTATGGCATCCAGAGCAGCAGGAGGTAGGCTGTGTACCAGTCTCAACGCTCTAGTCATCCCCCATATTTTTAACAACTGCCAGGTAACAAACAAACAAACAAAAAACAAAAAAAAGCCAAATGAAATCTGCATCTGCTAAGGGCAGTAAACCTTGCCTGTTGAAATTTAATCTCTTTACTGTACAGGAGATGGACTGTTTGAGATTTCATCAGTTTCATTGCAGAAAGCTGTTACATCTGTCAAACATTTCAGTTTGAAATAAATGCCTGATTTTTTGCCTTTGTATGCTACAAGAGCACCAGGTTGTCAATCAATAGAAGTACAAAATAAGACAAGATAGGTGATCTGCTGCAGTGATTGGCATTTTATTTTTATTTTAGAACATATTTTTTCTTCCTTAAACTTAAAAATGGCAATATTTTTCCATAATGGAGAAACAGTTGAGAAACATGGGTATAGTGAAGGGAGACCACCCATGTTTCACCCCAATCCTGTTTGTTCTGGCTTCTGATGCCCATTCTATTGAGTGTAGTGGTACAGTCCAGGTGGGCAATGAAGCTGTAGGTGACTATCTGTAGGAATTTTGTGAATGTCAATCCTGTGTCAGTGAGATGAAAATATGAATGAGACTTAAATATACTTAATTTTGTTATTCTTAATTCTTGCTGTAGTATTAATGCATTGCAACAAACCTCATGCAGCCCGTAGTATTTAACCAGTAGAGCAGGACCACTTCTGGGTGGGCTGTGTAAGCTTTGAGACTGCCTCCAAGCAAAGGGGCAGTCCAGAACCTTCAGCAAATAGTTTGAGTCTTGTAACATTTTGGGATTTTTGATGTGCTTCCCTGAGTGCAAATCAGAACTTTTGTTTCTTGATGTGATTTTTCAAAGTCTGGACTAAGAAATGGACAAAAGCTTTTCTTTTTTTTTTTTTTTGCTTTTCAAGAGGTTTGAGAAACTGATGCGCTTCTGTGGTTCTGTGATGTGTCCATTGATAGCATCTCCACTGAACATCCCCGGATTTCACTGTTACTCAGATTTGCTGAAATCCAGGGTTTGGCCTTCTTCTGTGCTTTAGCAGTTGATTAAGAAATATTCTAATCCATCACAGAGTACCAAGCAACTAATGGCTTGTGAAGTATTTAAGTTTTCAAACTTCCACTATAAATGATATGAAAAATAGTGTCATTTGGCTGATGCTTAAATACATCTCTTTCTTTTATGAGATACTGTCTCTGTCCTTTATGTTTCTCCTTTTAATCTCTTCTTTTATTCTTTGAACACACTTATTTTTGTAAAACATATTTATGCACATATTAGAAATCTCAGTTTTCCCCTCAAATGTATAGTATCACAGTAGAGAAGTGTCACATTTTATGTGCGAGCTGTTGTAGTACACCCAGCTCATAACCACACATTGCTTTTGTCCACACAGGGACTTTTAATGAACCATCTTCTTTAAGATTGAAAGATTTGAAGCATTTTGAAGCATATCTGGATAGAAGCCTAATATGGGAAGCCATCCTGTATCTGTTGTAGTTGTAACAAGTAGACAAAATTATTTTTTTATATATGTTTTACTTGCTTGCTTTTTTTCTTTTCTTTATATAATATCATTTATACTTTTCTCCCATATGGCATTATGCATTCACCATTTGTAGTAAGTGAGCTATCTCACAGACTTATGATAGAAAATTGATTCTGAAAACAACAAAAAATGTAAATCACAAAGCAGAAGAGTGGAGATTGCAACTCAGTAACTGGATAGTGCTTCTAGAATTCAGCAATTTGAAAGGGAAATTGGGATGAGAGATGAAAACATTCATATATCTTTACATTTCAAAATGGTTAAAAGATGACTGAACTTGTAGGAAAACTTATTCTTCTAATAAGAAAGCTGGCAGTGCTACTGTGATATACAGATTGTCAGTGATCTTTGAGTCTACTTCTTCAAAGCAATGCGCTGAGCACTTTTCAGCAGAGCAGTTTCGTTCAGTGCCTGCTGAAGCTTTATAGATGGTGCAGATCACCTCCAGATAAAGTACTGTCATCTATGATTTTTATCTGTCATAAGTATGTCACAGAAGTAATTCCCAATTTTAAAACTTGAGTTCTTTGGATCATTAAAAAACGTTCTGCATTCACTATCTCGCACTTGGTATTATTTAGCATTTTCATGTCCTGTTGCTAAATACCAGCCTTAGTTTTATTCAGCATTGTGAAAGTTCATTTCAGTAAGCCTCTAGCTACTTAAAAGTGTTATATATCACATCCTGCTGTCCTCAGTAAAGATAGTTGGGGATCAGGAGAGCCCTCTGCACTGTGTGCTCCTTCTTGCTACTGCTCATGACATTTGGCGTCTGATAGGGATGCTGTGATAGCACCTTCAATTAAAAGCCATAGGCAACAAGCATAACAAAGAGAATCCTTAAGACTGCTTAACACTATGCCATTGCCTCAACTTGAATAAAACCAGCATGAGAATAAATTGCCTGTATTGGTGTAATTGTGAACTTCACCTAAGTGCTACCCATGAGACCTTAGACCTAGCAGAAAATCCTAAAAAGTGGGAGTATTGGGGGCATTTTCTGAGATTGCTTACATTTATCATATTTCTATTAGAAAACACTGACACAATTCTATTCCAGCTTTAAAGCCTTAAGCATTTGCTGCCTGTTTTGGGTTTTCATTACTTTTACATCTGTACAGTTACACAGATAATGAAAAATCCTAAAAACCTGCATATCACTGCATGTAACACTTCTCTGCAACTATATACCACCTCATTAGTTTTTTCAGCAGCAGAGGTAAGTTAGCATTCTGTCATGAAATCTGAACTGCCACCACATGTCGCTGAAGCTTATAAGCCATGCCGTAGGAATTTTCACAAAGCACATCAACTCTTGCAACAGAAGATTCAATCTTGTAAACAAGAAAAAAATCGTGTCTCTTTCTATCTGTGAAGCCAATTTGTTTGACATCTTCTCCTGTATATTTTGCTTCTTTTAGAAATTCTTTGAAATACAAAGGGAGAAATTTCAGTTTTGTCTTATTCTGCACAATGCAATTGACTGAGGTAGACCTAATCTCATTTACATTTGGACTGTGTGGTGTACTTGCTGCTCTTTAAACATGGGGTACCTTTTTCTCATTTTTGTTAGGATTCTATCTTCACTGAAAAAAAAAGTTTTTACATGAAGAATGCTATTGTGAGGTATCTGGCTAAATGTAAAAGTCTTGTGGAGACAAGACCAAGTTTTTTGTACCTTGATGTAGCTGGTTGAGGTCAGTCTGGAACAATACACTTGGGGTTGATCTCTACTGACTATGTACAGGTGATACTATAATACCTTATCATTAGCAGGATTTTGTACTGCCTTACCTACTTCAGTGGAAAATCATGTTAACAGTATCTTGCAATGAGGTGCCTTTGAGGATGTGAATTACAAGTGTACTTATTCTAGGGCCTTTAACACTTCTAAAGTGGTGCAAAGTTAGTCTGTCCTACACTCTGGCAGAACCATACAATTTGATTCTGTGGTTGAATTAAAATCCTTGCACTTTCAGATAGAATCCTGATGATATTAGCAGAGGTACCTCTAAGAGTTCCTACCAGGCTTGCATCACCATATGGTGTAATTCCAATGCATTTTCATATATCTTCAGCGTTGGTGTTACTGTTTCGCAAACTATTAACAATTGCATCAATGATTGCAGCTACATGCAATGGCTATAACTCAGTCACCCTTGAAGGCAGAGTTATGTGGATCACCAAAATCAAACATGAATTCAACATAGGCCATTATGTTGTGATGGTGATGGTATAGATGTGCCTGTATTCAATTTTTACTTCAGTAAAACACAGTATTTTATAGGAAGCAAGGAAGCATGATCAGAATAAAGCATTTCATCCATGGTCTACTCCATGTTGACAATAATTAAGTAGACTAGGACAAATGTCAGTTTCTTTGTAAATGAGGTAAACAGTCCTGGGCATGTGTTGCCTTCTCTGAGTTTTTTGTGCAGTATCCTGGGTCTGCCTGCTCCTAAGAATGCACTTCTCAGTGTATGTCTTTCACCTTTGTTAAAGTTTCTCCTGAAACTGTCCACAGATCTGTAACTCTTAAAATGTTCCTTTGTGTTGTCTCATCTGTTTATTTTTGAACTAAACTCAATGGCTTTTTTTCCCTATTTTCTACTTCTGAACTTTCTAGGTAATTTTCTTTCCTCATATACTGCACCGGTGGCTCCACCTATCCTCTCATTTTCAATATATTTTCATTAGTATTATTTTCCCCCACCAACCTACCTACAAGACCACATATTTCATACAGTTAGTAGTTGCTCAGTGTGAGACATTTCCCATTCACATGTGATACCTGCTGGCTGCTGCTTCCAATTATGCCATATGCTGGAAAGCTGAGCTGTTGAAGTATTGGAGTCAATGTTATAATCAAACTAGTTAAGAAGGTAGCAGTATGTCTCATAAAGAGTTCTGGACAATGTCTGATTTCTGCCATAAGCAAAATACTGACAAGTCCTGCTTTGTTTTGCTGCTTTTTCAGGTGGCAGAGAGCTAGACATACATTCATTATATTGTAAAATCATAACCTTCGAGATCTCGCTGAATCTGCCCTACAGCTATTTATCACATGATTGCAGGGAATGAAAATAACATTCTTCCTTCTACTAGGAATATGTTGCTAACCTTGGGGCAAGATAGTGCATAATTTTATGTATGCCTAGTCTTGCTGTTATATATAGACTGTTTTGAGATGAATCAGTGTTATCATTTCCCAGAATTTAGCACTAGTGCTTTAGCAGAGCCAAGGAGATTTCATATACTTAGGCTCTTGGCTGCAGTAGTGACCAGGAATCTCAAGTCTGAGTCACATTTATGTTAATGCCATTTTATAGTCATGGACAAAGGCCAAAAAGATGCTAATATAATTTACTCCCAAGGTAGGTGTGTTTTTTTGTTTGTTTTTTTTTTTTTTTAGGTTAGGGTTGCATGTAATGGTCTCTTAAGTAAGGGCTATCTGAACCCAATTCTTATTTCATATCCTTTAGTTTTTTTATTTGTGAAATTACAACTGTTTCCCTGATGGTTTTGCTTGTAACCAAGAGCTGAATCTGTCTCCTCATGTTTATGTGATAATCCCTCTTTCTTCCTCCCACGAACAGGCTGAAGGAGTCTCAAAGATCTCTTAAGACTTTTTTCTTTCCTGTGTCACCCATCTTTCTCTTGCAGCTTCTTGAGTAATATTTGGTTTTAAACAAGAAGTGTTAATTCACTTTAAGTAGCAAGAATTACAGAAGCTGAAGGTCAGTCCCTTTTCACAATTACCAGTTTAACCTCTGAGTTGCCAATCTGATGCTTTTGTAAGCATAGCTCTACTATAGCTGTGTATCGCATACATAGCTCTGGCTTCTGGAGTTACTTTGTTTGCTGGGCAACGTACAGTGAGTATTTTTTAAGCACACTGAAATAATCTCTGGTACTACATAGACACTGTCTGTCTTGGCCCACTTTTGAGCTACTTATGCATATAGACAACATCTTTTAGGTATTGTTTAAAGATGAACATTTCTGGAATAACATTTCCAAGCTATGTAAATTGAATTTCAAGTTTTCAGATCTATGATACTTTAACATCCTTAGAAGAGCAGGGCAGCATGAAATTAACAGAAAAAGATTGAGGTAGATAACTGATGAAAACAGTTGAATATGCGGACCAGGCTACATCCACTATTTTAAGGAATAAAATACTTCTGACTGTACTTGTTATAAAAGTCTGTGGCCTTAACAGGAACTTGTACAGTTATAAAATAGATGTTATTTTCTATTCACAGGGGACAAAATAATCACACTTCTAGTCCATGGGTCTGTGGTATTTTTAAGTAGTTTAACACAATGGTAAAATGCCTTGTACTTAATCCAGACCCACTGGGGCTTCAGATTATGCTGTTCCAATTTGCTGTGTGAATTTTCTTCAGGGGATTCCTAGTTGATTAAAGCTTGATAAAAACCGACATCAGGAAGGGAGAAGTTTGTTTTTATTCTCTTCTGTGTTGAGTTAGCTGTCCCAAAATATAAGTATAAAAGCAGCAGTCCACTTATTCAGTCTTAGCTGAGGCAAACATAACTATTTTAAATTTTGCAGAACATACTTGGGCAAGGTGCCCATTCATTTTGTTGAGAATTTTGCTTGGTTAAGAACTGTTTCTCCCTTATCTCTGAGTTTCTTGGGCAAACTGTGTTGACTCTGATCCAGTAAAGTAGAGCAAGCTTCTTAATCTAGCACATTAAATAAAAGCTCAGCTGCGAAAGGAATGCAGTATTTTGTCTTTGCATTTCAATTGAGTCAAAACTTCTTATTTTAAGCTTATGCTGTGAGAATTGTCTTCAAGCAATATAACATAATACACAAAATCAGGTGATAGATGCTTGGAATGAATACAAGTGTATGATGGGGCACATCTTTCCTGTTAAAAAAACCAAAAGTAAATAAGTGCAGCGTTCAGACTTCCTTATTCAGTTCTGTCAAGCCATTCTGTTTTGACTTCAGAGCTCCTGCTGTTTTGAGTCGTGGATCTTTCTTTTAGCACAGACAGGGTATTATACTAATCTGCATGCTGGGGAAAAGTCCAGTTGAGAGTAGCTGAAAGTCTAAAAGAAGTTTAACTTTTGACCACATCCCAATTTTGAACCAAGATTGCTAATGTAGGAAAGTTTGCCGCTTCCAGAGTTGTGGAGAGGTCTTATACTTCTTTCTCAGAACTTTTTTTCCCTGATTTTGCTTCTTTTTCTCTGGGAAAATTGCTCATATTTCTGCCAGTGTAATAGTGAAAAGAGTTGCACTTTTTATTTCTAAAACAAATGAAGATATTTTGTTTTCTACTTGTACTGAGACTTCAAGCTCTGCCAAAAATCTGAACAGAAATCACCAACTGTTCTGTAATTCTTTGAGCAATTACCATTGAATACACACACTGGGGGTTCAAAATGCAGTAAATGTGTAAAACTTCATCAAGAAAAATCTAGCACAAATCATAAACGAGTAACTGATTCAAGTACTAGCGTATGTATTTTTTATTTTAATACATATAAATTATGAAACATAAATGCATTGTAATGTAATCCCATGAGTGATTTAGTTTATCATCTTATCACATGTTGAATGAGGGGAGGCTGCATGTACACTGAAAGCTTGTAAGCTAATTTATCTCACAGGAGTACTGACAATACTCAGTTTAATATACAGAAGTACTTGTTAAGAAGCTTACCAAAACAATATGGTGGGTTTAGATTAAAAATCGTACCAGAAGGTCCATCTTTCAGTTCTCTGAATCATAGGAAGAAACAGATTGTTTCAAGTGGAAAATGAGAAATAACGTAATCTAACCAATCTGCACTTTGGCAGAGTCAGCATAGGATGGCTGAGGTTTCTTGCTTATTCTCAGTTAATGTATTTATTTGACACAATACTGAAGAACTGACCATTTTAATTGAGAACATGTTTTCTTGAAAACAAAAAGTCTCTGTAGGTTCAGATGGGTCTTTATCAGTGGGTAGTTACATAGTGCTTCTCAGGGTCAACCAGTAGGGTGAACCAGTTAAAGGCATCAGCCCTCACTTGGAAACTCCAGTATTTAAGAGAGCGCAGGAAAAAAATAGGTACTTGCTTCCTTCACAGTTTTTATTGCTTCCCCTGAAGCCTTCTGTCCATGATTCTTCGTGAACTTTGAAGTCCATGAAGTGTTTCTTCTGGGACTTGGGAACTGTCACTTTTTAGAAATATATTGATTGAAGTTTTGTGACTCCTGCTTTTTTTTTTTTTCCATGACGCTATAGGTTTAGCTTTTCTGCTTCTTTAAGGCACTCTGCCTTTTTTTCCTATTGTCTAACCAAACCTGTATAGCAAACAGTATTTATACTTTTTTTCTTTCTTACCCTGATTGCAGGCTTCTGGTTTTTTTCATCTTTGTTATTTCACAGGAGAATGAGCAAATACTCCCATGGAGTAACCATTATCTGTTATGAAGTGAGTCATATATCTGTTGCATGTTACTGGCTTGTGCTGTTTTGTCAACAATTATGTAGGCTTCATTAGCATATTTGGTTTTGGAATTTTAAACTATAAAGATTTCCTGTTCCCTAAACCAATGCATTTAATTCTGTGTAAATGACAACTCTTTCAAACAGAACAGGCAAAAATATTTACATGAGCTATAATGTTGCATAGATCCTAAAAAGAAAATAAAAAGAAATTATAAATAGTAGGATACATAGAAGTGTATATATATATAAAATAGTCTACATAATTTTAAGTGTTTTAGAAATATCGTTATTGCTATTTCAGTAAAGGGTAAACTGAGGTATAGAGAAATAACATCTCAAAGGTGGCACTTCTTTTCAAAGCAAATGGTAGAACATGGATTAAAAACTATGTACTAAGCAGTAGCCCTTATATAGAAGAGTAAAATTGAATTAGATAAAAAATGTTGATGTTTTCCTGGAGGAAAATGTAGCAGGTTTGGAAAGCTGGGATGCCAGTACCACATCAGCAGCTATTTGCATAGTATTGTCAGGGACAACTATTCTGGAGACAATTCAGTGAATCAGAGCTGTTTGATTAATCAAATCAAGTCTCTGTTGTAGAAATGCAAAGAGGTTATGTCTGCTGGCAATCTGATTTGAAATCAAATGTTTATGGATTAATGAACACAAATCAACTGCTTCTAAGCCCCCTTTCAAGCAAAATCTTAGGTCTTTAGAAATGTAGCTAAGTAGGGAATGATTAGCTGGGTCTGACAGCACAAGTGAGAATTTATCCAGTCAAAATAGACTCTTTACAATTAAAGAAAATCCAAGCAATTAAAAGCAGCCAAAACAAAGCAAAGAACAAAATTTGCAAGTTGTGTTTGCTATTTTATTAACATATGGTAATGTAAGCAATTTGCAATCATAGTTACATTGCATTCTAATCGAACAAGAAACTTAACCAAGCTATTTCATATTAACTGAGGATCTGTCCCACAATCTGTGTTTTGAAAAGCAGTCCCGGCCTCATCTCCAGATGACCCTTGCACTTTAATCTATAGAAAAAAAAGAAAAAGTATCCTTTCTTTTTTAGCAGTTGTTGCTCATTAGACCATCTTTTAAAAAGGTGAACAATGTGAATACTATAAAAGGAAACGTGTAATCCATTTGAGCATAAAATAAAGTTCTGCTTTTATAGGAATTGACTCAGAAATAATTCAGGTACAATTTTGCGTTCCCCTTGGTCTCTTTCTTCTCTGAGAAGGCTCTGCTTTGGTCAGATACTAAATTAGTTATATCTAAATGCCACCTTTGTTTCTGCCCTAACTGAGCTTAACAGTTAATTTTCTAATCTAGAATAAAATTCTTGCTTTCATATTTTATCCCTTCCCCATGATGCAGTAGACCCATAAGAAGAATGTAGTTCTTACTGAATTAAGTGAATAAAAACACTTCCTGAAGGAAATTGGCTGTCTTTCACACACCACAGGAAAAAAAAAGTCATAAATTAAAAATTGAAACAGTTGAAATTACCATCTTGCTCTTGTTGAAGAAAGTGAATATTTGACTGCTTCCAATTTGACTTTCCCCTTATTTGTGTGAAGATGATCATCGTTATTTTGCAATTTCTCTTTCACATTCTAAGGTAACAGTTATAACCTTACCTACTTGGCCTTGTGCAAAATTTGATCTAAAAGTAGCTGTACTAGCTTCTGTGTGAAACATAACTGAATCCAAAGTTCACGGGAGATTAAATTTTTATCAGAACAGTTTAGGGTTAGCAAAAGACTTGCATTAAAATCTCTAGAAATTTTACATTTGATACAAAGTATTTTTGAAAAGTCTACACTTTTGGCTCATGTTGAACTCAAGGATCACAGAACTAAATCCTAAGGGTGTTGTCTGCTATTTCACTTGAAAGGTGATTTAATCTGGAGGTTAGAATGTTTTACATGGAAACATTAGTGATGACAGTAGTTAATCTGAAAAAAAAAACCAAAAAAACAGAACAAACCGACACCAAAACAAAAACAGCAAGACATCAGCCACACTGTCTTAAAACTTTAACAGGTAGATGCTGTTTTGTGCAAGGAGAAACTCCATGAACTGGCCACTTTGATCAAATTTGATACCATGTCACCACCCCAAAGTCACAATTATTTTAGTGTGTTATAGTTAATCATATTTTTAGCTGCTTACTTTAGTGCTATTAATTTTTGTTGGTTAGTTCTATTAATTGTTGTTGGTTGCCTGGTTTAGGTTTTATAGTTATATTGTTTGCATTAGTTTAGCTGGGCCTAAAATAATTCAGGCAAGGAGAATATGAAGCCAGTCACTATGTTGCCATACAGCTATGCATGTACATGTATAGATATGGGAACAGATATATACATGTGCTTGTATGTACAGGATTATATATACCTGTTGAAACATACTGGGGATTCTACTTTAGAGAGAAGACATGGTGGTGGCCGAAGGTACATTATTCATGTTGCCTAAAGAACATGCACTGGTATGCAGTTAATAGCTAAAGACTCATAGAAAGGAAATTCAAAGTAATTTTCAACGCTTTTTAGAAAGACCAACATTACTTCTGTTATGACTGACCCAAAAGTACTTTACATTTCTATGCTGAGAAGGTAAGCAAGTCCTTGGATAGTATTGAACAATCTCTTTATTTATGAAAACACCTGAGGATCTCATTTCATGACGTTTAAGGAATTGTTTTACGGAATAAAAACAGATGCCAAGCATTACTATAAACCATCTGAAAATCCAGTGCAATTTCAGTCTAAATTAACATGAAGCTTTTCCACAGAGACCTATGACATATATACATTAAAGGTGAATATGTTCTGTAAGAATGTCTTTAAACAAAAGCATGATAGAAGGCAGACAAGAAAACAGGCTGTAACTTCCAGGTTCCTCCTTAGCAAGCAGTTTCTTGACTGTATCCCTTTTGCTTACAGTCTAAATGAGAACTAAAACACATAGGGACATCATTAAATCATCAGCTATCATGTGATAAGAGAGTTTCTAACTGGAAGGGATCACAAGGCACCTCCACGTGGATATTTCTGATCCTCTTTGGGTTTACTTGCATTTTATTATTTGTTTCTTGGTGTGAAAGTCCTCACTATTGCAACTACATGAACTTGTTGGTCCTGTGGAATCTGGACAGATATTTTCAAGATTTCTGTCAGGGAAACACCATGCTGATACTGAGAACAAACTATCAGGTACAATTTCCATGTGTAGGTGTGTAGAACTGTTGCACTGTGCTAGAAGATAAATTCCTTACCACCAGTGTGTCTTGTACAGTTGGTCGTGGCATGGTTGGGTGCTGCCTCTGCTATGAGAAGGCCTGTCCTGAGCATCTCTTAGGCAAAGTCTATGTGTCAGCAGGCAGCAGTGCAGACTAGTGTGACTTGTTTTGCAGTACATGGTGTCTGGTACTACTAATAGGACCTTTAAAGAGTTGCTAGGGTCAGAATTAGACACCTAAATGTTCTTTTTCAGTCATATTTCTCTGCCAGATATTGAATGCGTATCATTGCTCAGCATGTGTTAAGATTTCTTAAACAAAATTTGTTAAGCCTTTTAAGTGTTTTACCATTGAGAGTATCCTGCTGTTTTCAACAATGTTTCAGGGAGACATGGCTAGTATCACCTTAGATTATTTCTGATTGTATTATAAATTATTAAAATTCAACAGCAAATTCTCAACTATTTTTAAAACTAGTAATATAAAATTATTTTGTTTTGGCTTTCAGTACAGAATGTCCTATGTGTTAGGTTTGGATTAGGCTTCAGAAGTCTGATCAAGCTTAAATATGATACTTCTGCACAAAACTTCTCATATGTTATGCTCTGTGTACATCAAAACAAGCAAAACTAGCTCAGTGGTCTGGAGGCAGGCTGCACTGTACCCATGCGTGAATAAGAGTGATTTATGCAACAGTATGCTGAGATACATAAGTGACAGGTGGCAAGCATGTAGATCATATAATCAGACTTATGGCTGCTCTTATAGTAGAAAGGATAAGATCTTGCTGGATTTCTGAAGGATGAGATAGTAGTGAAAGTATAGTAATTCCAAAAGACAAGTCAGATCTGAGAAATAAAATGTTGTAGCTATAAATATTTGAGATATCTAAGAAAAGCTTTATTTTGAAATTTTCCTCTATTTTGTGGTTGATTGTGAAGCTTTGGCTGTTTGGTTTTGAGGTTTTTTATTTATTTGCTTATTTATTTCCTCTTTTGTTCATAATTAAAATATCTAAATATTTAGTCAATTTTTTCTAAATTAAAGATTGTGGTTGTATATGTCACTAAGTACAGACCTTACTGCAACTAATGATCAAACAAGCTTTTGTTTAAAGGCTTCACTAGATAATCAATCACAAATCCTTACTGGGAGCTTGTAGCTGTTACTTTTCATGTCAGTAGAATTAAGCCAAAGTTTACAGGTTTAAATTAATCAAGCTGATGAAAGGCTGGGTTTTTTTCATTTGTTTATTTTCCTAAAAATAGATGAATTTTACTTCTGTGTATATGGGGAAAATAAGCTAGGGATATACATGATTAGAGACAGAAATCCTGCAGCTGTGTGCATGTGCGTATGAGAGAGAGAAGATCCAGACGGATAGATTACTTTGCAGTGTAAAAATGTTGAATTAAAAAGAGAAACGCTGGTGTTAGAGGAGAATCTCGTATTTAACGAGAACAGCCCTGGAAAGGAATGCTCCCAATAACCTCTCTTTAACTGACTCAAGTGGAAGAAAGCCAAGTTGTTCAGTTGCACAATGGGTTGCAATCATGTGGGAGAGTTCCTGGTTGGGAGTTGAAAACTGAAAACCTGACATGCATAAGTGAATGAAGCTACCCTATGTGTTGTGTTGGTTTAAGAGTTTTCTCTCCCTCCTTAAAAAGCCAGCTGGGCTCCCGCCTTTGTCTGAGTCCTGAAGAGGCGACACTGTGAGACACAAAATTAGTTTAAAATTGACATTTTGACTATCGGTGATAATTTGTCCTGATGTTATGGCTACTGGTTGTGTTTGTGACAAGCAGGCTTGATCCAAGTGGGCACTGTGAGAGCCAAATTTAATAGACGACCATTGTAACTTTCTGCCTTGCATACAGCAGAGACTTTCTAATGTTCCTTCACCACAACAATCAGGAATTATTAAATAACAAGTCCACAGGACTGGGGGAGGATTGAAAGGATTAATGGAGTATGACAAAATTGCACCTGAGGGGGGAAATCTGTAGCAGTTTTTGTATCCTGATGTGGTACATCAGGCAAATTGGCAATTGCTACTGATCTTTACACATGCATGTCTTCAAATAAAGTGGGTGAAAGTCAAGCAGATGCAACTATGTGGCTAAGGCTGTCATAAACATTTATGTCATCAACTGCATAAATCACTTAATACTATCGTTTTAAGTATTTTGATGATCAACTATATTAAGCATCAGTGGATTGTAGGCACTGTACTAAATCAGTTTTTTACTCCACTATAACCTCTTATCCTCCTAAACTAAATCCTAAAAAAGATTAAAAATGTAGGGTTTGTCCAGCCCTTCTCTTCAAAAATAATTAAGGAATACAGTTCCTGTTTCGGAAGAGTGTTTTCAGCTTTAGAACTTTAAAAACCCCCAAAACATATAAAAATTGTTTTACAGTCTGCATTCATATGCTGACCTGATGTTAACTAACTCCCACCATCCCTCTGATAAATATCCATTTCAAAACAACAATAGCAATCTTAGCCCCGAGTTCTTATGGGATGTTATGTTTTTTTAATAAACTGTTTAGCACTATGAAACATGAGGAGTTCAAAACACAGCATTTTGTTAAGAGATACTTGATTTCTTGTCACACTGATTTAAACCAAAAATCCCACCGTTAGTGACAGGGCATTTACATGAAACAGAAACAAGGAGAAGCAAGAAGAGAGTTATTCACCCTTATTTTTAAAACTCTACTTTACTTTGAAAAGGAACACTGTTTATTACTTCTCTATGAAAAACATAAACTTGGGAGCATTTTTTTGACAGAATGGAAGTTTTAGCTTTATGTTGTGTTCATAATAGCTGAACTAGCCTTTAGATCATAGTACTTTTCTTTTCCTCCCAGTTTGGTATAAACAGTCATTAAAGAAAATAGCAACTGGTGCAAACAGTTAAACGTTATGTAGGTCTACACAAGAAAGAGGAAATTAAAGAAGAGAAATCACATACACACAGTTGCTATCTGGGGTCATCTCTCATGTATTGTGAATTGTTTAAGGAAGAATGTCTTCAGCAGCATTGACTGAAAGTCATGTTGTTATTTAGACTTTTGAGTAGTGGAACAGCAAACGATTCATTAATTCCATTAGCCATCCTTTCTGCACACTGGGAAAAGCAAATGTAATTGTCAACTATTCCTACTGTATACTTAAGCTGTCAAGGATCCTGGAAGGCTTTAGTTATTCTCTTTGAAGATACCAAAGGAAGGGGTGGGCTATTTTGTGTCTTTAAAACAGAAATACAGAAAAAATGTGCCACATAATGTAAGCTAAAAGATTTCTTTTTAACCTGAAGTGACACTTGAATGCAGTAACACTGAGCAGGTTTCTGACTGGTAAAGCTTCTGGTTTGTTTTAGCTTCTGGTTTTTTTTTTTTTCTGGTGTTTTTTTTTGTTTTTTTTTTTTAAGAAGTCTAAAAGTACAGGTTGTCAGCATGCCATTAAACCTGATCTGTCTCCAGGAGCCATGCCAGCAATTTATTTTTTCCCATCCCTTCAAGTTCCTGAGGCAGTTCATAGGTCTCACCTGTGTGCTGCTGTGTGGTGGACAGGCAAGTGTAGCATGACTGAAGTCGGTGGGCTTGCTGTGCTCTGCTTGCATGGATATTAGGCAAAATTGTGGTGCATATTTTTATAGCTTTTCACCATGAAGTTTCTGGTGGGTTAGTGGACAGCAAAAGTGAAAAACATCATGTGGATCTGCAAAGTTATTAGTATTTCTTTCTGCAGTTAACAGCGATGTCAGGTGAAAGCCTAGTCTACTACATTTAGCATGAAAAAGCAAAGTGGGATTCCTGAATGAGTAGCCCAACCAAAAGTGGATTGCATCTGAACTGCAATGTCTGCCCTCCAAGCGATCTTGCTACAGATAGTGTTTTGCAGACAGACAGTACTTTTTCTCTGCAGAAGAGACAGTTACACTGAAAAGGCAGTGAGGCTCTTTGGTGCAAGATGGTTAATTTTAACTTGATGAAGGAAAAGTAGTTAAGTAAATCCATGTAGCATGGATTTTTGCAAATCCATGTAGGATGGGTTTTTGTCCACTCTACCCCGTGCTGAAAAGGAAAAATGTGCTCTCTTCTGCAGGTCTTAATGTCCCATACATCCTTGGTGGTGGTGGTTAAAAATCCACCATTGGTTATTATACATTTCAGCATATTCCTTTTACTCAGCAATAATGAATGCAGAGCTGTCTTGTCCTTTGCAAATGCTTTTAGCTGTTCAGATAACACATTGCAGAGTGGTTGGACACAAATCACATAACCCTACTGTGCTCTGTTTGAAAGGAAAGTGCAACTTTTAATTCATTATTGGCTAACTAATTTTCTGGTATGCTTTTCACACAGTTTTGAGTGACAGTCCCACATCCCCAATACATCGCTTCTTTAATTGCAGTAATGAAAACTTGACTTTCTTTTTAAAGATGTAATTTTACATCCTCATTGTAAAATAATTAGTAGTTTACTGATGACCCTTTTATCCTGAAAAAGAAACACATTTTGCATACTTCTCCAGACATAACTTTGTCACTGTGTGATGATTTTTCTCTAAAATGTGAAAAACTGTAGAAAAGGCGGTCCATCTGTTGGGAAAGTTTTGCTCTGTGTGTGATATAATGTGATGAGTAATCATAAATGTAAAACACTTGATGTGACGATTTCCTATATAATGATTATGAAGTAGTTAGTAGCCACAGTATACTATATTACTCCTGTTATGTATTTTGGAGGTGGACGCTATGGATTCATAATACGGTTTAACTTGTATAAGTAGTATCAGTCCATCTGAGGAATATTCTTTCCCCAGGTTGAGAATTACAAATTTACAGTGTTGATTTTTTGAATCTTACAAGCCACTACAGAGTGGAAAATATTTAAGGATAGCAATGTATGTAGTTCTGTATGTTACTGAGTGTTAAAATAAGCAGTCAGTTGATTGTTAAATAAACGAATATATATATATATATATATATACACAATGAATTATATTTATGCAAAGAATAGTTGCAAAAATCAGGTGAAGTGTTTCACTTTTATTGTAGTAATAGGCACCATTGCTATGTATTTATCTATGCATAGTTTAGGAGAGAAGAAGATGCTGTCAATGATTCTGTAATATTTTCTTCATTGTAGTGGCTATGGAGTTGAATAAGAATTCACTGATATGTATAGTAACAAATCTTTAAAACTATAATTTCTAATCAGTATTGGACAGTGCAAACAAACAGGTGTCCTTTAAAAATGGACTTTTGTACACTTTGAGTAAAGAACTACCTAAAAAAAGTATAAAGTAGTTGTAAATTCAAAATGTATTAAATTCCATTTTCCTTTGCTATATTTTGTAAAATGTTTTCATTGTAAACAGTATGCCTCTCACATATGTCAAATCAAAGCTCTTTTAGAAATATATACCTAATGTAATTGGAAGCTTATTGCACTCTCATGCAATGTATATATTGTGACTTCAGAAAGTCTGTACTGAACTTTGCTTAAGCTATTAGTATGTGGATTTCTTTAAATTTATTTTTAATTAATGATATTAAGGATAAGATCCTTTCTAAATGTACTTTAAAATTCACAATAAAGTTTCAGAAGTTGTTTTGTACAATGTTGAGGCTTTGTGTTGAATTTTCTTGTTCAAATCTTTTTTTAAATGGTACCTTAAGTTCCCCATTCCTCAGATATATGTAAATCTGTGTTTAACATCATAATGATTTAAATCAGGTGTGCCCTATCACAAAGTACTGTAATTCTGTCGACTTGAGAGTAAATTAGGCTACTCTATTGAGCACTGGGTCTCCTGGCACTTCTGTAATTTCCGCTGGAGCTTCAGCTTGGGTCCAAGAAACTCTGTATTGGACTTCAAGGGCAAGATAAATTATATACTATGTTTTGTGTATCACCTCAATCCAGGAGACAATACAGAATGAGTTGGATGAAATAGTGAGAAAAATGTGTTTATTTTAGAATATCCAAAAATCTGTTTTATAGCTCCCATTTGAAACAAAAGTAAATATGACAATGCTGGAGAAAGATGCAGTAGTAAGTCAAATCTATTGCAAGTACAGTCAAATCTATTGCAAGCTTTCATTTTTATTCTCCACATCTTTTGTTTTTAATGTTATTTTATTATTGGATGATTTGGTAGTTATTGAGGTAAAAATATTGGGGGCATCAATGGGGAAGTTGCCTGAGTAAAGAGGTAATTGAGCTTTGTAAAGCTTGGAACAACAATTATTTTTTCATGTCTGACCTTCTTCATCTGGCAAAAACAGTGACAATTGTGTTGCTCAGATACATAACTTTCTATTTAATTGTATGTTTAGCAGTGACTAAAAAGGTTAAACAAGAGAGGGGTATAATTTTTCTTTTGAGGACAAAATAGTGTTATTCCGCATGAAATTTACTACTATTTAGCTGTTTACTTAACCAAAAGAGGATTAGGCTTCTAGTTTTATGGATGAAATCTTAAAAAACATTTAGCATTGTTGCTGTGAAAATTACTAGTGGCACAGTTTTAGGTCATTTTTGTACATGTTTGACAACTCCTTATGGCATGCCTGTATTATTGTTAGATAGTAATTTTTTCACTGGCACTGCATATCTGCATACCTGAAGATATATATAGCTTGATAGTTTCCATTCAGAAATCCCAATATAGCTCCTTAACTATGGTTAGCTAGAGTTTTGCACATTAAAAATGTAAGTCTGATGTCAAGTGCATCTGATTTGAGAATGAGCTAGAAATGTATACGTCTTTCAAAATCCCCTATTTAACTTGTCTGTTTAAATAGGTAAAACTTCTAGAAATTATTTCCCACTGCAAAGCTTCAGCTACGGTCCAAGGCAAAATTAGACCTAATTATCTTAATAACAGATAATACTCAGCTGAATACTTTACTTACAAAATGTGTTAACTTTAATGGTCCTATTCCTACGTAAAATCAGATCTTTTGTTCTAAGTCACTCCTTAAAGACTGAAGAACGGTTTTGAGTTGTCTTCGAAACAAATCTGAAATTCAGGCTCTAAAGAGAGCCCTCAATCTCTACAGAGAGATAGTTTCACCATACTCAACTATTTTTTAATAGACTGTAATAACATTTATCTCATCAAAGATCTGCTATGGGGCTAACTCAACACTCAATTATGGTGAAGCACTGATACTCCAAATGAGAACTATTTTCACTTTTAATTCTGGAAATGGGAATGGATGTTCAAGTATTCGCATGTGAGGAAACACTGCTGACCAAAAGGAGGTAGGATTCTGCACTTTTCTTGCGAATACAGCCAGAGACTAGAAATAGCAAACCAACATTATTTCATAATAGAATAAGCAAAACACTCACTGTTATCAGGACTGAAAATTGGCTCATTGCCTGTTGACAGGTTTGATTATAGTCATCACCTGCTTGGCTTGCTGTGTTTGGGACCCATAATTGTCTCTTGATGTATGGTTTGGTGTATTTTTGCTAAGGTTCACATTGCTGCCTTTTCTATGATGAATTATGAATCTTTTCATTGCAATACTACTGCCAAAGTTAAGTTATTAGCCTAATTTGGAACCTGGTTGTATAACCCAGGCTGACATTAGCTGGCAGCTAAATCTGCGAGGGGCCCTGTTAGTCTCAGTATTGCACAGTGCACTTGTAAGTGGTCCTTGGAGTGCCAGGGGTTGTGTCATCCAGTGCTGGATGGGTTGATTCCCTAGTGCAGAATCTGACTTTAGCTGAGGTTGAGGGATCCTGTGTTCATTTTTAAATAATTTGATCTCAGTGACAGTAAAGTGATCCCTGGTGTCCATAAGCAGAAGTCCAATCCTAAATTTCATTTAGTGAAGTTTTATAATGCTTCAATATCTTGGTAAGATGGTGGTAGGAACAAAGAGGTTATTGAATTAGGATATGGTAACTTTCCTTAAGTAAGACAGACTTCTTGTATTGGGATTTTTTAAGAGCTGTGAATGAGACTGGTGAGTGCCAGTTTCTAGGCCATTTAGTCATGCTGAATACAATACACCAACATGCACTTCTTTTATCTTAGTAAGATTATGGCCAAAATAAACTAAAATCTCATAGTTGATAGCCATCATGAAAGGAAAAAAAAAAAAAAAAAGAAAAGTGTATTATGGACCCAGGGGGACAATTTAATTTGGTTTTGAACATACATAAACTAAAAAACAATACCCTACAGAAAGAGCTCTAAATTAAATCTTATTTTGATCTTATGAATGTTATTTTTTAAAAGTTTTTACAGGTTTTTGTATATCAAATGATACCATCAATCCATGAATTTAGGTGTTAAAAGGCTGATGTCAAACAGTCTGACTCAGTCAGTTATTTTTATATGCATGAATTTATTTCAATTTCATTTTCTTAACAGAAGAAATTATTTTGCTCCTGAAGTTTCACGAAGTGCTCTAGCATCTTTGGAGCTTTCTTGAAGAGAGATTTTTTCAACAGCCAGTGTTTAAATATCTGATAAGAACCTGCTTCGTAAAAAAAGGAGTAAAATTATTTTTTCTTTGAAAAAGGCTTCCCTTAGATTTTTGATGGGGAGCAGATTTGCTGTAGGAATATGTTCAATTCCATTCTTGCATATTCACTCCCCATTTAATACAAAATGTTTTCTTGTTTGCAACATGAAGCAGGATCTTGTCACAGCACTGCAAAGGGAAAATACGTAGTGGGCTTGGCATTCCCTGACAATATGCTTTCATTAAAACTTTAAAATGTAAATGCATGGAGAAATGCATGTCATACCCCATCACAGAGCTTCACAGATACTGCATTCATTGCCACTACTGTGTGACAGAGTTGCTCTTCTTTTTATAGCTTGTTTGCCTTGTAAATGTAACTATATACAGCAAGTTATATTTGGGAGTGAATGTTTTGCGAACCTCAGCTAATCAATAGGAATCTTAGCTCCAGTTCCATTAGACCATTAGCAGTTTAAATTAGTAACCAGTGGTTATCAGATTTTTAACCTTGCAGTTTTTCTCCCTCCCCCCAGGTTCTTTGTCAAACTTCTTTGCAACACTATTTTCAGGTCACTACTCGATGTCATCAAAAGGAGTGAGTGGATTAGAACTCAGATAGATGAGAAATGTTAAATGAAAATTGCTCAAGTACTGCTCTAACGACAGCCAGAAATGTGTTAATTAAAAGCAGTGGAGAACATAATCCTTTTCTGAATCCAAATGGCTATGACAGTTCCTGCAGTTGGGAGGTATGGGGCATGCTTTTACCAGCTACCAGACTATTTAGATGTATCAGAAAATACATTGTAGAAAGATTATACCAGTGTGTCCAATTCCAGAAGTGTCACATCATCCCTCCTTTTGCCTTTAGTTTTTTATTTTAATGTTAAAATCTTGAAACACAATCTATCACCTGGAACATAACATTAATTGCAAAATAACATAAGAGCTCATTTTGCTGTTGGAACCATTACTTTTTTGGTCTGATAGTACACAGCAATATGCCTGACAACAGCATTATCAGTGGTTTGGAATACATTTTTCTTCTTCAGCTTCTTCAAACTGGCCTTTCCATAGGCATGTTCAGAGATCACAGAGACAAGCCTCATTTAATGTCAGAAAATCATACATTCCTTGGTAAAAGAGGGTAACCACAGAGCCCACTTGCAGAACCTATCCAAGGATATTTTTTCTTTGCAGACTGGAATGTCACTGCTCTGTCCTTCATGGGAGATGGTGATGGAAGGAGCTGGAGTTGTGTGTGCTTCAATGACAGAACTAGGACACGACATTTTGCAACCAGTACACTTGGTATTTATCTCCATGTGTACTTTTGATTAATGGTTGTAAAACAATTATTTCTGCCATTGATATGCTTCTTCTTATAGTCTTCTATAAAAAGACTTATGTCTCTGTGGTGACATATCTGCATACCACAAGGGTACAGTAATAAAGCTTCAACAGTGTTAAGTCTCCGTGCTTGTGTTTTTATGCTTTATTTTAAAAAGTATTTTGACATGGCTTTTTTGTGGGTTTGTTTAGTTATGAGTTTGTTTTGGGATTTTTTGTCTTCTCTTATGCTGACCCAGTCTCTACAGACTTGCAAAATTATTGTTTTTTTCTAATTAATATTCTTTCTTAGATAATTTCTTTTGCTGATATAGTTCTTTTTCAGGATGAAAGATTATTATCTTGTTGGAGGCAAATATTGACACCATGTAGAGTTATACTGTTAAAAATGGAAACAGTATATTACTGTCGTGATCCAAATTGCTTTGCAAGTACCATTGCAAACATCTTTGCTATAGACCATGACATGAAATTAGGTAGTTTGTCTTTGTAAGTGTGACAAGAATGTCAAACTACAGTAGAAATAAATGGGAAATCAGCATTATTTAAGAGAAAAACTAATATCCAAATGATATCACTGTCATATCCAAAAATAGCTGGTTGCCAAAAGCAAATATTTCACTTAAGTAAAGGCTTTGAGCGTTCTTTAAACAGAAGTATTTTAAGAATTTTTAGGGAAAAAAAAGATACAAAATTCAAAATCTATAATTATCAATAAAGATACGAACCTCACCAAGAAAAATAATTTCAGAAACTCTTTTAAGCATTTTCTCTAAAGAACTAGTGACAGAAAATGCTATATAGGAGAAATAATTCCAGAAAAATAAATGCTGTCCTTTAGTATTGTCAGTTGCTTGCTTCTGAAATTATCTTGGATTAAATTCATTTGACTGAATGATTTAATCACCTAGACACCCGTTATAGTTAGTGGAGAGAAACAAACAATTTGGGGGCGTTGATTGATCGCATTTTATCCTGAAGTAAGTGGCCAAAATCAGTCCTATGAATTTAACCCTAAATGTTAAAGTAGCCCCTGTGTAAATCTGAACCCTGTAGAGATTGAAATGTAGATGAGGTCAGTTTTCTCAGACATCATATTTCTTTAAGTATTCTGTCTAAGTATTTCCAGCCTCAATATTTCTCTGACAAGGCTGTGAGTTCAATATATAGGAAAAAAAGTCATTGCTTGCAGTGCTCTTCATTTAGAAATACGTAAGGAATAGAATTAAATGGAGTGGAATGCTTTCAGTGATACCAGGCTGAAGCCTTGATAGTCATTGTCACTGTAGTACCTTTACAAAAAGCATAATTGATGATCCTAGCATTTCAGCTATTCTTGAACAGTAACGTAAAGTAATATATATGCTTTTATACCAGTTGACTCCTTAATGAAAGTGGAAATAATAATGAAATAATAATGAAAGTGACCAATATACGTTGGTCATTATCTCCTTTGAAGCAGATGAAGGAGTTAGTTCTTAAGACATTTCTAAGAGCAAGCTCTCTATTTTGACCTATTTTTTAGTTTTAAAAAAAGAGCATTTGAATTAAATTTCATGCTGAAAAGTGTCTCTTTTACCTTTGCTGTATGCAAACATTGTCTTGCAGCCACCTATGTCTGTCTTGTGTCTAATTTACTCTAAAAATTGGCATTTTTCTAACAGC
Source organism: Climacteris rufus (assembly GCA_013398175.1). Classification (NCBI taxonomy): domain Eukaryota; kingdom Metazoa; phylum Chordata; class Aves; order Passeriformes; family Climacteridae; genus Climacteris; species Climacteris rufus. The sequence goes on from VZRZ01002437.1 coordinate 216,467, forward strand.
TAGCCCAGAAAACTCAAATCTGAATGACAGGCTTGAATTCTTTCTTTCTTATGCATCATCACCAATTAGACATGAGTCAGACTAAATTGCTCAATCAGGTTTATGTGTTTTTCTCATTTTCTGAGGAATCTGCACTTCTCTAACAGATTCCTCACAAATTTAATTTGCTTACTTTTTTTTGGATGGGCGGGGATTTACTTTATCATTGAACTCTAGATGATGTGGCTGAGATGGAAGAAGCTTTATTGAAATGTTTTTTGAATTTTCTTCCAAATGGCACCTTACTGGACCATTACTCCGAAGGGTATGGATTTTTATCTGTGAACCTCAGTGGCAGCACCAGGGTGGTGCTTGGATCTTGTCCAAGTCCCATCTCCGTAACACTTTAAAACACTTAACACATTTAGGTCTGCCTGTGTGTCTTTATGTGTCAAGGATAAAGACCAGGGGACTGGGATACCCTGGTTGCTCTGTTGCTCTCAGTTTTATATGTTTGAATCCACTACTTCCATTGTTTTTGTCTCCAGGGTGAAGAAGATTTTAGCTTTCAATAAACAGCAACAAAAACCATAACAATTAAAAAAAAAAAAGAAACGGAAGAGAGAAAATATTCAAGTATAAATTCTAAAAGAAAGATCAACAAGCCTGTGTATTTTCAAAGAGCTATAGATTTTCAATAAATGCCCGAGATAATATTTATTTCACAGCAGGATATGATCAACAGCCTGTAATTTATAGAAGACTGAGCTCTCGATCCATTCTTTTTTTTCCAGCTGTTCTGCCTTTGGGAGCAGTGGAGTAGTCTGGAAAAGGCTGCAGCAGATGAATTCAGAGTCCTTTAGAAACATAGCAATGAGCAAAATATATCAGCATTTCTCCACTGACAATATGCAGTAGGTGATCTTTCTCAAAAGTCTGTTACACAGTACTAAAAAGATACACAAAAGCTTAGTGTGCCCATGGGGCTTGGGAGCCAGGTAATTTATCTCAGTGAGTTCACATCCGTAAGTTAAGGACTATATTCTGGATGGTAGCTTTGTTGGTATAATAAGTCTCATAAAAGAGAAATATATAAAACTAGATCCATTACCATGGAAATAGTGAAAGGTCATTTCCATGGAAACCATGGGAAGCTCTCATGCTATGATTTTGAGGAAGTCTGTCTTTGAAGCTGCAATGCATTTATACAATGAGCCTTGTTTTAAATTAAATCAAATCTATATATGTAAAGTGATAGACATTTTGAAAATTCTAACTTGGTACAGCCATTTGCTGGAAAAGGAATGAATATCAAATCCAGATGTGTTACTCATTTTGGCTATGGGGAAGCTGCTTGGTATCTTTTTGTGCCTAGTGCTGTAAATAGCTCAGACTTGTTACTGAGAACAGTAACCTTTTAGGACTCAGAACTATCATTTCTGTTTTCCATGGTTTCCTTTCATATCTAAGTCTGATGCCAGAACTTCAGCCTCAGGAGAATGCTTTCTAGTAGATAGGCATATATTTGTAATTTGAGAGCTCATTCAGGCACATTCAGAGAAAATTTCAAGGATCTACCTTTATGAAGAAATTCTATAAAATTAGTACAAAGAGTGGGGTTTCTGTGGAGAAGTTGTGACATCCTGTGCAAGATAATATATCCTCATGTTTTGTTCCTTAGCATCCATCACCACAATCTTTTCCAGTTTTTTCTTTCGACAGTCCCATATGTAGTTCTTTTTAGAGATTTTTGAATCACATTTCATAAGAGCTACATAGACAATCAAGCCTATGTAAAAAAGTCTTATCTAAATAAATAATTCTCCAGTGTGAATTTTTTGACAGTGAGAGAGAATGTACAGTTTCTGTGATGCAAGAATGGAAAGGTAGATGGAAAAAGAAGAACACTAAGATATTTAAAGGTGTTTTTCATGATAGTGGAACCCACACAACCTACCGTGGCAGTAAATTTTACTTGCAAAGTCTTTGAAAGCTTTCTAAACTAGCTTTAAAAAGTAAATCAACTTCAGGATCCTTGAGCACTGGAGGGCAAGAATCCTTACTTAAAATAATTTACATAAAATCATAATGAAGGTTGGAGCCAGACTACTTTCTTTTTCTGTTATCTCATCAGAACAACTGAAGCAAAAGTCAGGGCATCCACTTTTGCATACTTGGTTTAGATTTGAAACAGCAGTAAGCTTTCAGACATCCTACTCCCCAGGGCTGCCTATGAAGTCAACAGTCAGAGATACTGGTATCTAAGGTTAGGCAGACTCTGCACTACAGGTCTTGCCCACAGAACTATTTAGGAGTCTATGCCCCATTAAGTCATTGGAATGCAGTCACTTAAATGTCTTTCCCAGCCTACTATTCAAGGACTTGATTACAGAGGAAGCCCAGTGATGCTGGGAGGGCTGCCTGAATCACTCTTTATTTTAGGAATAGCAGTAGCTGTGGGGCTGTGACTGCACTTTTCCAGATGAGGTTCTGGATACTGTCCATATATTCTTTCCTGTCAGGATTTCAAAATGCTTCCCAAACATTAAAACTTTTACCTTTCTATGTTTGAGTGAGTTCAGGATCAAAATGTGTTAAAGCAAGCATTTCTAAGTTTCCACTAATTCAATGGTTTATCAGTACCCATTTTGAATAAGCTTGGGCCTGGCTTCAGTCTCAGAGTCTGGGAGTCGAGGACAGGGAGTTCTTGCTAAAAATAGTATCTGCTTGCATCTGCATTAACTGAAAATCAATTTAAGTTGTTTATCAGAAGTTTTTTACAAGTGGGAAGGAAGAAGTGCTATACTGATCTGATGCACGGGTCACTCTGAATAAAGTTTTTCTAATTTGACATCCTGACTTTCAAGGTGCAGGTAAACTGAAAGGGATAAATGAAAACATTGTGAATGTTCTGCATTATTTGTCATGTCAAGGGGACAGCCTTGGTTGGAGTCATCATGCACTTTATCACAAAGTCTGGTATATCCATGCACTTCAGACTTTAAAACCGGAGATTTTTCAATCATCAAATACTCTAAATTGATAGAAGATTTTTTTTCATCATTGTATGCACGTGTGTAATTCTTTCCACCTGAGAAAGCAAATACTTGAACTCCTTCAATATTTAATTTATTTTAATTGAATTTTGTAGTACTTTCCAGGATATCTCATTTTTTTTGACCAGTTCCAGATTGGCCAGATGAAGACGTATGGATTGGCCAGATGAAGACATTATGTTATGTTATGTTATGTTATGTTATGTTATGTTATGTTATGTTATGTTATGTTATGTTATGTAGAAAGTCTACTTTACTCCTTGATTGACTGAAGGATGTTGCTAAACATTGGAATGTTGGTTTGTTTGCGTTTTTTTCCTTCTTCTCCACTTCTGCTAAATTCCATTGCTGAACAAAGATACAGATCTTGGTAGCAGAAGATTCTTTTGATATGAGACCACCATGATGAGTCTGATGAGTGACATTTAGGTTGAGATCTTTCAAGAAGTTCTACTTCTATCCCATCTTTATTCACTCATCTTAGTTTCATACACAATACAGAAGTCTCCTTTAATATTTTAATTATTTCAGGTATTAGTACAATCCTATGGCATTTATCAGAAAGCGCCCTGCTTTACAGATGTTCAGGAAATCAAACCAGAATATTTAAAAATTAATTCAGCAGTAAGTTAAAATCAGTCTGAGTTTTGTGTCTCATATCTCTTCTTAAGTTTTGCTTCTCCAGGCTTCCCCACTGGGAAGTTATGTTCAAAGTTATAATCTTTTTTGGCAGCAAAACTACACTCTGAACTACACTCAACAAAAAGTACAGATATACTTTTAAATTTATTTATTTATTTATTTATTTATTTTATTTATTTATTTATTTTATTTAATCATCTACTGTTGCCAAGAAACTGTAGTTATCTAGCAAGTTTTCTTTACATTTGACCAGATCCAGAGCAAAGTCAAGGAAATGCTCAGAGAAGTTTAAATGGCTTTGGAAGAAACTTGTTTCATTTGTATACAGCTGGAAATATCAGACAGCCAATTCATTTATGAACATGAATCAATCCTATGGAAAATATTGCAGTTAAAGAATTTCAATGCAGAGGTGCTGGAAATGAAAAAAACTTTGAAGTTAATTCAGATGGAGGAGATAGGAAGAGACAGACTGAGCATTTATATAGGGTTCCCTTTGTGTCCTTCCATGATCTAGTTTGGAAGTCATCTAGTCATGATCTAGTCATATGTAGATTGCTTTCTTATTTTCTCTAAATTATTTTTATTTCTAAATCACAATTTGGTGACTTTAAACCTTCTCTGCTTCCTCCCTCCCTTCTTTTTATCTCAGTTAGGTTTTTAGAAAACAGTGAGCCAGCAGCTAGCAATGGTCTGTTGGCCCAAGCCACCCCTTGTACCATTTGTAGGGGTAGTACTTTAAGCAGAATTCTTCTATATTTTCCAGTCATTAAAATAAGGAATTAAGTAGGACCAGACATATGTGGTCTAACCTTATGGGCTCGATCCACATGTTTTGTAAATTTTCTCAGTGACAATACTGATACCACAATATGCTTTTCACTTCTAGTATTTGAAAGTACCAGATCTGTTCCTTTGTTTATTAATTTTTAAAGGATATTATTAATAAATGCATAAAAATGGGTCTGCTTTTCTAAATGAATCATTTTCATCAAAGGAAGTAGGCTATGTCATTTGATATCATTACAACTGATAGTGTTTAATTGACATTTTTGAGATTAAAAGAAAAAATTATAGTTTAAATTATTAAAATGGGTCAAATGATAATTTGGTGGTTCGAGCTCAAGAACAAGAATCATAAGACTATTTCTTTTTATATTTTATGCTCTTGATGATTTGAATGTGGGAAATTGGAAAATATAAGTTTGATTTCTTTAGAGGATATTTATCTGCTAAAAGGGCAAACAAAAGGTTATCCTGAGATGACATTTTTGATTATTATATGAAAACGGGGATGATAAGAATAGTAGAAAGAGATGCAAGGAGTGAAGAAGCTTTATTTAAAAAAAGGCATCAGAAGTGAAATTATCCATAATTTCAAATTTTCAAGAGAATATATGCTAAAATGCCAGGAGAAAAATATTCTTTTTAATTATTATTTTTCTGTAGAAGACATGAAATATACCACCACTCATTATTTTTATTATTTGATTTAGTGTTTTGATTACAGACAATGTTTATATCAACAATAACTTCAAGAGTATTCTGTCACAGCCAGATTCCCATGTGTCTTGCTCTCTGCATTTGTGGAACATTTTACAGCATTGACGCCAATTCTACAGACAATGCCTTTTAGCAAATTAAAGAAAGTTGTATATGTGTTTCAAGATCAAATCCCCAGTTGAGAAGTAACTCAGGAAACTCAGAAACCCAGGAAACAGAATTTTGAATATGTCAGATGGTAAACAAAACTGTAGGAAGATGTAGCCGGTAGACAATTTTAAACTAAAAGCTGCCCTCAGTCTGTATTGTATCTTATGAATGTCAAAAGTGCTATAATTGAATTGGAGATTGGAGGAGATTTGCCTTGAAACACAAAAGCTTATAAAAATTTTTGGAGTGGAAGGCATAATGACAAGCAAAAGAAAAAAGTGATGGTCTTTCCAACAGAAACAAAATCTAGCCTCACTCTAATATAATTTATCAAATTTTCAATTTTCATGACTTTTTTTCTAATAGTAGTAATAAATATGTATGGGATACATCTCTCTTTTAACAACTGTAGTATTTGATATGCTATTAACAAAAATCCAAAGAATCTCAACCAATTCCCTGCAACTCAAAATGTGACACTGGTCTCCTTAGGGCTGTGGTGGGGACAGAAGGGCAGAAGCAGGAGCAATCAAGAGTAAAGAGGCATCTGCTCATCCTGGACTTATGAAAAGCACTCGGTCAGAGACACAAAATCCAGCTGCTTCACATGTGCTGGATAGGGGGCTGATGTTGAGATGAATGGATCAAGAACTTCTTTCTCATTGCCTCCTATATCCTCCAAAGGCTCAGAGAAGGATTAAAACCAAGGTGATTGCTTATTAGTTACTGACACTAAACAAACTAACATTTATGTTTACCTGACATCCTGTACTGCCCAAAGGCCTGACTCAAGTATAAACATGTCTGCAAAGTAAAAATCTACCAGCATTTCAAAGTTACCGATTAGTGGGCAGTCTGAGCATGAGCAGTCTGTGGAGATACAGTTCCAGCTTGTTTGCCTACAAATATTAACCACACTGTCAGTGCTAAAGAAAGCACTATTAAGTATAAGATGATAATATAATCAATAATAATGCAAGATATAAGACTCACTTCCTTCATCAGTGACAAGTCTGCTAAGTTAATAAACTGTGCCATGGTAAATTTGGCTTTTTTTGTCCTTTCACAAATATAAAGATAGGATACACAAAGAGTTGTTACAGGATTCTGAGGAAAAAGTCTTGCCAAAGATGCTTTCAGGTCTTTTATGAGTCACCAGGATTGTTGTGCATGAACTATATAGCAAAAAATTACTTTTATTTAATGTTTTATATAATTTAATTCCTTCTTTAATATTTAATAAACAGAATAAGAACCACTAAGAAGTTTCTTTTGTGGGGTATCCCCTAATCTTAGTATTTTTATTTATTTTCACTTTGAGATTTTTTTTTAAACTTCTTTTTATTCTTTACATTCTTGTAAGAAACCATTTATTTACAAGGTTTTACAGTTATGGCATAACTGACAAAGTGACTAAACACATAGGAAATTACTAATCTCTATCTTACTTTTTTTATATATCCTTAGGTATAATAACCTTGTATAGAACATGCTTTTAAAATCTGTGTGGGAGTGTGTGCATTCATATAATTTAATTGAGCTAACATACTTGGTGTGGCTTACATTTTATCTGTCCAGGTAAGTAATTTTCCTACCTTTTCATTTCAGAAAAGTGTTGCATAGTTTTGTTTGACCTGCTGCCATAAAATTTTAGCTCATTTTAATGATCTTGCAGTTTTGTTGTGGAGGCATTATCTATGTCTTCTAAATATTGAAGACTTTAAACCATTTTTTGTGTTGTTGTTTTTATTTTCAAGATGAAGCAACAGCTAACATTGTCATTGATAATAATATTTTGTGTATGATTGGTGTGGGAGCTGGCATACTGGTGTAACACATCTATCTGGATCATCCAAACAGCGTTCAGTATCCTCCCAAATTGTGCTGGATCCATGTTCAATCCCAATTACACAATGCAATCTGATAGCTATTACTAACTACTGGAAAAACTAACCTTTTGGAGCATTGAGCTGATAACTGTACAAAGAGCTAACATATGTCTGTAAATAAGCATTAGAATTACTCTATTGGGGATATTTTACATATTTCTTGATATTTGTTTTCATTTCCATCACCCCAGGTTGCATAATAAATATTTTAGAGAGATAAGATTGCTGGCAATATGATCAGAAAAAAATAATTCTGAAAAGCCTGTAAATTCATGTAATTCTTTTCAATGACTTTCCTGTCAGTGCCAGTAGAAAGTCAAAAATGCTTTTTCTAATTGCCAGCTCTGTGAATACAGTATCTGAAAATCCATGTTTCTGACTTTCACATTTATCTTACCAATAAAAAATCTGCCGTTCAGATTTAGATAAATAGTTTTGCTGATGATGCATAAGATAAAACAGAAATTCAGCTCACTTTTAAATGAAGAGTGATTCTGATCAAGGTAAAAACTTGCTATTTATTTTTAGAGGAGACTTGCTTGACTGTTAGAATGGCTTGACAGATGGGTCCTTATGAGGGGGAAGGACAAGAATTGGTCAAGCAAAGCCTTTCCTGAGTTTATTCTTAAATGTATGTAAAATACCTGACCTTAAGCCTGCTGAAAAGAAGATCTGCTCTAATTTCAGCAGGCTTTGAATGTTGGGCTGATTAAAGATTACAAAGCACTTACTTCTCAGTTCTTGTAAGTACATTTATGAGAGTTTCTAAGGTTCTGCATGTACAATATGTACCATTATAATACCCTGCTGAGACAAGACACTTTGAATCTGTTCTCCATCATACTTATTCTGATTGTGCAGATGTGAAGTCTAGTTACCACCTGGTCTTGCCTTTTTCAACTTTAGAAACATATTCATTGTATTTTCAACTTAATATTCTGTAAGAAAATACATTTAGAAAACTAAATTGTCTAATAAATGCACAAGTTCTTTTTGTGCCTTTAACTGGAGAATCTGTGAATTGAGTGTATAAGGAAGGTATGAAAGGCAAAATGTCTTTATAAATAAACCTGTATGCTTCAAAAGTAGTTTGATGGAATCAAACACTTCTTTGAAATAAAGTTCAAATATGCATTTGATACAACAGTTTTTAATGATACAGCCCATGGGTGTCTTGAGACATCCCATTTCCTGTTTCTTGGCAGTTTATAACAACGATACTGTGTAAGTCAAATCCATCAGAGGACACCTTTCTGCAAATTTCTGTGCTCTGCTGTTGTAGAGCTCCCTAAGGGCTCTGGAGACACAGGAGGAGAGATGTTTATTATGGGCTTCATTTATTGAAGAAAACAGCTCTCACATTTAGGGGAAGGATCGCAGAGATGCGCTGAAACTCAGAGAAATCCCTCAGCTCTAGATTTTAAATTTCCCAAGCTTGCTTGTTCTTTTATTTGTCTGCCATTGTGCACAGAACAGCATGACCACTGTTTACCTCCCAAGCCACAGCTGCTGGCCGGGGATAAGGGAGAGGCCTAGTTCAGCAGAGGGGAGGGGAGGATGTTTACACTGATCCAGCCTGCTTGAAGTTTATGCAGGAGGCACTGCTATTAGAGATGTACAAAATTGTTAAAAGAGAGGATATCTAGTCATCTGATGGAGAGATGTTTCTTAACCTCTGCCTCACTGTCTTTCCACCTCACAGAGTGATTCTCCACCTCCCTCCAGCTCCACTGGATTTTCTTTAGCTGAAGCTGAGCTGATCAGCTAGCTGGCCCTGGGGAATATGGTGAAGTGTTAAAACAGGCCAGGTCTGTGGCCCTGTGGGCAGGTGGTGAACTTTCTGCTCAGCATGGGCAGTGGGGGCTCATTGCTTCTTGGTTGCAGCTCCTCCCCGCTTCAGCAGTGTCGCCTTACAGGTATTTCTCTATCAGTGTTCAGGCTGCTCTGAAAATTTAGAGGCCCTAAGCCCTTCTGGAGCTTTACTTTCTTCATCCCGGATACAGATTTGCAGCAATTGCCAGCATACCACATGGTTCAGTTTCTTGGGAGCAGCACACCTTTGAATGGACATCCCAGGAGGCTGGGTGGCATGCAATGTATGAGTTTCAGAAAGGTATAATTCAGTATTCATTAGTCACTCAGCAACTTCAGTAGTCTCTTATCATCCCTCCTGGCCACCCAGCAGTATAAATACACAGCAATCACTATACTCCCATCTATACCCTGATTACAGCTGTGGGTGTGCAAGGAAGAGGGAAAACCTTGCATGGAATCTCATGGATGGTTTGGCTGCAGTTTGGCCTTTTGTTTCTTTGGATTAACAAATACTATGTGTAGAATATATTGGTGTTTTTTCTCTCATATGCTAGTTTATGAAAGTATGTGATGTTCTACTTGGAGGCTGGATCAGCTCGTAGACAAGAACCATGTTAAGCGTTGTGATCATGACACTTAAGCCTCATTGTCTACAACTGAAATATTACACCTGAGCTGTGTATGTAGTTGTAAAGAAACAGAGGATAGGGTATCACAAACTATTTGGCATTTTTAACAGCAGTAGATGACCTAAAATTCCTTATTTTGCTCGACCAACTATGTATACTAATGCTGTGTCAGGCTAATATTCCTTGCAGGATCAGATTATTTGGATTTGATATATTTGATCAGAGAAGGGGCTGTTTCAATGTAACACATGTATGTCATGACACTCCCCCCCAGAGAATGTTAATTGCTTTTACATAAAAAAAGTTTAAAGGCTGTTGTTTTGTTTTGTTTTTTTTTTTTTTTAAGATGTCGATTATTTAGACAAGCTATATTCTACAGAAATTATTTCTTTTATAGAATGCATGATGTCTAAAACTATGCTACTAAAATCAGTGTTTTTATAAACAAGCACAAGTTTTTTGTCAAATTGAATGACTTTTATGTCTCTCCGTATTTATTTATTTTCAAGCATATTTGTCTGTTTCATACCTGACTGTGTATTTTATTTGCTTATGGTTTCTTTCTCTGCCAATCTAATCTGTCTAACCTATTTTAGGCTTTTATAGAAGGCTTATCACTTCAGTATCTAGGCATTATATGCTTCAATGCATTTCTGAAGGCTTTCATTTTACTTTAATGCCTTTGAACACACTTAGGAAGTGTTATTAATTAGAATCAGCAGCCCAGTACAATTTCAGGTATTAATTAGGTATTGCCCTTCTGTAAATTCTTTATAACTTTCCTAGAAACAGAACATTTTCGCTAACTCAATAATTTGGAGATGGAAAAAAAACATTGTATGTACTTTTGTCAGTCTTTGCTGCATACATATTAGATATGACATGGTCAGATAGTGCTTATTTGTAGAATGCAACCATAAATCTTAAAAAATAAAGTTGTTTTACCAATTATTGTCATTAAATTCATCGGGAATTTAATGAAGACAGAGAACTTTAAAAGCAGTCATCCAATGACAGTTTAATTCTAACATTTTGTTTCCTTTCATGTTTGGTATGGTTTAAAGGGTTTATTGTTTGTTCATTTTTTTTTCCTTTATTACCTCATAGCAATAACTTGTCTAAAGTATTTTAAACAACATTTCCTTCTTCAAAACAGTATGACTGTACTTATACAAGTTCTGTAATTTTCAAGCTGAAAACTCAATAACAGGATGGTAAATATAATGCCCAACCTTTTGTGTGAGTGTGACAAATTGTTTAATGCATCTGGTATTATATCAGCATTTCACAAAGCCCGGTGAGCAAGAATTGAAATACCTCAGGAAATATCTTTGTGTTTATTGAAAGCTGGGAACACTGGGAATTCTGGGAACACATTGTGCCTCCAGAGGTTTGGTGTCTGGATTGTTGCTAGTAATCTACCAGATGTAATCACACTTTGCCGGCCTTCTCACATGATAAGGAATGGATAGTGTTTTCTCCTGGTAGTGGTTCAGATTTAAAAAATAATAAAAAAAGTCATATATGAGAGACTTCAGTTAAATACCTAAATGCTTTCATAGGCATTTTTTTAATGTGCTTGAAGTACTTCCAGGACACTTCAACAGATCATGTGCACTTAAGAAAATAAATGGACCTAATGCTATAAAGTCTGTGGGGGAAAATACAATACATACTAAATGTGAGCTGTTTTAAGCTGATTCCACACTAACGGGTTTGAAGAATAATTCCTCTGTCTTTTATGCTGTAAATTTTGAACTGCATTTTTTAACTTTGAAATTATTATGATGGGAATGAAAATTGGTTGCTAGATAGAATAAATGTGTGTCTATTTATGAGATGTGGCTCAGACAGATTTAACTCAAACAATATTTTTTTATTTGCACCATATTAATCTTTACAGCAGAAATCTATTTCTGCCTTGCATATTTCTTTTCTAGTATGAGTGCTCAGTATTGCTTCCTCCAAATAATTTTGTGAAAACATGAGCCTCCTTGCTACATTTGTAAAACATATTTCTTGTGATCCATTTTTATGACCTTTTTCTTTCAAATAGGCCCTATACTTCATGTACCTCATAAAGTCAGACAAATGTGAGTATATTCTGTGATTAAAATTGCAGTTAGTATAGTTTAGCCTCTTGACAGAAGTTTAAAATGAACAAGTTTTTCAAATTATTTTACTTTCCATTACTTAAGGGTCTGAAAAAAGAACAAGTAGATGTGCATGGATCAACATTACAGTAAGGGATATCCCCAGTGTTTAAACTGAAGCAAAAAAATCCTTCCTAATCGTAGCACTTAATGGTCTTAAAAATTGTAGGATATTCTTCCCACTGTGTTTACTACCAGGAAATCAAGGAAGGAGCTTACAAAACATTTAAGCCTTGCTTGGATTTTGGCTAGAAATTCAGCACCAGCATTGGTCAGGAATTGACTCGCAGTGTTTGCAGAGGCCATATCAAATGATAACAATTCATAAAACCATATGTAAAATTGCATCTGTGCAATACCTGAAATTAATTTATGAACCTCAAAGGAAAGTGATAGTGCACTTGATGAACACATCTCCAGAGCAACATGCCAGTTCCAAAGATGACTGTCTCCACGAAAGTTTATCTCAGCAGGCTGATTTCCATATGTGGAAATAAAAGTATCATAGCCAGGTAGCACAGTGATTTATGAAATATAATGGGAACTGAGTCTCAGATCTCAGAAATCTCCACATAACCTCTTCAAGTCTACAGCTATCCCTGAAGTCACGATGCTGAATCCTAAAAAGCTGGGAAAGAAAGCAAGCTTTTGTCAGAAGTAGAGCCTTTGCTATTCTTCGGGAAGGAAGCTTTTGTTCAGCTTAGTGCAGTGAGTTGCAGCTCAGCAGAACTTTTTGTACTTTGTTTTTGGCTGACATTGGACTGCAGCTGTGATACAGATACCTTTTAAATGGATCTTTGAGGAACAAAATGAAAGGTTGAGACAGGGGAAATATTTTTATGAGGTCCTCTGGGAAGTAGGATCCCTGGAGAAAAGGAGTAATGATCAAAAATTCTCCTAGTAATCTGACATTCATAGTTCACCTGAAACCTGAACTTTAAACTAAAGGACACACAGGTCACAGTTAGTACATGCAGTGTCACGACCACAGCATCTCTCTTCTTTCCTCTTTGCTTCCAGTAGAGCGAACAATGTACACAGCAATCTGTAGGTCCCCAGAGAGTCAGAATGCTATGAAATAGCCACTCTTCTCTTAAATCGTATTGGAATGAGTTCCTCTGCTAGTAGACCACCAACTCTACACTGTCATGCATACACAGAGCCCTATATGAAGGAGTGATCTGGAAGTCTGAGCTGGGTGTGTATCAGCCACAGTGCAACACACTCTGGGTGCTTCCTGTTGTGTCATTTGCCACTGTTACTTCTTCTGAGGCTCAGAATATATGCTAATGCCCAAAGAAGAGCTATTTGTGTCAATGTGTGCATTTAATGTATTTTTCATCTATACATACATTCCTGATAAAATTAAACTTTGTAGCTACACTTTAAGAATGAGTGCAAATTAGCTATGTGAAAAAAAATATTACATAAACTGTCACCTTATAAATACTTGACACATTTTCAGAAGAATACAGTTGTGTGTATATTTTAAACATGTGAAAACTTCTCTTTAGTAAAAAGTGGTATTGGCTGATGACAGGAATGCAATACAGTTTGGGACTAATGAGTTCTCAGGGGGTGAAAATTATCTATGTAATTGGTAAGAAAGTTTTCGTTCTCAAAACTGCTTTATTTATTCAGTTTAGTAGAGCAAGTCTTTATTGTCCCAATTGCATATAAGTTGTTTGCTCTGCCCTTTTTATTCCACAAAGATTTATCTTGTGTTTGTTTGGTTGTTTTTTTTTTTTTTTTAATCAGAAGAGACTTTTTCTAAAGATAAAAAAAAAAAGAAGAGCAATTCTCCATTTATTCTGTTCCACCATAGTAGAGTAGTTTCTTTTGAGATGAACTTTTAGTTCAGATTGAAAGAACAAACATTCTTTCATTTAAGAAAGCCATTTCAATTTTTAAAATGTATACTGTGAATAATAATTTTACAGCTCAATCCAAATCCATCTAAGCATTGCAGGTTTGCTTTCCTTCAAGTGTGAATGAAATTCCTTATATTGTAATGGCAAATATGTTAAAAATATATGTGTTCAGTGTCTCATGCTTTGTCCAGAGGATATGAATTACACCGGTCTTTTCTCCTGATCTTTTCAGGGATGCCTCAAATGAGAAGGATGACAGGTCTAAGCCTTCCATCCAAAACACGAGTTGTTAGCCTCTCCATTCTGAGTGCTTTGCTCCTGGGCATCACAGTCCTTGTAAAAAGATGTTTGGAAGTTTTTAGATGAACATGGTTGAAAATTATTCCCTTTATTCTCTGTGTAATAAATACCAAAGCTTCCTAGTAACAGACTGTTTTCTCTCTCTGTAGGCATTGATGACCACTGCTGTAATAGGTTCTTGATTCCTTATGACAAAGGGAACTTCCATCCTCTTTGCTTTGGTTTTTTTTTTTTCTTATTTCATTAAAAATTATTTAAAATACATTTTTTTTTTGTTTTGATGAAGACAGGAAGAATATACTATACTTTCAAAGGAGTCTCTGTAACTCTACAACTTTCTGATGTTAAGCAGTTTAAAAATTTCTAGCCAGTTTTCTGTTTGTCTTGCACAATATATAAACAGCTTGTAGCATAATTCCTACTATCATACCTGCATCCAGACCACCATCCACATAACCCTTCAGAATGAAGAATTTAGTGCCCTGAGCTCTTGGATGAAAAGCAGTAGCTGTTCAACCTCTGCTGTCTCTCTCAGACATTCTCCAGATAATGCAGTATGTCGTACTTCACATCATCCTGAAAATGTATCCTGGATGGATTTTTATTTTTAAAGTGATAGTTTCCTGTACAGTCTGCTCCATCCTGGATCCAGTTCGGTATGGAGGAAGGTAATTTATCATTCTTTAGACTGATTTCATAAGATGACATGGATTGGCTCCTGTGAATTCAAAAATGATGTAGCATCTGCCAATACTAGCACCTAAAAGTTGTCTTTGCAGTCTCATGCCTAGTAAATTAGAATTTCTAGAACTCTCCGAGGCACACCCATCTTCCAGGCCTCTCCCCTGAAGCCTAAGCCTCCAAAGTCAGTACTGAAACAATAGCTGTATTTCCAAAACAATGGACCCAGTGGCATCATGCCATTGTAGCTTGATGGATGAGAGGTTGCACCTGCTGTGCTGGATTGTCACTATAAAGTTCCCCCTTCCTAAGAGGGAAGGACTGCTTATAAAATGCTCAGATTCTCTCTGTCCCCATCCAACCTAGAAAGGAGGGAGTATGATTGCGACAAAGATGACTATTTAAAATCTGACAAGAGAAGAGAATACATGCTGTTCTGGGACTAACAGTGGCTATGAAAGATCTAAAAGATCCTTCTCCACAGATTTTCCTTCTATCAACAGGAATTAGAAATGGTTGCTCACAGTGCTTTTCCTTATATGGCAGCAAAACCATCACGTGTTTTGCTTCCCAACAATTTTGGCTTGTATCAAATGTGAAGCTGGCTTAGAAACAGCTTGTAAAAGAGACAAAAGTAAGACTTAGCTCTAGTAAGTGCCTGAACACTCTTTTTTTTTCACTTGGCATGAGTATGATGGTATTTCAACTTGACATTGACATGAACATTTCAATGGCCGGACAGTAAGCTCTCTGATAAAGCCATTGTCTGACTAGGAAACAAGGTTCTCGTACAGGGCAGCCCCTTTATAGCAATTATAGTAAAAATTAACCTTTCAAAAGTTAAGTTTCTATTTATGGGGCCAAAACAAGGAGTGAAAGCAAGGATTAATTTTCCAGCAACAATCTAAGCTCTTGCCTTTTCAAAAGAAAATAAAACACAGTCAGGATTTTGTAAGCAGTATTTAGATGCATATGAAAATGTAAGTGTTTTAATAAGTGTTTTATTTAGGCTCTGCTTCCAGATATGAACGCAAACAATGAGTCTTATATGTGGAAACAAACCTTTCCTAAACTTTGGAAAATTCAAAGCAAAATAAAGAAAAAAACCCACACAGAACATAATGATTTTTAGAATATGACAAGCTTGTTTTTTTAGGAGTAGATTTTGACAAGAGCTGGCTTTCTCATTATGCTTGGTATTTTTTGGCATGCAGTCTGAATATAGTACTCTTTCTGAGTACACTGCATAAAAACGTAACTTTGATATGGCTTAGGATGTCTATTCTGTGGTTTTCTGTATATTTCTTAGTTTTGCATTAGTTGCCATTGTGTGCTTTTTCAAAATGTATATGCATCTGTCTCTCCTTCTTCCTGTTCTTTGTTTCTTTTCCCTTGGTTATAAGCATTTTATATCAGCTTTCTGAATCTGTTTTACTATTCTAGAGCAGCGCCAAAAAGTGATATCATCTGGAAGTTGAGACATTATGTATTGAAATGATTCCTAAATCATATATTCCATGTTAAGAAATATCTGGGGGAATAAATTTTTTTTCATGTCTAGTAACTAATGTGCAAAAGGCTTGCTCTGTCAGACAGTAAGTGATATGCACAGTGAGAGCCCATCACATTTAGGTTAGCAGTTTGCAGTCTTTTCAGATGTATTTTTTTCATTTGAAGGTTTATTATGAGTTGCTGTACATTCATCCAGTTATTTAGGCTTCTGTAATCTTATCTCTGAATGTATGATCTTAAACCATTTATTAATCTGAAGATTAATCTGCCTTTAAAGAGTACTTTTTGTCCTGATTAGCATCAAAAAAACCTTATTCCTTGCTGCTTTAGATGAATGGAAATTTGTGTGGTTTGTGTGATGGCAAACTAGGATTTCTGCCAGATCTCTTGATTGTATTAGAAAAATTTCAGACAGCTAGAAAGTAGTAGCTCCTTAATGCATGGTTAGTATTGTAAGTCTCCTATTGATGGTGCATTAATAGCTGTCATCAGAAGTATCATATAAAAATGTTGGTGTCAGCAGTGCTATGCCTAATGGCAGTCTCCTTGTGAACAGGCTACAGAGAGAGGTGAAAAAGGATAGATTATTGGTTTAGACCCTTGTCGTTTATTTAGAGGAAAAGAGGGGTGAAACTGTCACTTTAAATAATAGTTTTCTACTTCAGGAGATGGTTTGTTGGTTATTTCCTCTTCTTGTAATGCCAAAGTTGATTTTTGCATACTGGAGACAATAAATGTAATGCAGGAGCCTGATACATATTCATAATTTTGCTCTAAGGCTAAAGTGCTTTCCTTGTAAATTCATCTAGCTACAGATATTGTGAGCACCAAAAGCAATTACTTCACCCCATCAGATTGCTATAAAAGAGAATACCATTAAAATCCTTGTTCTATATTTATTGTTCTAACAGGGAACAAGAAGAATATTCTGCTGAGACACCAGTGCAAGAACCAAAATTAGATGCTTTTATTCGATTAGATTTGACAAAGCTGGACACCTTTTTTTTCCAGTGTGTAATGTAGTAAATTTATGTACCTATCAAAAACAATTCATAAAGCTTTCCAGTGTTAATTTGTATTAAAGTGGGAAGCCTAGGCAAATTTAGAAAAAGAACAGCATACTTTCCATTTTCAAAGAAAGACATGACAGTCAGGAAAGAATGCTAATTTTTCAAGTTGGTGTTTCTATTCCCTGGCTTTTTTTCCACCATGTAACACCAAGAAACAATAATCCATTGACTGGATTCTATACAGAGTTCAAAAAGATGTGTCCCACCTCCAACACTTAGCTATTAAATAGAATGAAAATCAATGTAAAATCAAAGGGACAGTGGAAAACAGAAAAAAAAAAATTGAGGAGTTATTTTATGGTAGAGGACACATAGTGAAAATTAAAAACAAACAAAAAAAAGAAGAATGGATTAGATTTCTAAGTGGATAACTAAGAGACATTTCACTGAAGTTCATACACATATAGAGGGATATTTGTTTGAAAGTGAATAGAATACAGAAGCTGGGCTCACAGGCTTATCAGAGACAGAGGTGAACTCTCAATATGAAAGAAAAATGATGGAAAGGTGGAAGGTCAGCAGTGGATTTTCTTGAACATTAAAAAAAAAATCTATGGCAAAGTAAATAATAGGAGACAATCTTTAAAAGGAGCATAAGGCAAGGAATATGACGAAAACGTCGCACTAAATCAATTACTGCTTGCATAAGTACTTTGTAGGACTGCTGGAGTGCCCCAGTGACAGTTGTTGAGACAAGGGGGGAACTGGGAATATGTGAGTTGGGGAAAGCTATGTGATGACTTTTTCTATGTACTTTGGCAGATGCAATAAGCAGATGCTGGACTGGAACTATCCTAACTCATGGAGCTGCCTACACTAATACCACAGTGGTCACTGATTCACTTTGCAGACAATGGGCAGAGACAAAGCACCATCCATCTTAAAACATGAAAGCAAGTAAACAAGATGAATAATTTTTTTCAGGGATTCATGGGCTTTTTGCTATTCCAGGCAGTTTAGGGACTACTCCAACTTGTAAGATAAACACCTTATCATTACATTATAATAGCTGGATGGTGAATACCAATAGTTGGATGATGAATGTAGATTTTACTGCAGTACTGCCAAAAGGCTTCATACTATGTTAAAATCTTCTTGTGCAGGTGCTGTAAAATACAGCCTTTTATATAGTCATGCATCTTTCTCTGCATGCATCATGCATCTCACTTGGAGACATCTGAAGCAGGAGCCTTGTGGACCAGAAGCTTTATGAGGTGAACCACAAAGAGCTTTTAAAATGTTTTTAAGTGGACTGAATTATGTCCCAAGATGTTCACAGACCTTGTTTCTTCTTCATTTAATGGTATAAATTTCAGGAACTGTTTTTGTGTTTGTTAATGTAGATAATGTGAATTTCTGCAAAACAAATTGCATTAAATACATTTGTATACCATATCAGATGAAAAATCCAATTAAAATTACTTATTTAAAATGAAAAAAAAATCGTAAGAAAGAAAATTATTTTTAATTTTTTTTATGAGTACTGTTGGTTTAGAACTGGTGTATACAGATTTAATAATTAAAGTTGTCTTTAAAAAAAAAACCAAACTGCTCTAAACTCTGAGAATGTCTATGAATAAGTACTTGTAGCTGAAGAAGAATTTAAAGCATATTTAAAGAACATATTTCTAAGTATCTCCAAGGACAAATCCCTATTTCTACACAGATTTTCAGATTTCCTTCTTTCCTGCCTAAAAAAAAAAAAAAATTGCTCAGATTAATTAGAATTTTCATATTTAGTTGTTTTATTGTTTTTATAATTAACCTCAGAACAAAGCAGTTTCCTATGCAGCATTGGACTTAGTTGTTCACCTACTCCTGTGTAAGAAAGAGATGGTATCACCTAAATCTGTCTCTCCAGGAAGGACTCTCCAGAGGCTGAGCTGCTACACAGTGGTGAGGAACAGATATGTCATCTTGGTGACATCAGAATTGTGGTTAGAAGCTGTTGTTGCCCTTATCACTGCTCTACCTCAGCAGGATAGTTTGAATTTACTTAGTATTGCTGTCTTCTGTGAAATAGGAAGTTGTTGCCCTTGCCTCGGAGCTGGCAAACATGCTGGATTAAGTGACTAGGCCAAGATGACATAAGAAATGTGTACGTATAGTAGAAAATGAACACATGCCTCCTTCAGTCTATATAGTTGCTTATCAAATAAGTGCATTAAACACCTCTCTCCCCACCTCCACCCTCCCTATTTTACTTGTTTTCATTAGGACTTAGTGTCTCAGTAGTGTGCATAGAGAAAAGCTTTGAACTCTGCTGAAGTTTGGGTTTTATATGTTGCATTATTCCTAGAACCAAGAAGCAAAGACATAATTTTATCAAATTGGGTAATTTTGGAGAAAATATTTCTACTTGGTGTGATATCTATGAAAAAAGCCATACCTAACTACCAAGGAAAAAGAGAAGCATGAAGTATCAGGCCACCACACTGGAAACCCTTTCAGGTAATCCAGCAAGGAGCAGACATTATCATCTTTTTGTCATGGTCCTTTTTACTATTTAGCTGGTTTTTTTAATGTCAGTTTTAGAAATATTATTTCAAATCCTGGTTTGGTTTCTCTGTTCCTATCAAAGGTTCCTGCCCAACACATTACCATCTCAACATGATCTGTGGCTGCACACCCATTACAAGGTCTCCTCCACATGGCAGGAAGCATTGCAAATGATCCGTTCCCTCATCTGTCCATGTACACAAGTTCCTGCAGACATTTTTTGTTTTTTTAAGCAAATTCTTGTCAGGTAGACAGGGTCTGCCTGTGTCAAGGTGGAAATAAGAAATAGATTTAATTCAGGATGTCCATATGAAGTAGAAGATAATTCAAAGTTTGCCTTCTGTTCTTTAGAAGTACTGGCCAACCTTTAGTATTCCAGATATATTTTGGACATTAAGCTCTGTTGCTTTAGTTACATCTGTACTAATGAAAATTCCTGTAAACGTTTCACAGCTAAAACGATCACTAGTAAATTTAAGATAGGGAAGCTTTCAGTTCAGTGTTGCTAATAAATGCAATAGTACAAGAAATTAAAAGAAATTAGGTCTAATATGTGAAGATGCTGTAATGCAAGTAGTTACAATGAGCTATTGCAGCCATTGTCAAAAACCCTTTAAAATCGGATTAGATCATTTCATTGTACCATTTTCAGGTAACTTTGCTTTATGAGCGTTATTTAATATACAAATTTCACAGAAACTTGAAGGAGACAGTAATAGTTGTGATGATTTAAGATTAGAAGTATTTGGATAAACGTGGATGATAGTTGTAATAGATCTGAATTGTCACCTGAGATTGTATAACCTGATTTATCATTTCACTGAAGAATTGCAGATAACAGTTCACAATATATTTTCATATGTGGGCTTGTCATTGCTTCCTTTAGTAAGTTATTCTCCTCTGTATTACAGGAAAAAAGAGGTTTATTTTGTCCTAAGGACATGTAAGATTTATGAAAAACAGTTATTTTCTGTGTAGAAGAACTGATATTATTTGTGCATTCACTTTGATACAGGGACGGACAGTTATGATCTTCATGTACTTATTTATATTTAATGCATGTGGTTTCTCCTTCATGTTCTGGAGTTGCTAGAGTAACTGCGTTTGTGAAAACTTGCAGTTAATTTAATTTCCATTTGCCAAAGTTAACAAAAGCACTCTAAAAAAAATTGCTTCTTTGTCAACCTATTCTAATGATGATGGTGACTAGACAGGTCATGTCTCAGCTTCCAGAATCAGCGGGAGACATGAAAGAATTCTGGTAGGAAAGTATAGTTTGTGTGTAAGTGTTTTGCAGAGGTGTTTTTGCACACTGAAAAAAAAAAGAAAAAAGGTGTCCAGCTTTGTCAAATCTAATCGAATAAAAGCATCTAATTTTGGTTCTTGCACTGGTGTCTCAGCAGAATATTTTTGCGTAAGTATTTTTGCATAGATTTCCCACCAACTTTTCAAAACTTTGCTATTAAAATTTAATGGCTAGTTTAACAAATAATTTCATTTTCAGCAGTCATGAGCCAGGTAGCTATTTTCTCTGCTCAAAGTGGCAGTCTGCTTGACGTCAGAGATCCTTTTTTTCTGAATGCACAATCACAGAGAGCACCACAGACAAACGAAGGCAGTCACTTTCCATAGCCCTGCTACACATAGTGGTGCAAAGGCAAGGTTGCACTTTATTTTCCTCACTCACTCTGGCCTGTAGCCTTTTTGTCAAGGGTGCTGAAGTACATCCAAATTTATTTTCTGATGTAGACTCCTGCTGACTGAAATCTAGGTTGAAACCTTGTGACCTTCCTTCACGTGCGTTCTCTGCTCCTTGGCAGCAGCACTGCTCGGTGCTGCAGTGTGAGGTTGTGTATCGGCTGCTGACAGGCACATGGCACTGAGCAGGCTGGGCTGTGCCTGAACTGTTGTCATAAACGTTTCTTATGCAAGAGCTCGAGAGTTAATGCACTGCCTGTTTAAAAATATCATATTCCTCCAGGAGAGCTGAGTTATTTCAGTAGTGATCCAGCAGTGTCTCCTAGGACAGGGAAATAGCTTTCTGAGGTCACAGCAGAGGTCCTACTCCTGGCAGTGGACAGCAGTGAGTGTCCAAGGAATGGCATGATGGCAGGGACACCGTAGAGGTCATCTTCCAAGGTGGGGGGTTATTTCTTACTGCTCCATTCACAGCAGTTAGTTAGCAGCTAGTACAGGTAGGAATCAGATCTCCTTCATTTGATAGCAGGGACAGAGAGAGTTAACGCGAAGTAATGGGAAGTAAAATATGAATCAAGCAGGAGAAATATAGCTTGAGTATCAGAGAAACTATTTAGCAGTAAGCTGTATTACAGAATCAGGCAGCTTCCCAAGGAGAGATGACGGATTTGTATTGCTCGTGGCATTCAAAAGTGAGCTGTGCACAGCACATTAAATACGTTGAGGGATCTCGCCATTTCTAGCAGAATGACAGATTAGATAAATATCTCTAGATACAAATGTTTTGCTGTACAAAGATTTAAATAATTTTCAGAATACCTGAAATAAGCACAATATAAACAAAATCTACTAACTTTTCTTTAAAATTGAAAAAAAAAAAAAAAACAACAATCTCAACTTGTTTTTCCTGGTTGTCTTGCAGAAATTACCTTCCTTCTGTGAACCATAGTTTTGCAGGTATATCTTAATTTTTGACACTGTTATAAAGTTAATTTAATAACCTATATTCAATTACATGCTGCAAGACCTACTTTACATACATACATAAATATTTATATATATATATAGATATGCATTTTTAGAGAATTAGGTGACTGAAAATATTTTGCATCATTTTATTTAACAAAACTAAATTGCTATGTATTTATTCTAGGAAACACCAACCAGTATCTCCATGGGAGTAGCATACTGTTCAATTTAAGTAAGCATTTCATAACCTGGGCTTTCATTTTAACCACTTGAATAGATCTACCTCGTGTCTTTTAATGAATACTTTGTCCAGAATATCATACACCCTCTAGTGAATTAAATTCTCCATAGTCTGAAGCATTTACTTTCAAAAATATTTAACATGCAACTGCTTGCTAACATACATAGCAAATCTCCCTGTGAAACTATGAAGTAGAAATAAGGCATTTAAAAACTTCAAGACATCACACAATTTTGCCATTTAAGACTGTTTAAAGCTTCAGGCACTTAGGTAACTTAATTTTTATATGAGGGAAGAAATAGGTTTAAGTATTCAGAAGAAGATGAAGTCAGAGAGTGCTGTGCCAGGTGTTTCAGCTGTAGAAAAGCTTAAAGCATGGAAGGAGCAATGTAGCAGCAAAGCAGACCTGCTGAATAATTCATCACTGTCTTACACACTTCTGCTGCTGTACCATTATTTAGGAAAGAATATTATATTGTTATTGATTACAGTACTTGCTGACACGTTTCATTTGCTGGGAGATGTGTGTGCATGCTTTGTATTTCCGACACTTGCACCATCACCAGAGAAACTTATGTATGAGCTTGATTAAAATTTAAGAGGCTGGATGTTATACACACGTGCACACACATACTCAGCATTTATCCCTAGCATTCTGAGTTCAGGTAGGGTGAGTTTGCTTCATGCGTGTGAGGAGCAACCTTCTCACAGACAGTGTTTTTGAAGTGATGAGAAACATTTCTTAAGGGAGTACAAGCAGCTTTATCTTTACCGAAACACCTCTGGGAAATTGACTACTTTGTTATACTGATCTGCCACACCACACCGCCGCAAGAGCACCTCCCAAAGGACCTAGGAGCATCCTCTACCATGAGAGGAGGCTCTGCTGTGCTGTGATCATGGATGGCCCCATTTACACAAGCCAAACCCCAAGGGTGCCCTTTCCTTAGGCTGCTGCAGTAGCTGGTACAAATACACTTTTGCCTGAAGTTCGCTAAAGGCCAGAGGAACTTGATGGCTGTTGCAGCTGGTAGTACATCTTACTTGAACAATGAAATGGAATCCTGTTCCTCACATGCTTGAAAACAAAAATACATGTGTATATATGATGCATATCTATAAGATTAAGAGAGAGAAGAGATAATTTAATATCAATATGGACTACAGATTGAAATGTATACATATATAGATATATGCCATATTTGTGCTTTCAGATTTATACTGGAGCACTGTGCGATATTTTTGACTTCTGATGATTTTTAGACTTCTGAAACAGTGAAGGATATTTTCCTCAGTTAAGGAAAGGGGAAGTTAAGAAATAAATCAGAAATATTTTTCTGATTTGGTTGGTTCATTGATTAAGGAACACCTATTATAGATGAAAAAGGTATTGTGATAAAATCTAGATTGTCCAGAAGCAATATTGAGAAGATTACAAGTGGTTATGCTGAGCTTTCTCTTAACTGGTGAGCTTGTAGGGGATTCTGTCACAAATTCTGAACAGCACTGAAGGCTGACAGAAAATAAACTGCTTCTATCTTGGAGGAAACCCTTTCCTTACCTCTCTTTGCATGTCCAAATCCATAACTAGCAAAAAAAAAAAAAACCAAAAAGCCCCAAAAAACAACCCAAACAAACAAAAAACCCACAAGGACAATAAACAAAATCCAGGGAACGCTGAATGCTTTAATAAAAGAATAATCAGATTTCCTTCCCCTAATTGAAAATCAACTTGGTGAGAATACAATTCATTTTATACCAGAATTAATTCATGGTAAGATACTGATCTGTTAAAGCAAATGGCTGCTTTCCCAGTGATTTCAAAAGAGTAAGGGCTCACTCCTAATGACCAGTTTTCTCAGGTAGCAAATAATGATTAGATTCATAAATATCTGCTTCTGCTCAGATTTTGGAAGAGACGGTTCACACTTAGTAGGTCCAGAAGCTTAACAGATTACACGATCTCCCAACCCATCAGTCCTACATACAAAGAATATCTCTGTTGGAGATACACAAGTTGATTTAGCCAAGCTTGACTGTCTTTAACTCTCTAAATACTCTCTAAATACTAAATGAGGATTGCACAGTAGAATATTAAGTTACACTAGAAAGTGTTACTTGCAGGTATGTTGTTGGGTTTTTCTTCTCTTTCTTTCTTTCTTTCTTTGCTCAGAGGAGAATTGGATGAATAGTTAATGTTTGATTTTGTAGGGTTTTTTTTTTAATTTTACTCCTTAAAACTGAGATGGCAAGACTGATCTTTAGATTTCTTGTGATTTGTGTTTGCAGTGACTCTTTAAGGATATTGGATCAATATCTGAATAAAAATTTGTGAATATAATTTTTAAAAATCATTCTTCACAAATGTTTGGCTTTACTGTGGTAAAAATGGGCGAATGCTGCAGATTTACAAATAGGTGCATAAAGGCTTTGACACTTTTGCATCAAATTCATCTCTTACTTCTATTATTTAGTTATTGTGATTTACCTAAAGGAAATCCATAGATAAATTTACTCATTGTTTTGATTCTTGGCAGCTAGTAAAAAGAAAAGCAATAAATCTCTGAAACTTATAAAGAATGTTAAAAGTTACAAGTTAATCATTATTTTTTGTCTAGAGATTTTGGTACACCTGATTAATTTTCAAGAGAAGTGCCAAAATAAAAAGGAATGCAACATATCTTTTACAGAATGCTCAGCAAAACTCACAGTAATACGGTAGTGATTAGTGCAGAGCAATGCTTGCAGCAGTCAGATAGTGCCAATGATTATACTTCAGATCCACTGTAAAAACAAGCTGTTCCTGATGTGCTCCTCAAAAGCAGGACAAAATGTTCTCCATTAGTCTCTTGCTACTTAACATCTTTCTTTATGTCATGTCTTGATTTTTCTCTCATGCCATCTGCAGAAAAAATGTGTCTCTCAACCTTCTAGATCCTGAGATGGCAATATTCAGAGCTGTAAGAGGAATTAGGCTGTGTGAGAAGTGAATCTTCCTGTGGTATTGCAGAGGCTTTTAAAAATACACAGACAAAGAACAAAGCTGCCAGCTTTTTTTAAATTTTTATCTTCAGTAAAAGCAATTGTATCATTATTCACATATAAAGCCAGATATAAAATTCACATTAAAAATTCAAATATAAATAATAATCTGTATTTTTAATCTATTTTTGCTGCCAAAATATATGAATGTTTACACCTTTAATCTAGACTTCGGTCATTAAGATTTAGAGCAATGTGAGAACTGAATGCATTATGGGCCAGCTGAATGTAACTTTTCTTTCTCTAGAAATCAAAATATTTCATAAATATTTATACACAAATATGTGGTCATTGTCAGACATACCTTATATTACACAAAGAGGGCTCCCACTAGGTAGGGAGCATTGTGGACTATTCTGTCAAAATGAGTGTGGCCCCTTACCAATGTGTCCTTTGAAGCAGAATGCTGATGATATGAGCCTGGACCCAGGTGTCCTACAGGACTGACACCATGCTGCTGAGCATTCCACCAGTCCTGGCAAGCTCCAGGGCCTGCTTGGTACATTTTCAGCTGCCTGTGTAGCAGGTGAAGAAAGAGCAGGAGTGTGTTTCTTCTGCTGGGAAGCACTGGGACCTCTCAGGACTGGCTGGTGATGAACGTGGAGTGGGAGCAGGAAAGACTGAAGTAATACACCTAAATTCATTGAGCTTTTCAGAGAGGGGAACACTTGTGACCTAGTGACACAGTGAATGATGACATTTTTTTATAACATACATTGCTTCCTGACATGATAATGCTGTCTGTGCCCTAAAAAACTAATGCCAAGGAGCTCAAGGTATTATTTTATCTATGTGAAACACAGCTGGTTTGGAAAAAATTAGAGGCCTTAGTGGGGCTCAAAAGTGTACTCTGCAATACAACAACAAACTTGAAGCTTCACAGTGAATTATAATTGTTGTGATTGTAAGGAAGCACCTATGGACAAAGAGGCACAGCAAGCTAGAAAACTGAATGTCTTTGCTGAGTTGACAGAGGGCAAAAAATAATGGAGGATGCAACTAAGGCTCTTATGATGGGCTGTGACATCGTATGATATGAAGTTTTGCTGAAGCCAGTGAAAATCTGTGGAGCTGAGCATTAAGGGAATATCTCACTCACCAGCATCCATGTGTCATGTGGCAAATCTCTGAGACTTATAGCATGTAGTGTGTTCTTCTCCTTTGGTTCTTTTTCTCTATTTCAACATGTTCCCTTTCTTTCTCCCATGTGGTTTCAGTTTTGATTTTCTTTTTCTTTTCTTCTTCTTTTGCTTAACACTGAATATTTGATTAGCAGTTACTTAAGTCTTAAGTACTCTTCAACTTTCACTCCAGGTATGGGTTGTTTTGTGGTTTTTTTTTTTTTTTGGTGGGTTGGTTGGTTGGTTGGTTGGTTGGTTGGTTGGTTGGTTGGTTGGTTGGTTGGTTGGTTGGTTGGTTGGTTGGTTGGTTGGTTGGTTGGTTGGTTGGTTGGTTGGTTGGTTGGTTGGTTGGTTGGTTTTTTTGTTTTTTTTTATTCTTTTGTTTGTTTCTTTGTTTATATTTGGTTGGGTTAGGTTTTTTTGTTTTGGGTTTGTTTGTTTGCTTGCTTGCTTGCTTTTGTTGCTGTTGTTGCATCTTTCACATTGGCTTTTTATTGTGGGAGTTTTTATCAAGGCTGCTTTTTGCAGCTCTCACTGGCATCACCATTTTCTTTTTTCCTATTCCATTTTGCTTTCTATTCTATATTTCATTCAGTAGTGAGAAGGGAGATTGACAGGTATTTTGTGCCAAAAATTGAAGGGTTGAAAACAAAGGGTTTTACAGAAGCAGATAGAATTATTTATTGTGGGAAAAAAAATCTCAGTGATCTTTTAAAATTAATTGAAATACCTTCAGTACTGGAAGCCCAAATATCACAACGTTGTGAAAGAGCTTAGCCTAAAGCAGACTTATGCCAATAGAGGGATCACAAGTGACTTATAGTCAATTGGCATTAGAGCTGATTGAAATATGTGACACTTCTGTGAAAAAGATGCCACTCTCTCTGGGATTAACTAGCCTTAGTTTATATTTACAGTGTGAATATAGCTGCTGTTGCCATAGGATATGATTGCCTTTCATATTCTGTGATGCACTGTGTCATGTACTCTACTATACTGTGTAGTATGGTTTTAAAGATTTTTCTGTTTTCCATTTTACAGTCAAGAACTGAGGCATGCACTGCTTCTATGGGTTGCTCAGGGTAAGATGTGGATGTCTGTTTCAGAGCAAGGACTTGAATTTCAATCTTGTGAGTCAGTGCCTTAGCACTCAGTTGCTACTCTCTGACGCCTCTCTAGTGATAAAAGACCAAAAAGTGAAGAAGAGTAAAAGGCCTATGGTATACCAAACTTTATGTTGTACAAGAAACAGAGGGAAAGAATTAACCTAAAAAATCCCATCCTCTGAAATGTTCTTATACTGTTCTTATTGAAACTGGGCCACTTGGGCACCCAGGGATTCAAGATTCATGGATTTAGGACAGCAAACATGAAGGTGCTTGGTTGTATATCCCTGTGGCTAAACAACTCCCCAGGGATACAGGAGTCTTAGAGATCTGCTCATTGCACTGTTCATGCATTTTATATTAGAAAATTTTCAGGTAAAGCAAAAGAAAGAAAGAATAATGTAAATTAAATCACCTCCTCCTCCCCTTGAAATAGGCTCAAGTTAAATTTTAGGCATAAATGTAAAGTTTATTCTGCATTATTCCCGTGGACAGTAGATATCTAACACTGTTTGAATGAGATGTTGCAGGCATGCTCAGAACAAACAGTTAGAGCATGGTGTGCTAGAGCCCCACAGTACAGATAAACTGGATGATTTTCTGCATTTTTAATCCTTTATGCAAATATTTTATTTTGCATTTGTTTTAAAGAATACTATTTGTGCTTGCTGAGCATAAAAGAGGTACAGTTATGTATATCTAAATGACAACTGTCTGCAGTGTACCATGTGCTCTTGAACATAATGAATAATGGGTGCAAAAAGAAAATATGGTCAGCAATAATATTGTCTCTTGAATTAACATCACATCAATACAAGAACACTTGGGCACATGTCTTCTTGGACATGATTCCCACAGAACTGTAGAGTTATAGAGTAAAATTTAACAGCTTTAAATTCCACTGTCTTATAATAAAATAGTTTTAGAATAAAACTGAATTTGTTGATAGCCCCTTTCCCTTTCTTTTCACTGTCTTCTATATCCATGTATAACTGTAAGGTGCTTTTTTCTATTTTATTGTGGTTACTCCTTCAACAACTTTCAGCAAATACTTCTTTGCAAATATTCTTGACAAGTTTTATTGCTACACTTCAACCTCCTCTTCCACTTAGGGGTAGCATAATGTCAGTCATCTTGCTCTAAAAAATAAATAAGGTAAATGTCATTTCTTTTCTTATTCTTCCTTTGGCAACATGCTTTTCTTTATTTTCACTGTGGAAAAATCTGCTTTTTTTTGGAGGATGGCCCTGTTTTGGAAGATTTCATAAAGAATACAGTATCATGGATTTCAAGATTTGGACAAGGAACAGAATCATCTTGATGGACACAGTGAAGTTTTAAGTAATGACTTGAGTAGATGTGCCCCTGTTTACATGCATCTGTAATTTTAAAGATCCACACAGGTTTCAAAATGTACTTAATTTCTGGTTCAAGACTAGTAAATGTGATCATAGAATCATAGAATTATTTATGTTGGAAAACATCTTGATGACCAGCAAGTACAGCCATTAACCTAACACTGCCAAATCCACCACTACACCACATTCTTAATCACCACATCCACATTGTTTAAATACCTTGAGGGATAGTAATTCCACCATTTCCCTGGGCTGCCTGTTCCAATGCTTGACAAATCTTGTGGTGAAGAAGTGTTTCGTAACACAAAATCTAAACCTCCAATGGACCACCTTGAGGCTGATTCCTCTTGTCCTATCGCTTATGTATTGTTATCTGGGAGGAGAGACCAACCCCCTTCCCACTACAACCTCCTTTAAGGTAGTTGTAAAGAGCTATAAAATAAAAATAAATAAAAGAGCTTAAGTCTGTTATTTAGCTCAGAGAACAAGGACTATGTCACAGTTCACATTCATGCAGCTAGATCATCCCAAAAGCAAGATGATCACTGTCTTACAGTTTGGAAACTGTGTCCATTCCTAGGGAACCCCTGAACTAAGCCACAGTGTTGTCTATAACAGCAGTAGTTGCCTTAAAACTGATAAGGACTGTGCCTCTAAACATGCAGATTGTGACCTAGCCCTGTTTAGTTTATGAAGCTTTGATATTTTTTATAGTTCAGTGACACTGTAAGAAGCAGCACTGCATACTGAGGAATGAGCTACATATATTATTACATTTTTTCTGCCTGCTACACTGAACCCTGGCAGTATCCTACTTCCATAGTGGTTGATATTTTGGGATTATAAACCCAGAGAATGATAAACACTAGGAATTATAAATCCCAGGGGATGATGAACCCCTGGGATTCAGAATGGATTTCCAGAACTCAAGATTTGTAGATGCAAACTCAAATGGGGACAGGGCCCAAAAGGGACACCTGGTTAACAGGGTAAAACAGCATGACTGATTCTGGGATACCACATATTTTTGCAAAGCCATTATGAGAAAATACGGTCATATCTGAAGAATTAAAGCTAATATACTTAGTATGCTCTGCCTGATAATTCTGTATGTATTGATAGGTCTAATTACAAGAGTCATTATTAGAAAACAGTTTTTTTCCTTTAGCCACATGTGTGTATGCAACCTGTGTGCATTAACGTGGCAGGAGGCTTCAATGAGTGAAGAACAGTAAATAGCAATCAGATACCCATCTAACTTCTGCATATTGGTGTTTTTTTACTTTTGAAAAGGTAAAATATTCAATTTCAGACACTGAGATTCTTTCTCTAATCTAACTGTACTCTTCTATGAAGTGCTATTTCTCTTTCTGAGGTATCCCAAATTTCTCAGTTTTCCTATCTTATGCTATAAAGGACACCAGTATTAGCAACATATCTCACTGAATATTCCTATGTACTTATGGCTGCTCCTAAAATATTAATGTCTAACAAAATTCTTTTTAGAAACTGGGGGGGAGGGTTGTGAGTAACTGAACATGAATGTTGATATAGAAACACTCCATATGACTTCCTTCCTTCCTTCCTTCCTTCCTTCCTTCCTTCCTTCCTT
>VZRZ01002437.1:247447-302302 GCA_013398175.1 Climacteris rufus
TCCCTAACCTTCCCCAACCTTCCCTCACCTTCCCTAACCTTCCCTTCTCTAACCTTCTCTTCCCTTCCCAAACCTTCCCTTCCCTTCCCAAACCTTCTCTTCCCTTTCTTTCCCACATAGCTGCTTACAGCTTGCTATTGTCTTTTGTCATCTAGCAGGGACATCAATCATTTTAAAGCATTTCAAGAAAATGCTCAGGTCTTTTCATATTGAAAGATGCTTAACTTACTGAGATATTTGAAAGCTTATTTTACCTCTCCATTGAGTCTAAGAATTTGACTGCCCTTACGTTCTCACGTAAAATAAAAGCAAAAATATCTTCTGCTTGTGCAAAAGATATGCCTTCAGTTTTGCTTTCCTATTGCTGAGGCAGCTTGAATGGCACAGTATGGGTTCAGATATTGACGATACAGCCATGAGAAGTATACTGTTGATTTTATAATCTCAGAGAGAACCAGGCCTGAAATCGGTTATTCTGATTTGGTACTGTAGCAGAGAATTTGTCTGGGGCTGGCCTCAGCATCTGCTTGGAGCACTCAGATGTCATATTTGAAGCTAGCTGAGGGACTATACTATTATCCCAAAGGAAACAGAGTAGTTTTGTTCCATTTGTGTGTTTGTGCTAACTTTTCTTCTGAATGTTGTAGAGTAAAATGAGGTGAGCTCAGGAGCTTTACAAGCTCTGTGACATGGTGTGGCTCTTAAATTTAACTAAAATCATATTTACATAAGCATGCTTGGTTTGATCCAGGAAACATTTTACATTCATACCCTGATTGAAAAGACAGAGGGTCTAACTGCTTCTGTAGAGGTGATATGATACTCTGGCTGTAATGTAAGTCAATCCCAATGTGTAGTTCCTAGAAATAACTCCACTACTGACACACACATGCCTTTCTTCTTTTCTGACCAAACTCTTCCTGAAGTGAGATACTTTTCCAAACTAGCATAAAGTTCCTCAGAAAAATAGTTATGGAACCTTTCAAATTAAGTCAAAACTGGAGCCTGTGCAACTAAGTAGTGTTTTCCCCCACTGCTATTGTAAATTATTGCCTTCTTTGTTCTGTCCCTGGTGTGTTTCCAGACTAGAAACTCCTAAGGTGAAATGCCTACTGTTGTGGTCTGTGGGAAAAAAAAAAAAAAAATCTACTGCCCCCCTGTCCTGCCCCGTGATTCCAGATTTGAGCAGACTGGCATTATGCTAGATTGAAGTCTTCCCAATCATTTCATTTGAGGGACATCACAAGGGTTAATAAAAGTTTTGTCCTTACTGTATTGAAGACAGTTCACACTGTCAGTGACTGCTGTGTTAACAGGAAGAGGTTTTACACATGCAATAACGTACACCTCCTACAGTGTGCTTTCTTTTTTGTTGTTTGGTTGATTTTATTTGTGGGTTTTTTTGGAGTTTTTTTAGGTTTGGTTTGGTTTGGTTTGGTTTTCTTTTAATAAAATATGTTTACCTCTCTGATAAAACCAAAATTGAATTAGTTCTCCTGGTTCTTTTCTGGGACAGTAGTGGCCATAATTTGTAACTGCTACTGAACATCTATCTAAAAGCCAATTACTATCAGTGGTTTAGTATCTCAGTTATCACAGTATTTCTAGGTTCATAAAGAAGAAAAGGCTACATGCTGCTCTCCTTGAGTCAATGAGAACTTTGCATTGATTTTGAGCAAAGAAAGATGAAGGCCCAAGTGCGATATCTTGGATTGTACATTCTGCTTATCAATGATAAATATTGACTTCTTTCATGGAAGGTACTAAAGATTATTTTCCCCATTTTACAAGTGACAAAAATCAAAGCTGAGAGGTTAAATGCTTTGTGTTCAGCCACAGGTAAGGAACATGGGAGAACTAAGAGGCTCAGGGGGATCTTGACAGTCAACTCTGAACTGAATCTTGCAGAAATTTGGCAGTTGTGGGAGGCAGCAGATGAGACAGGAGGCATACACTGACTGAAGGGCCAGGGAAATGCACATTGATGCTTAGGGTAATAAGTGAAGCATAGGCTAATAAAAAGGCTAAGAAAAATTTCCAGGCATGGATACTGCAGTATATGCTGTTCCTAATGAAGGCATGGGGGAGCCCCTTTCAAGTCAGGACTTCAGGGGTGTGGGGCCTCAGGCTGAGGATCCTGATCTTTGTGCTCACTGCTTGATGAGGTTCGACAAGGTCTCACATTGCTTCACTGGCACAGTGGGAAGTAAAATTACAGTGTGCAGATACAGAAGCACCAAGTCTGCTATACTTTATTTGGGGAGGCTCAGATTGATTTAGCCAGGTTTCTTTAGATGACAAAGTAGGAGAAGGAGCTGAATGTGCAGGCTAGTGGCCCTTTTAACCTTACAACATGAAACTTTTTGCACTGATCAGCTTTTCCATAAGGCCTTTCAATGGAAAAAAAAAAAAAGTTCTTTAGTATTAAATGAGTTAACCAGCATGATGCACAGTACAGCAAAGACTATTTTGTTAGCCTTTTGCCAAGAGTTTTGCTGTCTGGAATTTCTGCAGAATGAAAAAGAGGAAGAAAATAATGACTATAGGAGGTGCATGTTGCACAAGCTAAATTGCTATCTTATGTTTCAGTTTTCCGCTTTTCTTTCAAAAGAGTTCCAGTTTACAGTAAAAATTATTTATCACATTAAAATAGGTGGCAAGGATTACTTATTAAGAGCTAGAAGGTACATAATGTATTTGCCTGGTATTCCCCATAACGTGTATAGTAGCATCCCTGTTACCTAGGAGAGGAAGGAATATACGTTAGGTATGGAAAATAGAAGGAGATGTGAAATGGTTATTATAGGTCCTAACTATCTGTGGAAAGAGATGTTTCAAACAAGAAAAATAATCTTGTTAGGCAATGGTTTTGCACCTTAATTAATAGATAAGGGGAGGAACACAAAAGAAATTGCAATTATTTTGAAAAAAATGTCTAAATGAACAGTCATCAGCCATAAAGAAGGGTATTACGAATTTTATTTATATATGTATCCATGCATAACTATTTGTAAATTCTCAGTATTATGGAGTATTACTGGACTGCTGAGGGCTTATGTTAAATAGATAGACTTGCATTTAAATGCTGATCTCAACTTTCCACAAGGGACTACTAAAAAGTCTTTCAGTAGAAAAGGCTGGGATCAGCAAAACATGAAATCATTATAGCTGCAGACTTTCTAGACCTGCTTTGTATTAAGCTTTTGAAAGGGACATTTGTTAAGGATAAGATAGTTTTATCTTGCCTTGAATGTTTAATCTTATTCTATAGCAGAACCCTCTATTCTCACAGCAAGGGCACAGAATGAGAACTGAGGCACATACCTGTCCACCCCTGTGAACTGACACATGAGAAGTCCTGATGCCATCTGACTCTTAAAGGATGTCTACATTAGGAAGCCTGAAAGTCTTTGTCTTGTTTCCATCATTCTTTACATCATCATTTATCAAAACATACCTGTAAGAATTTACCTGGGTGAGTACTCTAGGGGACATACCCTCTTTTTCCTTCTTAACTTCCTTTACTACAAGCAGAGTTAAGGTGACAATTCCACTGTCATGGAGTGACTATGACTTTTTCAGCCTGTCAGGTTCTTTTTGAATTCTGTCATAAATTTGGTCATACTATGATGTCATCATTTCCCTGTGGCAGCAGGGTGAGAGGCAAGAATGAAGTGACCTGCAGCACCAGGGTGGCCTGCTATCAAATATCTAAGTGCATACCTCCAGAGAGAAAGGAATATTGGCCCTTCATAGATTCAGTTATGGAAAAGAAATAAGGTACCCATGTTTATGGTAGATTTTTTTATTTTTCACAATCTGGAATTTTACTGAGGAATTGTAAGGGAACATAGAAGGATCCCATACCCATGTACTCCTGTGGAAATTTGGATGAAGAATTGTGGATTGTCTGGCCTTTACCTGTGAATTTATTTATCCTTCAACTGCCCTTAAGTCTTTGGGATGATTTCAGACTTGGCATATCCCTAAGGTCTGCAACATGTAGAAGACAGGGACAATGATATGAAAAGACAGTTGATAATGTGATTTGCATTAGGATTTGCAGAGGTAAAAAACATTCAGAAAAGCTATAGCATGAAAGTAAATACTATTTAAAAGAACTTCTCCCTGCCACCCAACATGTATTTTTGGAGTTAAAAAAACCCCTTTGTCCTGACTTCTTGCTTTTTCTTACTTCTTGTTCTTGCTTTAACCTGACAAAAGACAACTCCTCATTCTTTCCCACTTTTTCATGATTCTTGAAGAAGTAGCACCTTCCAAGGCACTTCTTTTATACATCCCTTCTTCATCTTTTCATGCTACTTCCTACCTTAGGTATTAATTGGTTTAAAATGGGGATTTTCTCTAGGTAGTTTACCAAATTCACCCATTCACTATAAAAAATTTTCCTAAAAACCATAGTAATCACCATGATTTCATAAGCAAGCTGATTCTTGCTCTATTCTTCTGAAATATGAGTGAATGAATGTCTTCTGAAGTAAAAACTATTATTAATAATGATAGATATACTGAAGGGATGGTATAAAAAGTGGTTGCATGTATCTCAAAGAAAGCATCAGTCATCTCATAATAGCCATACACAAGGTCTTTGATTTGTTCATATACCAAACAAGACTAAGAATTCAACATGTTGAGAGGGTCAGAGCTGAACTTGAGTGCAGTTGCCTGTTAAATAGCTGCATGTATTAAAAATAGCAGCATAGAAGTTGATTGTTTAAGCTCCTCAGTATTGTATGCCATGTATCTGAGTCTATAATTTGGCATCTGGGTTATAGAAACTGTTCTCACCCAAAGATTTGCTTATAATTCAATGATAAATGGCAAAAGAAGTGTCTTTTCCTAGAAGTGAAGGGTGGTCAAGGAAACAAGCTTTGAAATTCTCATTCTTTTCCTATTTTTTACAAAAACTGTGAGTCTACTGAAGTATTCATATACCTGATGGATGACAAACAGGAGCATTGTGACAGAAAGTGCTCTGCTTTGTAATCCAAATGCTTAGGGGTAGATCACGTCTTCTGAGCTGCTGAATTTTAGCTACCTGTAGGTGGAATGTAGCAAACAGTGTCCTCATAGTTTGTGCGCTAGTGTCTAATTAGCCAAGTACTTAAGCTTTCCTTTTTGTTTTTGATCTTTTACATGTGATAGCTAATGTTCTGTACATAAAAATGAGACAAAGTGCTCTCTACAATTCTTTCAGAGTATTTCCATTTATAGAGATGTCAGAGAGCTTTTTTTTTTTGTTATAATTCTAGGCAACATGAATGTCTGAGCCTCTGAACTGATTAGCATCTTGTGCATGCAAATCTAACACAAAAGAATCTATTTACAGCTTGACTTCACAGCAGATTGCTACCATATTAGCAAACACCTTTAAGTTGTTTGAAGAAGTGATGATTTGTTATTTCCTTTAGGCTGTGTATCTCACACTTATATATGGCTGCTTTTTCCTCTCTTAATGATATCCCCATCATCAGCACCGCCCCCCCCCAAAAAAAAAAAAAGCCTTTGATAGTTGCTCCACAGGATGATGGATAAGATTCATAAAATAATTTAAGGTGTGGCATGGAAACATCCTCTTTCAGTCTGTCTGGGGTTGTCTTCAGGTTTTTACAGATGGCTAGAAGACAACCCATAGAATCTTAATGCAAATTAGAATTTCAATGTGAATGTGACTGAGTATGAAGAGAGCGTGCAACTAAATGCATCAGAATAAATTAGTAAAGAAATCTGTTCTTAAAAGATTTTAAAAACAAATTTCTGCTTAACTGTCTCTGGTATAGACATATTTTCTATTTAATATTGAATCCATTCTATTTCTGCTGTAGAGGTAAAAATTGATGTGCATTAATTAGCTACAGACAACAACAAAAGGAAAGCTGAATGATCATTCAGACTATTTTACAGTCTCATGCTAGGAGTGGCTATTTTGGGTCAAGGATATTGTGAAGGAGAGGGCAAGCAAGGACAAACAAGAAAGCTTGCTCATTTGCTCCTATGTTGTTCTAAATTTGGCTGTTTTCAGGGAATTCAATCTTAGCAGGTTCAAAAGCAGTGCTGAACGAACAAAAGCTTGTCTGGAAAAAGAGGACCAGATTCTTAGTTGATGTGAGTTATCATGGCTGTGTTTACATCAATTAAGCAATGATTGCTAGATACAATATTCTAGAAAATACACATATGTATATTAAATATATATATATCTTTATGTTAAGATATTAATGAAGAAGGCAAAATCAGATAAATATTTACATTTTTAATGGGCATGGAGAATAATCCTACTCAAAGGTAACACAAATATATTTTTATAGTTAAATATAACCTAAGAAATGTGAAAAGAAAGACTGGCAAATGTTAAATAATAAAGCTATAACTTAGCAGAAATTTCACAGCAGAAAACTTACACAGAAGGAAGATTAGTTTTAGGACTCCACTCATAATTTTTAGGAGCCTTAGTCTTGGAGATGGATTCTGTTGCATTAGGTATTATCCAAGTATTGTTAAGGTCACACCTGAAGTACTGTATCAAGTTCTAGGCTCCCTAGTAGAAGAGAGGTATGGACATAGAGTCCAGTGAAGGGCCACTAAGATGCTTAGGGGATTTGAGCATCTCTCCAGTGAAGCAAAGGCACAGACCACTGGAACTGTTTAGAAAAAAGAGGGCTTGTGAGGACCATACCAATGTGTATGAATACCTAAAGGGAAGAGGCAAAGAAGACAGATACACACTTTTCAGTGGTGACAGAGCAGGAGGTGATGGGCACAAACTGAAACATGGGAGGTTCCTCCTGAAGTTGGGGAAACATTTATTTCGCTGTGAGGATGAACAAGCACAGGCACAGGTTGTCCAGGGAGATGGGGAATCTCCATCCCTTCCATCAGGACATTGCCCAAGGCAGCCAGCTCTATGTGTCCCTGCTTGAGCATGAATGGTTGGTCTAAATGGCCTCTGGCAGTCTCTACCATCCTCAGCCATTAGGTGGTTCTGTAAAACAGGACTGCTAATTGGTGAATTTTTGAAGGTTTGAAGCTTGTTTATGGTGCTGGACTCTTGCCACATATGAAACAACGGTTATTTTAGGCATCCATTTGAATTTATATGTTAGAAGACTTAAAACTCAAGGAAAATAAATTACTGTCTTATGCTAATGTGAGAATTAGTCTTATACTTTATGTGTAGTGGAAATTATACTTGTACAAATAGAGTGTAAAGGATATAGCTGCACTAAATAACATGGTAATTCCTCTTACGGTAGAAGAAACAAAACAAAAAATTAAATTGTTAAAATTAGAGACTTCACTGAATGAAAAACATTGCAAGACTGGTGGGAGCCAGTGTTTCCAAGAAGGATGTGAAATAGCCAAACCTGAAACTGAAGTTAGTGCTTGGATGTGAACCTTTCCATTCCTCTTTAATAAGTGGTCTACTTTCAGTAGATTATGATATTTAGACCATTCTATGCTAATAAGAATATATAAAAACGTTGTTTCCACATACATACACATAAACACACACACTACTGTTACCCATGAAGTACCTGGAAGTGCAACAAAGTACGAAGAGTAGGATGGAAAGAGCAATCAGAGGGAGAAAAGCTTCTGTGAGTGGCTGACATCACAGCTTTTTCAGGTAGCTCTTGAACAGACTGAATATGGAAGGGAAGAGCAGGTGTTCATCTGAAATAAGGTCACCAACGAATAGAATACTAGACACAGTTTGCTAAAATTGGGTCTGACTCATTTTGGAACAATATGAAATATTTTTTCTGAAAAGGACCAGTTCTCAAAAGGATTTTTTTTCTTTGAAGAGCGTGTTGGTCAGTCTGCTTTTAGGACATCATATGAAGGGCTGAATTTTTGAGAAGTGCTGTCACTAAGCCATTCAAGTTTTCGTTATAAAACCTCTGTTCTTCCTGTCTTCCTGTGAGTAGTGAAGGTTAGCTAGCATGATAATATGATGCTCAATTATTTTTTATTTTAATTTAAATTCTGTTCTGCCACTCTTCAATCTATTGTATGCCTACCAAGCGTTATAAATGTATCAAAATAGTTTCTGGTTTATCATCGCCAAAATATAATGGAGCTGTGATTAGTACAATAAATCCTGAAAGCCTTGAAACCCTGTAAATAATACCAAATCTTCAAGAAAATTTTAAATTAAGACTTCTTCGTTGTTTACAAAATGTAACCGTGTGTTTATTGTCATACACAAGCACAATGCTAAACAATTTTTTACAAGAACAGACCTTAGTGATCAGAAATTTAACAAAGAAGGATATATTAGGCTGCCTTATAGAAGACAATTGCTTCTCTGTGCCTGTCTGAAAAATACGGCTATTAATCAGTCAGACATTGTGTGTTACCTAAACATTGAATTAAGTCAATCAACAGAGAAAATACACTAGAGTATGGGAGGTAAAAGAATTTGGACACCTTGTGATACAGAGAAAATTGATTGGGAGGGTTTTGGGGTTCCAACTAAGCACAGAGTTTCCTTTGTGGTTCTCCTGAATTCTTATCACTTGTGTCTACTGGAGCCCTTTGCCAGCCTCTCATTCTTAATCCTTGCTCTCAATAAAGTCCCTTGAGATGCTTAGATTAGTTTTCTTGATTTATTCAAGTCTAATTAAGATCAAATAACTGTTTCTTGTGTTGACCTGGCCTTTTTTTTTTTTTTTTTTAGGTCTTGAACTTACAGTTTTAATTTTTGAGATTTCTCTTTCAGAAGAGTAGACTAATGCTTATTTAGCAAAGTGAAATCTAATGGAGCATTACAAAACAAGGGAAGTAACCTTTTTCTTTTGCTCCTATTTAATTTGGAAGGATCAGATGATGTGTTAAACAGCTCTTTAAAAATCTTGCTGTTGTGACTGATATCACCTTTATTGACATTACTTCTAGCTATTCATGTTTTATTACTTGTTTCAAAATGGAAAAATACCTCCTTTGTAAGATCAAAACTGGAACAGTAGAGATGAAGGGAACCCGTCTCTGCATTATTCTGTAAATCCTATTTTTTTTCTTTTTAAAGTGAAAATTACTAACTTTTCTGACCTGTTGTAAAATTTTACATTTTTACATTTCAATGTAAATTTTTACATTTCAATTTTAGACCATTTTTACATTTCAGTTTTACATTAACTTACACTTCACCCTCAAATTTGATAATTTTTAAAGCATGTATATTCACTACTAATACACTTATGCTATATCCAGGAATGTTCTCAGTTCTGTTGCTTCATGTTCAGTTACTGATAAATTATAGAGGAGAACATCCTAAGTATGATGGCTTTTATGTCTGATTAGAGAATTCAGCTGTATGGTTCATGCCCAGATGAGATTAGTACATCTATACTGTGCTAGGGAATTTTCTTGCTATAATGTTGAAGAAATCCATTGACTTTGTATTAAAGTCATTCATAGAGTTGGTGATGAGATTACTGGTGATACTCATATTTAAGATTAATTTGTCTTACAAAATACTAGGGATTGTTTTTATTAAAGATGGTAGTCCATTTCTAGCTCTTAAATGCCTAAAATGTTCTGAATTAAAATTCTTAACCTATTACTACCTGAACTGATAATTAGTAAAATTCTTTATCAATTCCATTACCTGTGTGAACCAACAAATTGCAAACCAACAATTCATTACTTTTCTTTTAAAATACAAATATGGGAAAAGTGGGATGATATAACATTTGACTATTTGCATTTGCCTTTGAGAAAGTTGACTCAGGAGATGAATCTGGATTTGCCAAAAATCTTTTGTTTCTCATGGAATTCACTTAGAGCACAAAAATACATTACCTTGAACCAAGAGTAAAATCATAACACATTGCAACAAATTAGAAGTCTGCTTTGGCTTCACAGGTTAGCGCTAATTTATTGTGCTTGCCTACGGAAAAGAATCCTGAGATACATGAATGTAAATGCTCCTAAATCATTTACTTTGTGATGACAACTTAATCTGAAATAATCTTGTCGTTCATATTATTTTCTTCACGTACATGTTTTGTACTTTGACATTTCTGTTAAATGTCTTTGTTTTTAGGAGTGTATCTTGATGGTTTGAGATATTTTCTGAACAATCTCAGGGAGTTTTATTGTCAACGTGCTATAAAATTTCAAGCATGATTTAGCATCTTTAATTCTCCTATTTATCTTTGACTCTATATTTTAGTCAGTCATGTCCTCAGTCTGGATTCTTGGATAAGACTATGGACTTTGGTTTCTATCTGGGGATATGGTTTGTTTAGTTAGAAAAAGCACTCAGCTGTATACCAAAAACTGTGGTTATTATCTAGAACTAACAATGTTGAAAATGCAGTGCTTGTTTTTTTCAGTACTTATTTTGGTTCTGTTTGAAGGCACTGGGCCAAAGTCACGAACAATATGAAAAGCTATAATTCTATTGGTGTTGGTATATTCAATCCTCTAACTCTGAGGCTAGATTGGCCCATTGCCTATGCATTTCAACTTTCAAAGGATCTGATACTAGAGCAATGGACATGGAATGCATTTGCATGTCAGTCTTTTTCAATTGCTTGAGAGTCAGTATGGTATATTCCTCTATAGCTGTAATTATAGTTCTCAAGGGATAGTCAAGACACAGAGCTTTCATTTCCGACAATGCTTGTTGCCTCAGGGGGGAACAATAAACATGCAGATATTCTTAGACAGCCACTAGCACTCACAATAGCTGTTCCTAGATGTATAGGATCATAATGCTGACAAACTGTATGGTTTGTTGTACAATTTTTTTATATAGTTACCAGCAGCCTCAAACTGCAAACTAGTCCAAAGGCTGAATTCATCTATAAATTTCATCTAAACTAGTATCAATAGCCCAATGAAATAGTAAAGAGAGTTGCATAATAAGTCTATAGAAGTGCATATACTGCACGATTAATTTCAAAGTTATCCTTATCTGCCTGGTAAATAAACACTTTTAGATTAGTGGGTCTAAACTGAAGGTGAGAGATGGAGTCTGCTGAGGGTTCCCTTCTCCTGCATCAGAATTTGACCACACCCTGGGAAGAGTATAAACACCAAAATGGTCCTCTGGAGCCTTCCTACATTATCCCTGAGGATCAGCCAATTTTGCACACAATTGACTAGGAGCGAATGCTGTAACATCTTAGCACGAAGAATCATGGGCTTTATTCTCATCAAATACAGCTGAGCGCAAAAACAAAAGACTCTGCCTTTACACTGTGCTATAGGATACTCACAGGCAGGCAAGGTGAGTCTGGATGCTCGGTCTTGGGTGCCAGTCCATCAGCTCACTGGCTACAGCAGATAAGACCTGGGTACCAGAATGAGCTTCCCTCTCCCTCCCCCTCTGCACATGACAGTATGACCTGGCTACAGGAATCAGAGATAGAAATGGAAATGGTCTGTCATTCCTTGTCATAAACAACGGCTGTTCAGAAAGAATTGAAAAAGGTTCTAAAGTGGAGGCAAAAGAGTATTCCTATTATAAATGCCATTTATTTAAATACCAGGATCACTGAAAGGCTATTTTATTCATTTTCTTGCTTTTGAAAAATTGAAGGAATATGTCTGAGAGTTTCACCTCAATGGTCACAGTACAGAAAACGAGGAAACAAGAGGTCAACTGGCACTTGTTGGTTTTTCCATTCATTATACATCAGAAATTAAGCTCTCTGTGATTTATTATTTGTGCTGTTTCTTTCTTTCATCCAATTTTGGAAAATCCACTTTTTAAAAACTTAGTATTAAAACTCCCAAATCCTTAATTCTGTCAGAATGTAATTAAATTAACATAATGCATAATTAAATTGTTATGCCTTCTTGTTCTGAAGATACCTTGAGTACTGTTGCTAAACCTTTTTTTTTTTTTCACACAGTATAATGGTTATCTGTGCAACGGATCTTTTATCCAGTACATTTTGTTTAAAGATTTTGTTGTTTTAATACAGCTAAGAAACTGATGGGCTGATTGCTTTTGTTATCTTAGGTGGATCACTAAATGGATGACATTTTTCAGAGTTGTGTTTGAATAGGTTTGGACCCTGGTCACAGGAGTCTGTATCTTTTCCATTCACAGAA
Source organism: Climacteris rufus (assembly GCA_013398175.1). Taxonomy (NCBI): domain Eukaryota; kingdom Metazoa; phylum Chordata; class Aves; order Passeriformes; family Climacteridae; genus Climacteris; species Climacteris rufus. The sequence continues at coordinate 259,538 of VZRZ01002437.1, forward strand.
TTCCCACAGAAGCAATGATCCTAGTAACTTCAACACCTTAAAAATACTTGAATGACTTTGTTTTCAGGTTTTAAGATTTTACTGTGATCAGCCAAGCTTCTGTGTGACTAGAGTGAAGGAAGAGTGAAAGGTCTCTTACATCTTTTCTTCGAAGCAGTACATCTTCCTCTTCGTGTGACTTTATGTGTGTATCTTTGTGTTCAGGGCAGAAATGGTTTTAGGATGAATGCATGCTGGCAAAGAAAAAAGGGATTTTCTGGAGGCCCCATGTGGCCTACATTTGTAAAAATGATGACAAAAATGAGGACAGATGTGAAAAAAAGTTCAGGTATTTTTGGGGACGTATTTGCTCCACTCACTCCTTCTGTAGATAACTGTGAATGAACAGGTAGAGGATTAGGCTTTGAATATTCAGTATTGCAATTCTTCTACTGTAAACTTTCATCTGTGAGTGGTTCACTGTTCTTCCACTCAAGCAAGAGAGGACAGGGAAGGAGTATAAGTTAGAGGTTTTCTGTGAAAAAATAGTGCTGCATTAAACATCCTTTGTAAGATGAGCTTTGGAACAGGAGAGATTTTATGGTCTTCAGCTGAAAGGCAAGGGAGATCAAATTAGGGGCTACGAACAGAAATATAAAAACCTGTCATCAAAATTCATCTGCCTTGTCTAAACCCAGAAGATAAAAATAACTCAATCCTTCTTATCAGAAACATAGTGAGTAGATTTCCTAAAAGTGAATTATCCTAAATTTGTGACATGTTCTTAACCACTGAGGAAAGGTTTTTAGTTAATAACAGCATGATAGCTTTGCTTCCCAAGATCTCATCTGCACATCAGGGTAAGTCACTAGAGGATACATGTATGTGCTTGGGACAGAAATTAGGGTTATTAAACTAATTGTATAGTGTTGAATTGTTCAGTGTAACCAGATGTCAAACAAATAATAAAATAATTGAATAAATTCTGTGTTTCAGTTTTACTGCCAACCAGCAATCATCTGCCTCTGAGCAAAATAAAAGTGGAGTGATTTTAAGGATTTAACTTCTGTTACAGGACTTAAAATATCTACAATTGACAACCTGTCTGCAAGGTTTGGGAGCCTTATTGGTAGTTTCTCAGAATTACTTTGCAAAGTATTTATGAACTCCCAAGGAACTAAAATACACAGAACCTGAACTAAGCACATCCTTTATTCTTGAATACCAATTTAAAATATATTGTAATATATTGGTATTGGTATATATTGGTATAATATTGGTATTCTTGAATACCAATTTAAAATATATGAAAAAAATATTATTCAAAAGAAGTTTTAAATTTTGGTAGATGTCAGTTTCAATTATGACTGTCTTCAAGTGTTTTAATTTATTTTGAAAATTAAATTAAAATTTGAAATTATATTGTGAACATGTAATTTAAATAACACCAGAACTCAAAGTAGTTGGCTAGTCCTTTGGCTTTATAGGGAAGTTTGGGTTTGTTGTATTCATTTTCAGCTCTCCTTCACAGATTACTGAATGTTTCTGTGTTGTAGAGCTGTTTTTTTCCCTACCTCTCCAAATTGCTCTTGGGCCAGTTTCAAGGAGCATGCATAATTAACTTCCATCACTTTAGTACAAATAAAATAAACTGCTGGAGTCTTTCTTCCCCCATGTCAATAGCTGTGTAACTTCATGCCTTCTCATACTCATCTGATTGTACATATTGCTTTACCCAGAAAAACATGCTTTATATGATTATCTTCTCAATATTTTTTTGCTTTGTCTTCTAGAGTCTTAAGCTATATATAATTTTCTTTCTCAGAAACCATCTTCCAGAGAGAACTAGTTTCTTTAAGGGCTGCCCCTTTCAAAGTGACCCACTGCAGACAGACACAGCAACTCTTAATTTGCTTTTACCTTCCTTCAGCAAAACAGAGATCACAATTCAGTAATCTGCTGACAAAAAAAAACCAAAACAAAAAAACAACAAAGTGACAACTTCAAGCACTCCAGACTTCTCAGAGAGCATTCTGAGTATAAAAACAACCAAGCTCGTATTTGTTTAGTTTGCCTTTTGGTTTTAGAACAGTTGGAGTCCACTTGGGTGATAGTGTCAAATTCTTTCCTGCGGCTAGGGATCTCCATGTATATTTTATTCACAAGCCACATGGCCTTTTTCCTCAAAATGCTCATGCATTCTTATAAGAGCAAAAAAGCACAGAAGAGGCTGCAAAGTATCTGATAAATCCTGATAGCAAATTCGAAATGTGGAACTTCCCTTGGACTGACTATTCCTTCCCTTTATTGAGGGGGAAAAAAACCCGGCATATTTGTAGTTCTTTATGCAGTCATTGTATTATCACTTCTGCTTCAGCAAAGGTGAGACAAAGGACAGTTTATCGCAACAAATAATCTGTTGCTGTAAGAGGAAGCTTCACTTAGCTCAATCAGTCTCATATACAAAATCAAAATTGAAGTTCTCCTGTGAAGATATTGTTTATTCTCCTTGTATGAGTCTTTTTTCACTTATGTGGCTTCAGAACTGAGCCTGCAATAAAGTCAGTGTGAGTGAGGATACTGTTTTAGAGGCCTACAATATGCTTATTTTAAATGGAAGAATATTCTAGAAAATAAACCTCTTTCTTTACTTTCTTATTGCAAGTGGAACTGAAGCTGAGAGGCAACAGTAATTCTCCTTCTGCCACTGTAGAATGAGAGCTGGGGACATGGGGGCAATGCTAGAGGAAAGCAAAATCTGCAATCTGTTTAAGCAGCAGAGACTATGAAAGCCAGCTTGCATGACAGGGTAGAACTGTACAGCCATTTCAAGGTATGCAGCCCTCTAGTGTTTTAAGATCAAGTGCTGTGAACAGTGGGATCCAACAGCTCTTCTCCAGGTAAGGGAGCTTTCTGCTGTGCCAAACAACTTTTGCATTTTCATTCCTAGCTGAGGTGTAGCAATGAAGAGACGTGATTCAAGTAAATTACTCACACATCAGCTGCTTGCTTGTATGTGACTTATATGGAACAAGTTACAAGTTCCATCAGCTTTTATAATCAATGCAGCAAATCACTGAAGACTGCACAGACAGATTTTGTCATTTATTCTGTAAGTTCCATACTTGCCAGATATGGTATATCACATAACATTTCTTTATAGTGTGGTGCTTTGCTGTAATTCTGAATTTCATTGAATTTCATTGAAAGAAATAGAATTGTGCTTTTTTACTTTCAAAAATCAATTTGACCCATTTATCTCATTTGGTTCATTCTATTTCATCATTCATTTAATGTACCAGCTTTCTGAGGCAAAATGTTTCCTTAGAGGTGCCTACTCACCTGGTATGGAAATGTAACTCAAAATAACTCCTCTTCCCCTCAAAAAAAAACCCATAAACAAGCACCACAGCAAACCCCAGTATGGCAGGAGCACGTCATACATGCACTCCACAGCCCTGCTGGCCAGTGTGGCTGCCAAGAGCCTTTCATGCCCATATTTTTGGGCACCACACCATGGCTGTGGCAGCGTGCTGGTTTTGGCTGAGGAAGAGTTAATTTTCTTCAGAGTAGTTGGTATAGGGCTGTGTTTTGGATTTGTGCTAAAAACCATGTTGATAATATGGAGATGTTTTAGCTGTTGCTGAGCAGTTTTACACAGAACCAAAGTCCTTTTTACCTTTCATCCCACCTCACTAGCGAGGAAGCTGGGAGGGGACCCAATGGGGACAGCTGACTCCAACTGATCAAAGGAATATTCCATACCATATGGCATCCTGCTCAATATATAGAGCTGGGGGAAGAAGGAAGATGGGGGATATGTTTAGAGTGATGGTGTTTGTCTTTCCAAGTCACCATTCCACGTGAGGGAGCCCTGCTGTCCTGGAGATGCCTGAAGACATGCCCCTGCCTATGGGAAGTACTGAACACATTTTTTGCTTTGCTTTTGCTTTACCTATTAAATTGTCTTTATCTCAAGCCATGAGTTTTCTCACTTTGAGGCTTCTGATTCTCTCCCCACCCCAGCAGGAGGGAGCGATCCAGCAGCTGAGTGGGGCTGAGCTGCCTGCTGGGGTTAAATCACAACAGGTGGGTGCACCACGACCCACGGCCCACGGCCACACCTGGTGGGGGCAGTGAGAAGGGCGGGACCCCTTAGCTAACAGGCAGAGCCCCCAGCCAAGGAGAGGCATCAGCCCAGAAACCAGGCCTAGACTGTGACTGTATATGGCCATGAGCCAGCTTATACAGCTTATATGTGGGGTCCCCACCCACAGCAGGTCTGTGAGGCGAAGCCTTGCCTTGGGGACTGGGGCACTTACCCAGAGAAACTTCCTAGAATGTGTGACCTCACATCACCCCAAGGTGAGTGATTTTTTTTTTCTGCTGGATGTCCCTCCGTGATCCTTTGGATGGAATGACCCCATTTGCTGGTTCCCCTGAAGTGTGTTTCAGTCTGTGAGTGTGTGCTTTGGGCTATTGTCCTTGTAGTAATGATCTCCCCAACAGGCACAGGGAACCCATACCTGTTAAACACCTTGGGATACATCCTGTTCACCCCGGTGTCTGTCAGTTTTGGCCAATGGTTTTGGTTGCCAAACAAACTTTGTTGAATTTGTTATCTGAGTGAAGCTGTTTTTGCATAACTCTGTGACACCCAGATGATCCAACACTTTACCAATACAAGAAACACAAGGTGTAAAACAGTTAAGGAGTTAATAGTAAAACAGTTAAGGAGACTGACATGACACATTTTCTTTATTGCCTTAGAGTGGACAGGACACATTCTCAGGGCAGAGCCTGTGGCTCTGAATGTAGTACTTAGGGCATTGTATACAGTTATGGTATTATGTGCTTTAAATAAACCTGAACTGAAAAAAAAAAAAAGACAACAAAAGGATGTTTATAGGTAGCAAAGTAAAGAATTTAATGCAAATTTACCAGTAACAAAAAATAAGTGTAATTACCTAAATACACACTGAAAGATAATAGTTTCCTGTGTTAAAAATTTTTCTTTTGAAGCTTTGAGCTTTGTAGAGTAACTTTGAGAGCCTAATTTTGAAAGCTTTTTTTCAAAAGAAGAGTAACAGAATGGCACATGCATAGCCAGCCTGTTAGTCTTGTATGCCACAGTAATGGGATATTTAAAAAAGATTTGATAAACTAATACACTAAGACTGATTTGTTTCCAAGATTTATTTATAAATATGTGGTTGAAAAACATTTTATGCATCATATTACTGCGAGTGAAAAAGAGGTGCTGAAGATGCCAGGAAGAGAAAAATAAATCAGCTTCAATTTTTCTCTAAGCTGAGCAAAGAAATCAGAGCCTTCTCAAGTTCCTAAGTAAATCTCTGTGTTGACTCTGTGTGGGGTGTTTTATCTGTGATGTTGGTAACCTAATGGCAAACATCATAAAAGCTGTAAAAAAAAAAAAAAAATAAAATTGTTAGCAGAGCATAGGCAGTCACCGAGAGCAACAGAGGAGATTATTCTAGGACAAGTGACAAAGTTTCTCCTGGTATATACTGATTTGTCATTTCCCCTGGGAAATAAATACGTCAATGCGTTCGCTGCCTTATGTGTAATAAAATACCCTTCCAGCCAAAGAAACAAATAAATGCTTCTCTCCTCCTTCTCTCTCCACATAATAAGAAAAACTGAAGTCATACTTTTTGTCTCCGAGCAATACCTCAAATAAGAAGCAGTGTCCTGTAATTTGATTCAGTTAAGCACTAACCTCCATTCCATTATTCAGGAATGTCAAATCTAAGCTTATGGGAGAAGGATTTTGAGTGCTAGTGTTTTTAGTGGGCACAGTTTATCTTGATTTCACATGCAAAGTAAGAAAAAACGAGGCACAGTGAGTCTGAAGTCAGCGTATAACCTGCATTTGTGGCCTTGCACCTCTTGTGGTGTGCAGGGCCCACACAAGAGTGCAGCCACATACTAGCACAGGGCGCATTCAATGACTTCTCATTGCAAAGGGTATTTCTTGATGTCCAGCAAATCTACAAATTCAGCTTTAGATTCCAACGTGATCCTCTGTAGTGTAGACTACAGAATAGCTGGACTGACTTGCCCTCTGCTTGGTCTAGGCCATCCATCTCTTGGATGTTAGTATTCCTGTCATGAAGGAATTTAAGCAAAGACGGTTTGTGACTTTCTCAGTCCTGCAACGCTGAGTTTCCATCTGTTTTATTCCTGTAAAAGAACACATATCAGTGCTAGCCCAATCAATATAGGTAGCTGTGAGTTCAGCCTGGTTCTTCAGGTGTGCTTTACAGGAGCCCAGCTGTGCTGGAGTGCTGCAGATTGTTTCAATATTGCTCTGTTTAAGGAAAGTTTTGGTGGAACTCAGTGCATGTGGGTTGAGCAAAACACAGAATTTTTAAATTCTACTTTCTGGGGGGTGGTTGCACTCACTGGCAGTGTTAAAAAAGGATGCAATAAAAATTGGTCTCAAAAATTTTATTTCTAGAAAACATTTGTTATGAAGGATCAAGCTGAGTTTCAAAAGCTTTTTATTTTAGAAGAAAATCTTGTACTGCTAGTGTAACTAGCAGCAATTTTCTTGTATGCTTAGATTAAAAAACAAACTGGACGGGGAGAGAACTGTTTAGTGCCGATCATTAATTATTATGTTTTATTTTTTGTTGTTGTTTCTTGGATTTTTTTTTTAAATTTCTTTATTTATTTGTTTGCTTTGTTTTTGTGAGTTAGTTCTGCTCATTTTTGGAAATTTAGTTCAGTTATTTTGTGAAAGTAAATATAGGGGAAAAGAATTGTAAGTATCTGTTATAGTCAAGACATAAATTTTCTTTTCCAGTTATTGCTTATTATTTGACTGTGTCTTAGTTCACAGTGTCGCATTTTGAAAGCTCTACAGTCACTTTAGACCTTTGAAATCTCTTCATGAATACTTAATTCTGCATTTGTAGGAGAAGAGTCTCTGCTGGAGAGATCTGTAGTACTGTTCAATCTGTGGCTCTAATTCTCAGTGCAGATTGTGCAAGGCAGCAGAATAAATTAGTATTACTTTGAAACACTGTTTGTCCACTGGAATGTCATCCCTTTAGATCCTTGCACAGAGCATACAAAATAGCACCAGATGCAGACAGTGATGTATGTACCACTGTGGTTCTCCCACTTATTGTCATGAAGCTCTCTTGCCTGCATTGATGTTTTGTGAGAAGAACAGAGGACAGCACTGGTTCCAGAATGTATGTGTGTGATGAATGTCATTTATTTTCATTTCTTTGTTCCTCTGTAAAGGAAGTGACTGGGTAGAAGTGAGATAGATTTATTTTCTCATGTAGGGAAGATACCAGAGCAGAGGGTAGAAAACACATGGCAGCTAAGCAGGAGCCTGAAGTACAGGCAGAGGGCAGGGAGCTGGTGAAAAGTGCGGGGAGCAGATGCGATGGAGAAATAAAACTTCTGAGGGTTGTAGAGAGCACTGCGCAGTGTGCTGCAACCCAGATCAAGTCATGTGTTCTGAAACCAAGCCTAGGGAGAAGGAATTGCTGTCAAATGTATGACTTGGGATACAGCAAATGAGACATTTTTTGCCATCCTGTTTTATTTCTATTTTACTTAACTGATTCTGAGATTTTTCTGTTAAAAGTATTTAGTCTAGTGTTAGTTCAAATACAGACCTGCTTTAATGAACCTGTTGGAGTGTTTTGGGTACTGTTTATCCTGAAAGGAAGTACTATTTCAATATAAGGAAATGTAGCACTTCAAAGGTCTAGATGCCTTTGGCTCCTATCACAACAGATTGAGTTTTTCACATCAGAAATGCGTATTTATTTTTTATAAGCAACCTCCATGAATTACTTGCTCTAAAAATGAATTCTGTAATCATTTTGCTATCAGGATCAGGCAGATGTAAATCAAGAATTGCATAGTCTCTACTCTAGCCTTTTTTTCCTACTCATTCCCTCCCCTTTTGCTTTTTAACTATTTAGACTTTTTTCCCCAAAAAAGATAAAACAAAACCAAAACTGAAACCATATATAGCAGAAAAAGAAAAAAACAAAAACAAACCACAACCAACCAACTAAAAAAAAAAAAAAAACCAAAAAAACCCCAAAACCACCTAGTTAGCATTCAAGGTGCTACTCTCTATGCATGTTAGCAGTGTCTTGAAGACCCTAATATGCTTCTGGAAAATGTGGAAATAAGCAGTAAGAGAAAAAAGGGGTTTTTTTTCTGCTTTTTAATAACTTCCAACAGAATTAACCTCTTTGAGCTATTCGTGTATGGCATCCTGAATGTGCTGAATGACGTGCTGTTCAGACAAACTGGAACCTGTAATAAGAACAATTCAATTAGACAAGACAATTAACCACTTTACCTTTAAGTGTAAATTGATACATGAACTGAACTCAGTGGAATTTTCCCACTGAGTTCAGTTATGCTGGAATAAATAAAATATTACTGGTTTGTGTATGTCTTAAAAGTGAGGGGGCTTGGCACATGCCACGGCAATTCTGGCAAACATTCCCTCTCACCCTTTTTTTTTTTTGCCTTTGAATTTCCTGAGGGTCCTAATTAATAAAGTTAGTAAGAAAAGCAGTCACAGCCTCTTGGCACCCCTGATGGACTTTCATTAGAAAGGAAGCCAACTTCTTGCCTGTTTCTGATCCTCAGTTTATTGGCTACAATATCTGATTTGGATCTGAAACCTTTATTTTTTTCAAGATTTCTGTAATTATAAATTCCTTGCCAGCCAACTCCATTTTTTAAATTTCATACTGAGTTAGTGTCTCTACAATGACGTCCCTTTTGGGGGGAAAAGTTAGGGGTTTTTGCACTTACAAATACTCTCTTGGGCCACAACCAAACATCTTCCTGTTTAGCTTCAGAACACCTGTGACACACAAAACTTAATATATTTGCTTAAGATACTGGCTATACATACCTATGAAATAGAAGTTTCAGAGCTCAGGTATAGCCTTGGAGTTGTCTCTGCAAGAATGGCTTGTTTAAAACCTCTCTAGTTTAGAAAAAAAGACACTCAAAACTTAGTTCTTACTTTGACCTTTGTTTGCATAGATTTAAAAGCTTTTTAGAGGAGGTAACTTTGACTAATCTTGTTTTACAGATGGGAAAAGAAGGATGCAGCTCTCCTAACTTCACTGAACAAACCAATAACAAAATAACAATTAGAAATTCAGGCCACCAGGCTGCCTGTCAGGGCTGTCTATGCTAGGTCCCACTTACAGGCAAAAGTATAAAATGGAAGTTGTCTCAGTGCCTATTCTGGATGGACTTTTATTAGTGTTGTGTATTTACAGAAGTTTGTGTCCTTTGACATTTATACACAGGCATCACAGTTCTTAATAGGTACATAATGTAACACCAGCAACACCAAATGCAAAGTGGCTAGAAATTGATGGGATTTATGGTAAAGACACTTGCATAGCAAACTTTGGGTCTTGTTGTTGCTTCTTTACCATGGAAAAAGCTGAGAGAGCTGGGCCTGTTCAGTCTTGAAAAGGGACAACTGAGATGGGACCTTATCAATTTCTCTGAGTATCTGAAGGGAGGTTGTTGAGAGGATGGAGCCAGGCTCTTCTCAGTTGCACCAGCCAATAAAATGAGAGACAAAGGGGAGAAATTGATGCACAGGAAGTTCCATCTGAATATGAGGAAGAACTTCTTCACTGTTCAGGTGACCATGCACAGGAACAGATTGTCCAGAGAGGCTGTGAAGCCTCCCTCACTGGAGAATTCAAGAATCATCAACACAATCCTGTACTATGTGCTCTAGGATGACCCTGCCTGAGCAGGGAGGTTGGACCAGATGACTTGAGTCCTTTCCAAGCTCACCCATTCTGTAATTCTGTGAAAGAGGGAAAAAATCCCAGTATGGAAGAAGGTAGAAAATTGGCAATAATTGATAAGGATAAAGACTTATCACCAGAAATTCTGGAGGAGTATGAGCTCACATCTGGGAGCATGAGAAGTTCAAAACTTTAGTGGTCACAGGGAGAGGGGAAGTTCATTTACACTGCAGTATTATTGGAGTAACAGAGGGAGGAGGTCAGAATGCAGCAGTGACATGGACAGTAGGTAAAATGAAACTGAGAAACCAAAAGCTACACGCAACAACTAATATTTTCCTAGTAAGGTGGTGTGACAGTGCTGAATAATTTTAATGTGAACCACAGTATATCCCATGGTCAAGGTTTTCCATGTAAATTGTCACTAAATCAATAACAAACAAGTTCAGTTACAGTACTTTCTTCTGTACAGAGCAAGAAGAGTGTACATCAGGGCATTCCTGCTCCAAAACCAGGTGGTGAGGAAGTGGCTGCCAGCAAATGAAACAGGAAAACAGATGTTAATATTGTAGTCAGTCTGGGGTCTGAATGTGAATTGAACAAGTCAAATTTAAGAGTATAGGGTGTAACACAGCATGCAGCTAATTGCTGGCAGTCCCCTGATCTGCAACTCTCCAAAGATCAAGCACTCAGCAGTGGAAGGGAAAGATGATCTACAAAGGGAGGCTTAAAAGTGTATGCAGTCTAGGCTGTTTAGCCTCCAGGACCTTTGTGAAGACAAGAGGCAGAGAAAGTAAGGGGTGAATAAAGAGATGGGGAAAGGAAGGATAACTGAGGCAAAAGGGGATAAAGGAGAAAATGACAAGGACATGAGTGAGGATGAAGTGGAGGGAGGATGGCATAAGGGAGAGAAGGAAAGAAGCACATTGTGATTTGGGGGAAATGTGGAAGAAGTTTCCTTTTAGAATTTCCCCCTCAGCAGTATCTAAACCTCACAATAAACACTTCATTATTTGTACTGCTTCTCATAGTACATACTGAAAGGTTCACGTTTGAGCATCTGGGCTTGAGCCTGGTGCAGTGTCTGTGTGATGGGTAGGGGGTGAAGGTGGGCACCCTCAGCATCTCACCTCTTCCTGGTTTGCCTGGCCTACAGGCACAGCATGGATGAGACACAGCCATGGGTGAGGCAGGGCTTGGAACCACACGGGGACTGAGGCTCAGGGTGGGTTCTATACCAGAGTGACAGGAGTGAGTTGGGGCTCTTATGGTGCAGGGGTATCAGGGCACTTCTCGGGGTACCACTTGAAAGTGGAAAGGTAGAAGAAATGGATGCTAGGTGAGTGGTTCAGAGAGACCATTCATACTCTACTCTGTCCTTTCTCCTAGTTTAGGAGCTGTCACATATTTAATCATCTTTATTATTTTGCTGCCTTCCACTGGATGGATTTTTTCCTTAATTCTTTTTGAGACAAGGCAAGAACATAGACTATTTAAGGTCACTGTATTTAAAGGCTTTATTTTCATTATTGTTCTGTCTTTTAATACTCTGAATTCTTCAGGCCTTAATAATATTGCTGGGTTTTTTGACTACTGTTGTACATGGAACAAATGGTTTTATTGACCTGTCCAAAATACTTTCTACATCTTTCTCTCTGAATAGGTGCACTTAATTTAGAACCCATTTGTACGTAAGGGGAAATTCACATTATTTCATCCAGTGTATATTGCCACTTGACTATGCTGAATTTTATCTGTTTTGTTTCTTAAATGCATAACTATATTCAGCTTTTCTGAAGTTCTCCCTGGTCTTTGCTAATCTTGAGTAACCTACGCCACTTTGAATGTGATTTTTAAAGGTTCCATTAATACTCTAAATGGTTTTTAATTTCTTGTTTTGTTTTGGGATTGGCAAGGCAGTATCAGAGGTACATTGAGAATACCTTTGTTCAGCAGAGCTACAGTAATTGCTTCTGTCGCTTGTAGTTTGAAGAAAGTGAAATAAAGTGAAAATACCCATTCATAACAAGAAAATGTAAAGTCAAGTAGGCACAAAGTTTTTAATATTTAATTTTCCACATTATAAAGCAGACTCTTCTTCTCTGCCTTCCCATAAATGAAGAAATGGATAGGATTAATTAAACATTAAGCCATTATTCTTCCAAAAAGAAAAGGCCTTGCTGGTCGTGCTTGATATAATATATTCCCAAGGTGATCTTTCCCCCATCTGAAGTTTCTCCATCATTGGTTTAAAAAATATTAATAATAAAAGAATAAATACTTTGTTATCATATTGTTCTTATCTTTTTTTTATTGGAGAAAGAGATGTTATTTGGTAAATCTTCCTTAATTAAATAATTGACTGGAGGACTTATTCCATAATGGAAATGTTGTTTGACGTTCAGTGCAGGCAGTGATTTACAAATCAGACAGAGAGTCTCTGGAAGGAAAGAGATTTGTAGGTCCTTAGGCTCTACGGAAGAAGCATATTTACTTTCTAGACTGTTTGCCTTCTAGAAAAGGAGAAAGAGTGGGGAATGAAACCAACAGAATAGGGCCACTAGCATTTTTATCTAATGATATGCAGCGTCAAGAAGGTGCTATTTGTATCTGTGAGATATTGCTATGGGCTGACAGAATAGAAAAACAGGAAACATATGAAGTAAACTCAAGAAAGCAAAAAGATTCCATCCAGCAAGAAAATAAGCCATAGAATCTTTTAATTTTTTCTCTGTATAAAAGCTATGCTTGCTTAAATTACTTAAGGATTGCATTTTGTAACCATGAGCATATGAACATAACTATTGCCTTGGTTTTATCCTGTATTCCTCAGTTTATCTTTACTACTAGCTCTGTTTCTTTGCAGAGTGTGCTTGAACTAAATGTATGGTTCTGGTCTACATTTTAACCATGATAGCTCTGAATTAAAATGATAGCTACTGACATATGTATGCAAATGAATTTGAAAAAGCAAAATGTCTTTCTAAACCTACAAAATTAGGTGGTGGGTAGGGTGGGGTAGTGAGAGAAGGAGATAGGTCCATGCCATATATTTCCTGAGATGATACTGGTAAGTAATGAATAGTTAGGAACTCTCCAGATGTAGGGAGGTAAGAATTTTAAGGAACAGTCTGAGCATTTACTTACTCCCTTTATTGCTCCATGGAAGCTTAGATGAATTCTTAGACTTTATCTGCTCTCTTTTCAGCAATAACTCTGCAATTTTTAGCACTGTATTTTAATCTCCCAATGGTATATTTACTATCTTAGGTCATATGTTAACAGCATAGTGAGTCCCAGAGGAGGAAAAGGGAAATCAATCGTTATTTAGATGAACAAAACCTTCTCAGGCAACATCCACCAGTGTCTGTCTAAAATGAAACCAAAAGAGAAGTGGACAAATGATACAAACTTGGTGTGCAAATCTCAGTAGGAGAGGAAGTGAAAATAAGACAGTCATCCAATCAGTGCTGTGACTACAAGAATTCAATCTAAAGTAGGGCCTTTCCAGCTCCGAACTGCCATAACTTTGATTAACCTTGCAGTGTTTCAGCACAGGGTCACGCTATCTCATTGACACTTTTCCTTTGAGATGTCAGTCACATTTCAATAACTTTCCAGTGTGGGCTTGTAAATCCTGTCTCTTCATTGACTTTGAATGAGGCAGGTTGCTTATGAATACAGCTTGAAGTCTCACTCAGATATTCTTGCATCGTGTTATCTTTGATTGACTTGTCTGGAGTGGTGAAAAATTCAGGGTATCTAACTGCCCCTGTTTTGACAGGGAGGGATCTCCATTTGTTTTTTAATTTTCATTTTTAGTTCCTGAGATTTTCTTGCTCTTCTGAGGAAAATGAGATTTGGTGCTTTCTTTTTTTTGGTTACACTGTTAACAAGCACAGGAGAGTCCTATCCTGCAGATGTAGTATCTTAGCATTACTGTCTAGAGCTTAGGTTCTCAGAGCATGAAAAATACAAGCTCCACTAGTGGAAGATAATATTTTAATGATGGCACAGAAAATACCATTTTAGGAAAGGGCATAAAGGAAATTCTGATTGGTTTGGCATTTAGTTTGTCTGCCTTGTGTAATTCCTAAGTGTTAGACCAAAAGACATTTAAAAAGAGCCAGCAAGAAGAAAGGAAAAAAATTATATTTTTTAATGTTTATTATTACCAACATGGACTGTAGCTGGCTTTGTGGAAGTTTCAGTATGCAGTAGAAAACTGTGTCCCAGGACAGTGATTATTTCAAGGCTATGTTATTCAATAAACTGATTTATAACATATGATTCCAGTTATAATCCAAGAATTTCTCAATTTATTTTAAACAAAATAAATATTTCCCTGCTGTAGCCACTTGAGATTTATAATCTTGTTTTCAGGAGTGCCCTGGCTCACATAAACAGACTTACTCCCTTTCCAGTGCTAACAGAGAATGCAGGACCAGTGGTGAAGGAGGGGAAAATTCTTTAATATAAAATGGTTCATATCTGTTTCATAGCGTTTCATAAATCTGGTTCCCAGGCAGTAGAGGAAAATGAATAAGGAGCATTTTTTTTCAAGCTGCTACTGTAGCTGTTCTTGCTTGGCTGAATGGAAAGAAATATATAAAAACAGCTAGTGCTAGAAACTAGATGTAAAACAATAGCAAACAAAAAACTCTTTAACAAGCATAATCTGTTGTCAGTGAAAGTCAAAGACATCATTAAACTCACAACAGTGCTTATTTTTGTAATGTAAGTTGTGGAGGAGGCAGTCATGCTGAGATGTGAAAATGGAAGCAGCGGCTGTATCCAGAGCCTTGCCATGCCAAACTCTTGCATGTGTTTGAGGCTGAACCTTGGCTAGATCCGTGGCAATCTGTGTAGTGCATGGGAAGAATGTTGTGTCTGAGGTGGAACTCACAGATTTACTGCTGCAAGGAGACAGCTATTTAAGCAAGCTAATAGAAGGGATGAGGTGGAGTCTTGTGGACCATCATGTATGATTTCAGCAGCACAAATAAAAAATACCCCATTATAGCTCATAGTCTGATGGCTACGGCACTTTGGCAGGAGGAGTTGGAATAGTCTTGAAAAACAATTGAATTGCATTTTCTTACATTACATCAGTCCTTGAACTACTGGGTAATTGGGACGAATGGTTCTTCCTGCAGCCAGGTTCTATTTTTTCAGAGGTACCTGTATAGACCTTCATCTTCTACAGGTGCCTGAGTGTCTCTGTAAGATCATACCCTCAGAAAAAGGAGACAGAAGAACATCTAGCTTACATCATCGTGCGGCTAAATCTGCTCTGGGTGTACAACTGTTCAGCTCTGTTGAAACAGACTCTTTCCCATGTCTTCAGAAGTGGGACCTTAAGTGTGTGAAAATCTTCAGTGTATGAAGTGTGGTGGGTTGATCTTGGCCAGATGCCCACCCAGCAACTCTTTCATTCCTTCCCCTTAGCAAGGTAGAGACAGGGAGATGAGTTATTAGTTACCATCACAGGAAAAACAGACTTGACTGGAAAAATATTATTTATTTATATGAAAAAAAATATTTATTGCTATTTAGCATAGATGGATGGTGAAAAACAAAGAAAAATTAAAACAGCCAATTCCCCCTCACCAATTTCCACTTCACCAAGAGACGGAGGAGGATGGGGAATGGGGGTAAAGGTCACTACACAGGAGCTCTTTTCTGCTGCTCTTTCCTCTTCAGATTTTTCCCTCCTGCCGTGTGGATCATCCATGGGCTACAGAGTCCTTCTGGATAAACTTCCTCTGGTATGGGGCCCTTCACAGGCTGCAGGGAAGTCTGATTCAGTGCCTGGAGCCCATTCTCCTCACCTTAGTGTCTACAAGGGCTGTTTCTCAGACTTTTTTTCCCCCCTTCACTTCTTACTGCCTGTGCCCTTTCTGAAGCTTGTTTTCCCTGAGATGCTATCTCTTGGCTGTGGGGCTCAGCCATGCCCTACAATGGTTTGGCAGGAGACATCTACCAGGGCTGCTCCTCATAGACACTGCCCTGCAGCCCTCCAGGATCAAAGCCTTGCCATGTACTCCTAGGACATCAAAATATGGCACCTGAGAATGGTAGATGATGTGTGGGTCAACACAGGCAGGGAGCTTAAATGAAAGCAGAGAGTAAATTTATTTCCATTTCCCTTCTCTCTGTGTTCTCTAGTATTTATCACCTAAAGTTTATGAATCTCAATTAACATTTGCAGAAGCTTTGAGAACTTTGGCAAAACCAGTAAGTTCAAACTGTCCAAAAATTAGTGCCTTTATGGGAAATTCGACTTTCTAATATGCATTGCAAGCAGATGTTATATTTTATTATGTGTCTTAATGATACCAAGAGACTAACCACACCAGAAAAGGCAAATTGGGCTCTGACAATGTTACAGATGCATATGGGCATTAGTAAATTAGATAGCTTGGAATCATAACTTTTTTAAAGAAAAGAAAATAACATACATTCACAAACAACCAGATACCCTTGCTATTAATTATTTTTTATGATTATTTAAATTCCGTGAGTTTCTTACAACTCTGATACTTCTTGAAATGTTTTGGAAAATAATGTTGTGCTTTCCTTGCAAGTAGTTTCTTTTGACTTTTGTTTTTCTTTATATAACATACTGCATCAGTGCAAAAGATGATACACACGTATGTTTGCATACGTGTGTATTTTATGTGTGCAGTATAATACACGTAATGTAATGACAGAATTCTTTCAGCAGCACAGCCACAGCAGTGCTAAGGAGCTCAAGAAATGTTCTTTCTAAAACACACTGAGCATCCATGAGATGTGGACTTCATTATTCATTCACCTGCCTTGAAATGTAGCAGAGAAATAAGAAAAAAAATTATTTCCCAGTGGAAAATGGGACAGCCATGAGCAAAAAGACAGAAAGCTGACATGACTGGAGATATCACGCTGTGGGCCTTTGTCCAACTGCTGAGGTCTGTGTATTATCACAATAAATGGCTGTGGAAAATCTTTTTAGTTAACTTTCTGAAAGTGTTCAGAAGCTATATTCTAATGTCCCTGTCTAATTGGTGCTTTAATATCTGATGCCTGTTGAACAATTTCTCCTGACGTGTGCCTGTATTTTTATGCAGTTAGTAAAGACATTTAAGGTACGTAACCAGGTAGGTTCACTCTGGAAGAATGTGAAGGTGTCTAACTTCTCTTCATTGCTAAGTAGAGTTGCTTGTCAAAGCAACTTAAAATACTTCAGGAAGCTGAATTTGCCAGGTGCTCATTATGTAAGTGTAAATAAGTTAAGTTAGGTTTGAGTGGAAAGGATCACATTTAACTAACATGGTCAAGTAAATACTAACTAGAGAAAAGTGAAGGGAGGAACTAGATTTTTATATTAATCTCCAAGTGGGAACACAAATTTACATTTTCACTTATTAGTCAGAATCTTTTCCCTAACTCTTCAGAATTATATAATTTCACCAGGAGCTTTAATTTATCTCAGGATGAGTAGAATAAAGATGTTAGAAAGCATCTGTTTGTATCCAGTACCTTTTTCTCTTTGTGGCTCTCTGTGTGCTAAGTGTTTGTGTTTAAGCCATTCTTGTTGGGAGATCATTCAAGTCTAGCAGACCTGGTCTCATTAGGCTTTACAGGTACTTTGCCAGCAGGGGTCTACTGAGCTGTAGCTACAGAACCATACCATGCACAAGCAATGGCAAGGTGGTGTGCATATCTGGAATAATGACGACAAATTCATCCTAATCACTTTAGAAATGAATGAATAAAATGATTAGTTTTTGGATTTTTTCATATTTGGTGTAGTGAATCTACCTGACTGTATGTGAATGTTCGTGGATCAATGGCTGTCATCTCCAAGTTGATGAGATCAGTAGCCTACTTTTCCAAATACCTCTCATTGTCCCTCTCTTTTGAATGCAACAATGATGTAGTAGTGAAATGGTACTATTAGGTTAAGCTATTATTAGCTTTTATCCCACTTCACTGTATAGGTCATATAACTCATACATGAATATTTCCCTGTGTGAGTGGGAAACATAATTTTCATTCCCATCAAGAAAGATGGGTTCAGCCTAGTTCAGAATATGTGTCCTAGCCTGTTAGAGGAAGCAGCAACAACTGCTTCAACTTTGTGTGTGGAGCCAGATTTGTTAGATGTGATCCGAGAGTGCTTACTAAGAAAACTGATCTAAGCAAGCCTTTTTCATGGATTTGGGTGGACTAGAGGAGGTACTCAGTTCTGAGAAGGCAAGGAAATTGATTTCATGTCTGCATTAGATGTGTATGACTGAGATAGAGAAGCTTCATGGTCACTGCATAACCTCTGAGCTTCAAGAGCAGACTTTGTGAGTACTCTTAGCTGGTGTTAATTGAAATGTAATTAGACATGGTCTGTTGATGTAGCTCAGCTGTGGTGTGTCTCAGGTCACTTGAAAGTGTAAGCCAACTTAGATAAGCAAAAAATAAAGATTTTAAATAGAATAAAGGGTTTTTTGGATTAGATGTTAAGAAACTTTTCAGTAGCAAAATTGATTAGGCAGAACTGTTTTGTGATACTGCTGTCGCTGCCAATCTGAAGACAGGAACTTGTTAAACATACTAATTATTTTTTTTTATGAGTAGAGGTGACTTGCAGCACTAGGACTGAAAGGCCCACAAAAGAATTTGCTTGCCTTTAGCCATTTAGCAGAAGTTAAGCAGCAGGTAAGCCTGTTTTACAACCCACCCCAGAAGATGAGGGTAACCCAAGTTCTTATTAATAGATTCCTTTAGGGTGGATTAGAAATGACACTCACTGAATGATCGTTCCTCATAAATATCTATATGTAGGGTTTATTGTAGAACAATTTGATTGCAGTGGAAAACAGGTATGTAACTGTTTTGGTTATTATTATCTATAGTAATATCACAATATAAAAGCATCAAAGTAACACTTTAGAAAATATGTAAAGAAAAGAAAGCAAGGATAAGATTAGAAAAGATATCACCACCCGTGGATCTCGTGAGCAGACTTAGTTGTTGCAACTTTCGTGTCTGGTGGTCAAAGTGGCGGTTGCAGACTGGATCCACTGAGGGGGAGGGTGAGGAAACTCCCCAACACAAAGTCCATTTGGTTTATATTATGCACAGGCTAGGTGGAAACGCACTGGAACCTCACTGGGGATGGGAGTACTGCATGGGATGACGTAATACTGGATCACGGGACATTTCAGGAGTCTTTGACACCTTCTAAAATGTTGCAGCTGCCTATAAAGTCAGTGGGTCTGAGTCAGTTATGGTCCATTTTGGCCCATCAGCAGGGACGGATACCTTCAGGCTTTGTGTGAATGTCCCGGTACTTCCCCGAAGCTGGGTTATCACAGCTGCGTCACTTCAGAAAGGACAGAGAAACAGTGCTTTGCCTCTTTCCTTATCTGATTCAGTGCCAGCTGTAGCCTGAGATGTCGGGTGGGCTCGCCCTCTGCACCTGGGAGATTGCTTTGCACATCGGCAGGTTGTCCCTGGTTGTTTGAGCCACCAGCCTTCCAGTCTCTCACACTTGTGGATATAAGCTTCTCCCCTGCCTTGTTTACTTCTCCTTAGGCCTGAGATAATTGGACAATAGTACTACCTTTAACTTATGTCTAAATGCAGTCCAAATTCCGGTTAGTAGGCATATTTGGGGAGGGAGTGGGCTTCGGGGGTCGCAGATGAGCAGCTGCTTCTTTGCAGTTGGCTGCAGTGGGCAGAAGTCATCCGAAGATCTTAATGTTTAAGCCATTAACCATTTCAGTCTCTCACTGCCTATTGTGGAAGAGGGAACCTAATCGTGATTTCACAAGCACTGCCCTTCATTTGAACGCTATCTTGAATCCACAACTTTTGTTTGCAGTCTTTTAGATATTTTTATTTTTCCAGTCTGTGTGATAGTGTTTGTATTTCCATCCCATATATACATCCTTCTTTCTGGCTTCTATTTTTTATTTAGATGTTTTCCATCCAATTCTGAGCTAGTATGGTTTTGCTAAAATTGTTGTTGCTGGAAAAACTGCAAGAACAAGATAGGTATTTTGATTAAGTTCCTTCATTTAATCTTGAGGGGAAATAAAATTATTTGCCTTTGATGTTTAAAAATGTTCAGTATTTTAACCAGCAGCTATCATTCCTGCCTCTGTATGCTTATATGCCTCTGGAGAGAAGCTATGAAGTCCCAGTGACTATTCTAGCTGGAGCTTCAGTGACATAGTCACTCCTGGTTTGATTCTTACCATGCATTCACCCTGGGGCAAATATAGTTTTAATTTCAATAGTATTGGGGTTTTATTAATTTTGCTTCATTGTATATTTTCACTTTAATTTCATTCAGGCTTTTTGTTTTCCTACAGAAAAGTTGTGTTGAAACTAGAAAATAAATTAAAAAGAATCACTGACACACTAGGAGACACACAGCTCAATAACTCATTAAGGTTTAGAGACGCTTATTACATATATTCTCAATTTTCATTCACAACATGCAACGTGCAAATTTCATCTCTCTTTCGACTGTGCGTGGTCGGTAAAATGAATTACATTTTTTTTTCCTTTCACAGGATGTATTTTCTATTGAGATCCCTGAAAATAAACACAATAAAAATTCCAATGAAATGTTCTTGTATAGAATAAGTAGTTGCTTTAAAAGTTTGACTTTTCTGACTATTTCAGCTATATTAATTGTACAAGCTACAGAACTTACATTTTTTGAGGAAAAAGATTAGGAACTTGTTTGCATTATTCATGTTTTAAAAATGGCCTCTATGACAGTTATTTTCATAACTCATTTTTACTGCAAGATTAGCATACCAAAACTCCCACTGAATTGAGAAATTAGGATAGTTACTATTTTACCTATTTTCATTATTTCTTTTAAAGAAATATAGTTATATAATGTCTTCAATTCATTAGTCTGTAAGATTTTATCCTTCTTATCATTAACAGGCTAGTTTCCTAATTAAAAGACTACTAATTATCCTTTCTCTCCAGTATGGGGAAAACCTAGGACCCTACATAAATGGTACAGTCATAATACACCATGAGGAAACTAGTAACAAAATGAACAATAGTAAGCCTGAGGTAGTATTTCTGGTCTTGGTCTGTAGAGGGGGAGAGTTAGAAACTCAAAATTGTCTCATTATCCTGTCTTCGTTCTGCCTTCTGGAACCACAGTTATGGAAATAATTTGATAAAGGGAGTAAGAACTGAGGGACAGAATTTTTCTTTTTTTTTGTACCCAGGTTGTCTGATGCACGCAGATTAGCCTGGATCTTGGTCCATGCTTCCTTCTCACAGTCCGAATCCAACACTTATATTTGGCAGCTAGAATCCTACTACCCTCCTTGGAAGAATGACTCTAGATCCATATTTATTCATCATTTTTTTAAGCATCTCATTTATGTGATCAAAAAGGGTTCTTTACTTCCAGGTTGACAATCCTTTATTACAGTAGCAATGTTTTTGCCCCAGAATACAGCCAAATTAATAATTTCTTGATATATGCCAGGTTATGTTGCTCTTTCCTGACAAAATAAGCTGATATAAATATGTTCCTTGTACTACACTTGGATGCGGATTCCTTTAAATTGTGGTGACATCCAGAAAATTACTCATTAGGAAGAGGTATTTAGAATAAATGAGCTGTAGAGTGAAGAAGCAAATGTGCTATAAATCTCATTTTTAAATGTGTTTGATTTAATTTACAGTTCTGATTCTGGTCCATCTTCATCTGAATATTGCTTTCTTCTTCAGGATTTGGAACAAAATATAAAGCAGCGTAACAGGGTATTGTGAGCACATGGTTACCTTTAACAGGCTCTTGGGCTTTAAAGGAAAGTAAGAAAAGATGTTTGCCCTAATAAAGGGATTTTTTTAAAACAGAAGAAAAACACTAATTTCTAATGAAAAACTGCTAAACATAAAAAAAGAAAATAATGTGCCATATGGCAATTATGCCAAAAGATAGAATTTATTACCAAATAAAACTGTTGGCTTGTGCATTTCACAGTTTCCTCCATTCCCAACCAGTGTGTTTTTAGAGGCTTTCTGTAGGGTTAGATGCCCAGACTTCTGCAAAAACAACAGTTTGTCGTTATTGCAGTAGGTGTTAGGAAATCAACTCCAACTGGAGCACTGAATGAAATTACAGGCTTGTTTTGTCCCAGCTGCATGACACATGCCAAGAACTGATTTTTCAGTGCAGACATTTAAAGAAACGAATACAAAATTCTATTTGTTCTCCTACTGAATCAATTATCTTTATTGTGTTTTCCATACTTCCTTGTGCTATTTAATATTTCAGCAAAGTCACTTTTTCTTTCACCTCAGTGAAAATGCTTCTACATGTTCTTTTTATTTTAACAAGTGGTCTTATAATGATAAAAAAGTAACAACCTGTACAAAACTTGAGTTTGATTACTAAATAATGTTTGTGTGACTGATTAAACTGTCTTTAACTGATTTATGAGCGATAGCCATAATGACTTATAATGGCTTCATATGCGACGTTTCATCCTTGCTGTTGTTTTATCAAATAATATCTTTAAAAAAAAAAAAGGGGAATTTCAGAATGAGTCAGTCACTCGTATTACAGAAAATACTTGTGAAATTTCTTCTAATGTTCCCTCATCTCACAGAGCCTGCTAATGAATACTCACATCCCGACATGGTTTTGAATCTTTAAAAAATATATGTTTAATATCTGAAGTTTTGTGCCATCAATTTCCTTTATAATGTACAGTTTTAATTAGGTCATATTATGGAAAGTATTTTCCTTCTTCCTTCTCTCACCTACTTCAGCTTTTCATCTATGAAAGTGGATGTTTGCATTATCCCCTCAGATAAGATTGGTGCTCTCAAATCGTGAGGCTGAGTTGCAGTTAGCGGGCATTTAGCATGCATTTTTAGATGGCATGCATGTAGCTTGCATACAAATTGTAACACAACGTGTTTGGGTGTTTTTTTTTTTTTGCCTAAGCACCTCCTGAATGAACTTTCTCAGTGTGTTCACCAGTGCTTACTGCATTCAAACTGTATTGCTATAAAGAGGGTGAAGGGATGAATTTGAAGACGTGAGATCCACTCAGGCACGCAGTGTGACTCTCACAACTAAGTTGGCTGAGATCCTTGAGACATGAAAGGGAATTCTTCAGCAAGGACAATGGTGTTTTTATTTAGCAGTAGGAAAAGATGCAAGGGAACACAATTAAGCTCCATATGCTGGTGCTGAATGGCTTGATTCAGCTATGTTTGTTCACTGATATTTCACTCCTGTTCCTGTGATTGGCATGGGGAGGAATACAGGAGAATGAGTCCACAGAAGCTCTCTTCACAAGGACAGCTTTCTTATCTATAACCTGTCAAATTCGCTAAAAGCTGATGTCAGTGTATTAAACCCTTTCTGGATGTACTTGTGCAATTTGTTCATCCGTTCGGTTCTGTGAACAGAACGCATCCTTGAATATCTTCCATCTCCCAGGCCTCTCCTAATTTGCCGTCTTTGGCATTTAATGTCAAGGAAATAGTATAATGTGAATTTGTGAAAAATATTTTCAGCAAGTTCATGCTGATGCGGAATTTCCCTGAGAGGCAACATTAATAATGGGTTGGCACAACATATTTGCTGGAGTGGGTTTGATGCCTTGATTGAGTTTCCGTGGTGCGTTTGTTGTTGCTTTGGGGAACATGTGGATATTGGGTTCAACAGACCATAGAATTTTGAATTAACCTCTCTTTTTCTCTTCATGAATATAATGACTTCACAATCTGTTCTTGCTTTGGCCTTTTATTTAAAGGAAGAAGTGAAGCTTTGACTAAAAACAAAAAAATCTGCTATTTTTGAGTGCATTGTGAGGAAAAATATGCATAAGGAAACATTGATTCATAAGAATCTCTTAGACTACTTTCCCCAAAGAGTTTCTGACACTGATTCTCCATAAAATATTCATTTTTGCCCTAAAATGCAAAAGATGAAAACCATTAGCACTAAGTTCAGAATATGACAGCTCCAGTTCCACCTTTGTTTAAGAGAAGCCTATGATGATTTTCAAGAGTCCTGGTAAATGCTGGTAGATGTCTCATTTTAAGTAATTTCTCTTTTTTTCTGAAAGTTTTAATTGAATAATGTAATTTAATAAGATGAAGACTGATAAATAATGGAATTTTAAAAAAAGATTCTTTGTTGTTGTGCTCAGACTATGTACCGCTTGCCTTTTCAGTCAAGGAATTTTCTCTGAGGGTCTCAAAACACCAGAGTAACAGTCTGATCTTTGTGCTATTTCTAAAGCTTAAGAAGTTCCTTTAGTGTATGTGTGTTTGTCTGATAGAGCTACATACTTGGATGGGAGAGAGCAGAACTGCTAATACAAGATAGTAGTTAGAGGCTGTATCTGTGTTGCAAGGTGAAAAATGTGCTCAGGGTTAACTTAAGGGAAAGTTGATATAATGAGTACTAATGTGGTGATTTATAAACTTAGGTACAGGGTGAGTATGAAATTTGTGCTATTTAAAAATGGCATAATTGCCAAAGTACATAACCTTAGCATATATTTTTTACTCCTTAAATTGGTGTTTTCCAAAGAAAGTAAAGATTATATTTGTTCTTCAATATTTCACTATGTTTAATCCCTTTTTGTTTATCAAGGCATACATTCAAGTTATTTTAAATTACTCTCTGCCTTCTTTTGCTCAATCTCACAGTATTTTGGTTTTTGCTCTCACAAGTTTGTATCTAAAGTGTTTATATTGAAGCTTTAAATTCAAAATTTTAAAAAAATCTGTGATAATGTTATATTTTTGTTTTTATTTTAAAGAAAAGCTGGTATGAAGAGTTTTCCAAGTTTATTAGTTTAACAGCAAGCCATTGGCATATTCCTGAATGTTCTTTCTACCTAAGTGCTGGGCATGATTGCAAAGAATTAATAAAGCTGTTTGATACTGTGGTGATTTGTTTTCAGGTATCCTTGTTGAAATTTGTGTGGGTTTTAGAAAGCAAGTTAAATTAGGGAAAATTAAATTAACCTGTGGGACAGCCTGTTCCAAGACTGGCAGTAAATAATTTGGGTGAAATTTATTTGCTCTAGGAATTGGCTGAAATCATGGTGACCAGAGTTTTAAGTGTTGAGAAAATGGTATTTAAGACTTGTAGTAGGCTTTTTTATTTTCACTGACAAAGAGGTCCAAAAGTGGCAGCTTCCCTCCCTTGTTTATAAAACACTACAGCAAGCTTAAAATGGCTTTTCATTTGGTTGTTGTATACACCAGGATTTTAACCCAAATTTTATTGTTCTCACTATTTTAGCTCCATTTTTTGTAACATTGATTAAAGCAAGAAACAGCTAAATTGGCCTTTAGAGGAAAACAAGCTTAAAGTAGCTTAAGTATGAGGTGAAGCTGGATGAGTAGGGGGCACTGTTGTTTTATCTCAAATGGCTTAGTATTCTTGCTCTTTTTGCTTTTTGCACCTACTAGATACACTGATCAGCTCCACTGAGTTGGTCTTGTGTGGACCTGATTTTCTGAATGGCTACCTGTTACTCTAAGCAGGGCACAGACAAGTGAGAATCCCAAGAATGTTGTAGAAGCTAAGAAACATTTCTTTAATGCTGTCTTTTCCACTATTTTTACCTGTAATAGTGACAAAGTAAAATTTTAGCAAAAGTTGTCATGATGTTGCCAAGCCCAAACAGCTCTGCTTGATTTGGTAATACATCTCTTTTCATGACACAAAATGTGAGCAGTTTTGGCATCAGAAAAAAATGCTACTTTTTTGCAGGCATATAGAAGGCACTTAACTTGCCACCATATGGAACAAAAGTAATTACTGAGGATGAAAGACAAAGCAAGACAATTAACATGCTTGGGTTTTGTCAAGAAACAACCTGTGGCTCAGAATACTGTAATTCAGGTTTCATGGTGAAGGTTTTGGGAATGCACCAGAAGTAGTGATTTGAAAGATTTATTCATTTATTGCAGTTGCAAAAGCAATGAAAATGTGTTCAGAGGCCTTCTTTATAGTCAATTGCTTCTTCTAACTGATCCATTTATCAGGTATTTGACTAGGAGGAACTCAGTATAACATTATATTGATGTAGATCGGAGCAGAACAAAATATGTTGAATTTCCTAGGCTTGACTATACAATACAGCTGAATATCACTGTATCTTAAATATTAGGTATTTTCTTTGATAGGATTTGCACCTGTTGCACATGAACTTTCTGTCATAGTCTTACAGCACAGTAATTTATAATGATAAATATAAGGAAATTGTAGATATTTAGAAATAGTAAAGAGATTGCTTCTAATTTCCTTGTGTGATTTTGGTCAAGAATACAATAAGAGGTTTTAATTCTTTCAGAGCAGAGTATTATAAACTGAGTGTTTTAGAGCATATCTTCACATTTTCCCTGATCTAGACTGTGAAAGACCAGTTCATCTGCATAGGATAATACAACTATAGGGTTGCATTAGTTCTTCAGCTGTTTTATTCTCAGGGAATAAAAGCTTCCCAGGGAAGCTTCAGCTCTTAACAAAAGGCCCAGCAAAAGATCTTGTAACTGGCCACACAGAATTAGTTTGCAGTGTGCGGTCCTCATGGTCTATAGTGGGTGCTTTGATGCAACTCTGATAATTAGGAATGCCATTAAACCCTTTGCAACCATAAATTCTTCAATCCTGAGTGAAATAAATCCTTAGTATGACATGAAACTTTCTTTTACCTGGGTTAAAGACTATCTATTTTGCCCTGTCCAGGAAATGCCCTGGCATTTTCTCTACACTTGGTGGTACATTGTTTCCTCTTCATGGCTCAATGTGCTGGCTAAAGAATCTAGGGACAATGGTAAATCTGGAATCCAGTGTATGTTCCTACCTATGTCAGAAGTCTCCACGTCACAGTCATCAGATTTATAGGTATATTTTTTTCTGAATAGTACTTTGCCATTTTGGAGTAATGAATATTCAAGCCATGTTTTAGATATGGCTATGCTATTACACAGTATCACTTTTCTTGCCACAATTTTTCTTTATCATGAGATTTGCACGTTACTCCCCTCTGAATGTTTCAAATATGTAAAAATAAGAAGATGAAAAATTACAAGACAGAAATTGACTGGTTTTGAGCCTTTCTTATCAAGAAGAACATTGTAATAAAAATTATGGAGCATATCAATAAAATATTGTTGTCTACTTACAAAATGGTTGAAATAGTCCAAATATAGATACTATGCACTTAAATTAAAAATAAAGAATGTGTTGGTAGCCTATAATAAAACCAAACCTAATTGAAAAAGGATAAAAGAACAGAAATTTTGTTGTGTGCAATTAATGTTCTGAAATGGTATGCTGGACCACGCATTCATATGCCTGCACATGTATGTATCCTTTACTTATGCAGTTATTATAATACTGGACTAATGAGGAGAAAGTCAAGCCAGAAAAGATAGGTTGCACACACACAAAAGGTTATTTTGTAGTTGACATCACTGACGTAACTGCTGACTTACTAGTTGCCAACAAAGCTATGGTATGTGTTGTGATTGACTTGCATGAGAATATCAGCAACTTGTCCCAGAGCTGTGTTTTTGTTTTCTTTTTGTATGTCAGAGAAAGCAGCCTTAATTAAGATTTGTGTGATGACTATAGCTGAATTTTTCTTCATTTAGTGAAAGCCTTTAAATTTCTTAATAGTGCTGTTTATAGTATGCTAATTTGAGTTAATTGTACTGCACTAGATGAGACACTGATTTAGAAATGCTTGTAATAGTTCAATTTTGAGTGGAAACAGACTCTTTCTTGTTTTATTCTTGTAGGCAAGTATTGTCTGCTCTGACCTGCAATTCATGTAATAAATCATTTTTAACACTGGCACAGGTGTCCTTTTCAGTTTAAATATGTTTTCCATTCATGTTGTCTGCTATAATTTTTTTCTGATATATGGCTCATTATCACATCATTCTGTGTGCAAGTATTTTTATAACATCAGTTTTTGCAGACATTTCTAGTTTCATAGCTGAATTTCCTATACTCATTTTTGAATTTTGTATTCAAGCTGTATGCATGAGCTTTAAAATACTATATTCGAATCACTCTTGCAATTTTTCAGTGAAATTTGAAACTGTCTGAACCTGATTTATTCTCCAGTCTGAAAACAAATGGTCTGATCAAGTAATGGTTGAGAAAGTAGCAAAGAATTCTAGAGTCCTATAATTTCAGATATAGATAGCTACCTATGGCATTACAGAGGTGAGGGCTTGACTCTGCAGAAATGATTTATAGTGGTTCTTAAACATACAGCTAGTATTTCTGGTAGACTGTGTTTAAAGAAACACAGGAATTTATCTTTAAAAACGTATTTTTTCCTCCTGTTTGAACTGGAAAAAAAAATAATGATTGATGATCCAGTCCCTTCCAAAGCAGGATTAAGTATACCTGGGTCATTCCTGACAGATATTTGTTTCTTAAAGACACCCAATGGTGGGAACTCCAAAGCTTGCTTAACAATCTGTTGTATTGTTGCAGTAATCTTTCTTACTGTTAGAAATCTCTTCAGCGTCTTGGTACAACTTAATTTCACTAGTTCTTTGGCACAGACAAGACATTCCTGTTTAGATCTACCTTTTATACATTAAAATATTACTATCATCTTTATCTTCAGCTTCCTCTTTTTTAACAATCTCAAGTTATTATATCTCAAATCTTTCCTTTTTGGTCAGACTCATGATAGTTTTCCTTTTGACTTTTTCCTATTCATTAGTATCTCTTTCAGCTGCCTCAAACAGGACAGATACAATCCATCTTGAGTTTTCCCAAAAACTGGAGCAAAGCATATTTATCTTTTGCATCCTGTAGGTACTGAAACAAGGTGTGTTTCTTGCAACTGAATGACACTTTTGAGCTATTTTCAGGTTGGATTGAGATTGGATCTCTAGATTGTTCTCTGAGAAATCTCTATCCACACAATTGTGGTATATCTAGATTTGCTCCTGCCCTTCAGAAATTTGCATTCTGACACACACTGGCAGGCCCAATACTTACGTGTAGTCTTTAAATGCAATAAGCATTCTCTCCATGACTCTTTTGTTAAAATTTCAAACAGGCCTCCAAGAGATAAAAAGAGTAAATGACAATTTTTAGCAATAGCGTAATCATGATTCCACTCTGTGTCCAGTTGCCTAATCAGTTTTGCCCCTACAGTATATTGGTAGCACTTAGACAAATTTCCCTTTTTTCTATATTTCAGGATTTTCTGTGAGGCAAGGGGTAAACACATAAATAACCTTGCTCTCAACTCACCTCTCCACAAGGTCAGTTACCATTTTGTGAAGAGATTGAATTCTGTTGTCTAGATTTGTTCTTAATTGATTGACTAATTCTTAACTAATTGATTTTTGCCTGTTATTATATCCTTTTCATATTTCCAGCTACTTACAAATCATGTTGTTCATTTTTCCCAGAGCTTTTCTGGGACTTAATAGGTGACTTAATAGAAAGAAATTGTTATTTCTAAGTTTCTGCTTTTTTAAAAGATGAATATTATGTTTTCACTTTTCCCCTTTTATTGGTATCTCATGTGTCCTTCACAGACTGCTTGTTTGATGGCAACATAGTCTGAGATGGCTTTACCAATTCTCTAAGTACCCTAGGAGGAAGTTCATCAGGCACATCTGCTCTGAAAACTAATTTACTTAAGTACTCTATAACCTTTTCTGTCTGTATTTTTTAATTGAAATAATTCTTTTGTTGTTTGTATTAATTATGCTAGCCACCTTCTTAATGTTGACCTTTTTAATTAAGACTAGTGCAGAGAAGACATTAAATGCTTTGGCCTTCATATCTGTCAGTAACTTTTTTCCTCTGTTGGATAGCAGAGCAACACTTCTTTGTCTTCCTCTTAGTCACTTTGAATAGATTCAGTTTGATTAGTGCAGGATGCAGATGTTTTAATTATGTTTTGTTCCCCTGGTAGGCCAGTTTAAATATCCACAGAAGGGATTTTTTTTTTTTTAGTTGACCTTCCTGTATTCACATTCATGCCAAAAGGCAGGATTGTTGGTAATCCTGGAGAGTCTTATACCAGTAAATACACCTTATTTAAAAAAAAAAAAAAAAGGGACATTCAAACCTAAACCAGGAAAAGTCAAACTTGAGAGACTTGACAGTTTTGTTTGCTGAGTGGAATATTCAGCCCCTCATTATTCACACACACTTCAGCAATTGCAAATCACTTTGGCATCATCAGTCAGTCAGAGGATTTCATGGTGTGAATGTTCCTGATTCTCTAGTCTACTAAAAGGGGACCTTATCTATTCTGGAATAGTTTTATTACATTTAGAATTTTTCAGTTTTATCTGTTTTACCATGAGACATGAAAGTATAATGAACCATGATGTTAACATGGATGTGCTAAAATTAATCTAACAAGAATAACAATAGCATCACAATCTTACCTCTTTCAGAATTAACTTGGACTGATTCGCCTTGACTAGTTGAAATTGTTTGGTTTTTTTTTAATATGATCCCTTTAGGTTTACTCCTTGTGCAGTTTTAAAAAATAAATGCATAGCAGATATTGTTCCTGGGATAGGACATGTGGGAATGGCTGAAGATGGTTTAAAGCAGTTGAGAGGGAACACAGGGAATTTTCACTAAATGAGTTCTTTAAAATTTTCTCTATCTCAAGCAGAATAAAGTTTTACCATTTTTGTGCAATTTGCAGGCTACCTATGAGCCAAAGAATGGGAATGTTGATAACCAAGAGAATATACTCCTGGATACTTTTGTCTTCAGATGGGACAATGGTGTTGACTGTGACTCGTATTTACTGTTAGTCACTGGGAGGAGGATCTTTCCTACTAGGGGAGACTGAGATTTACAGTGCTGAAAATGTATTAAATCTACGTTAGGCAACCTAAAGGGACATCCAGAGCTGGATGAGAGATTTGGCTTTTGGTGTGTGTATAGGAAAGATATTATGTGAAAGAATGTATTTAAGAGCTAAGTTGAATCTTTCAACTTACAAGATATGTTCTTGATGATGAATTTATCAAAACTTTTATTGGATATATAAGGAAAAGGACATAGAGCATCAGATACTCTTGTAAAATACTCTACTATATGTTTTGCAACTAGACAACTAAGAAGAAAAATTTGCTTGTTATAATACAGATTGTCAGTGATGCCAAGGCTGTTAGTGTACCATAAGCACTGGTAGACATTTTACTAAACCTGTGATAACAAACTTCATGGCAAAGATATCTTAATTATAGATTAAAATGTAGCTACAGTACTTTCTAAGAAATAGAAAACAAAAGATTTTACGGTGACTGTATACTTGGTTCAAGAGGTAAAAAATATTTTTAAGTCAGCAGTGCCTAAATAGCATAAGGTTATTGCCACCAGCCAGAGCTTTTTAATTTTTTTTTTTTAAATTTTATTGGTTGAATCTCATGAACTGCTTGCTGTTGCTTGGTTGGGTATGTCAGGTGCTAACTTGCTGTAGGCAGCACAGTGAGCGAAATGAGTGAAATGTTGTTCCAGCCTTGGGCACCTAAAAGCCATGCTGTTTGTTAGCATCATCAGACAGGTAATTCTGAGCATAGATAATAGTAACTTATCACAGCCCCACATAACACAAGGATGAAATCAGTGTCCCCAAGCAAAACCTGAAAGAGCTGACAACATATGCTAGAGTATATATGCTGTAGCTTTCATCATTCTATTGATTAAGTACTGTTTGACGAGCTTACAATTACAGACAAACAAAACAAAACAAAAACTAAAACCCCAAGCAATTACCAATGAAACTTTTTTTTGCATTTATCTGTTGATTAAATTGCAAGTTTGTGCAAATAGGGAAAATTTAGCTAATGATGAAAACCTGGTACAGAGAGCATGCTTTGGAGTCAGTCTAATTCTTGCAGTAGAACTCAATGCTAAAATTACTTGTCATTCAAAATAAAATCCAAGATTTTGAAGGGACAAGTAACTATCCAGTATGCACCAATGTGTAAACATTGTTCTCTGACTCAAACACATTAATTTTAATAACCAGTTTTACTCCATAGTGATATTACATTTTCCTGTCTTACTTTACCTGTTTGTCAACCTTAAGCTCTATGTATTATTAATAATGATTTTGTATGCACAAATCTACTATGTAACCTCTAATTTCAAATTTTTCATTTTTGAAAAGTAAATGGTTGAAGATAAGACTAAAAAGAGGTGAAAAAACTAGACACAAACCTCCTGTTTTGTTTTGTGCACTAAATTGTTCTAGATAATGCAGTGTTGAGGACAGTTGTTATGGCCAGATTTTTACAAAGAAAATTAAATAAACCTGAGCTAAATAAATAAATAAACCTTTGGTTCTTTTTGGTTGTGTTAAGAGAGAGGTAGCTTAGTAGTTTAGCTGGAGTCTGGAAATTAGGAGGAATCCCTCTAGGCCATAGTATCTGGTCTATAACATTTGCTCAATATTTTTGAAAAGGACTGAGATGATTGCAGTCCTTCTCCACCTACACTCACAGGGTGTTCATCTAATGCCCATTCCCACAGCAGTTATGTTACAATAGATTTTTTATTTTAACAGATTTTTCTCTTTGCTTTTAGACTCTTTTGCATTTCTTTAGTCTCAGTTTGATATTGTAACTTTCCAACATATTTCTTGGAAAGAAATAAAATAAACTAAACTGTGTACAATTACGGTAGATATTGAACATGATATGTCTGGAGTTATCAGTGCATAAATCATCATCTTAAAAAGATTTTCTTGTCATGGGCTAGAATTCAGTGAAGTCAACTGTGGCAGTGTGTGAGGCTAAAGCCACAGCCACCAAGCCTCGACGATGGTGGAAGAGAGCTCAGCACACTGCCCTCTGAGACGGCGATTCTGGTTAGGGTGACACTGTTACCAATTCCGTGATTCCTTTCGGTTTCTGTTTGCATAAGTTGTTTCCATTGGTTTATTATCCAGTTATGTAATGTTCCACGTATGGTTATGTTCTAGCAAGTTCTTGTATATTTGGTTGCTCATTGGTTATATTGTAATTTCTGTTCCCCCATTGGTTGTACCCCCCCCTGCCTTTCCCCATAAAAAGCCCTATCTTTGGGAGAGCGGCGCTCTGTTCCAGGACCGTCAGCTCACCCGGACCCTCTTTCCTGCTCCTGCTCCCGGACCTTTTCCTGGACCCTTCTCCTGCTGCCCTGCCCTTAATAAAGAGCTGAAATCACTGGACAGAGGCCCCTCCTTGGTCTTTGTTCTCGCCGTCACGCCGAAGACCACCGGGCTACGGGCAACCCGCTCAGCAGAGAAGCCGGCACTGTCCAGCTAGGCACGGCTGGAACCCTGCTTGGGGGAGAAGCGCTGCAGCTCGGCAGCCAGCCCCCGTACCACCAGGGCAAGCCAGTGCAGGACGCCGTGCGCCCTCGGGTCTGTCTCCAGCCCTCGGCAGAGCGCGTCCAGCAGCGCGGCTACAGTCAACCTCAGCCCTTTGAATGGTGAACTGTTAAGATCTGTTGATCACATTGAGAAATCCTTCCTCTTATAGATTTTATTTTTCTTGGAGAAAAATAGTTATAAAAATGTATCCTGGAATAAATTTTTCTTTGCTGCATAAAAGCATCAATTTTTAACTGTTAAAAAGTTGGTGGTCTTATTCATTGTACTGAAACAGAACACTGTTCTGTAAAGTTGCAGTTCAGTATCTGGCATAACTGTATTTTTAGAGAGGTAAAAAGACAGCCAGATGAATCATAAATGAGAGAACATTTCTTTGTGTGTTGACACAGAGAACTCATTAGATCTCATATCAAGCTTGCAGGCACTGCAGAAAGACAGACATTTCAGAGATCTCCAACCTCTTAGGAACTTTGGAAGTTAATGACCCATCCCATAGTTATTATTTTGTGTTTTATCAGGGGTTGGCTCTGGGCTTTTATTTGATTTTCAGATTGTAGTGTGATCTACACACTGCTACACAGCTATGTGTGAGAGCTGGATGACATCAACTTTAGAAATGCTGTGATTTCCAGTACCGATGGACTATACCAAAACCTTTTAATGCTCTTTGAGCTTTTATGATTCTCAAGTATCCTAACACTGCTAAACATTTCAAACAAGAATCAATAGGCCTTTGTGGAGTTCTTCAGAGAACCAAGAACACTTTGGCCAGGATGAAGTCAGTAGCACTAGGATCTGCCAGGTGTACTGGGACCTCTGAATATTCTAGTTTCTAGTCATAGAATAAATAATGCTTCACCTCCTTCAGAGCCCCCAGACTAACTTAGACAGACATGCCCCCAGACATGCTTATCTTAGAAGCGATGCCAAAGAGATTTTTGCATTTATATTTTTCATATATTTGTAGCTCTGTAGTTTTCTAATGCATAATTACATAGATTCTTAGCTAATATTTTTCTCTACCCTTTTAGATAGAGAGAAAAAACACATTCCTAAGACATTATCATAATCTTGCTCCTTCCTGGAACCAAGGACCCCATGTCCCAAATCATACATTACTAACATCCTATCATTCCTGCTCCTCTGGGAACCAAGGACACTTTGCTGTCCCATGTCCCATAAAGTATAAACAAAATTAGAACTACAAATTAGGGGCGTATCAGTAGGGGGCCAAACCTGGGGATGCAAATGACTTCATTACCTAAAGCTCTGATTGGGAGATTGGGGTCAAGTATCCAAATTTGCTAAACTTATAAAAGCATCAAAGTCCTGTATTGGGCGTGTATTTTGGATGTGCATCTCGTGTGCATTGCTGCCATAATGTCCCTGAAGGACCTTCATTAAACTGTAACCTCTTTACCCCCTTAATTTGTCTGACTTCTGATCTTCTGGTGGTTAAAAGGCTACAGAAGTGCCCTGTTTGAGGTGTTTTGATGTCAGGATGAAGGGCAACCAGTTAGTATGGGGAGGAATGCATAAATGCCACCACTTCCTTCCCCTTGTCCTTGGCAGCCTGGAGAGGCCAGCAGGGGTGCACTGCTTCAAATCTAGAAAACCAAATGGAAAACAAGAACAAAAGAAAG
Source organism: Climacteris rufus (assembly GCA_013398175.1). Classification (NCBI taxonomy): domain Eukaryota; kingdom Metazoa; phylum Chordata; class Aves; order Passeriformes; family Climacteridae; genus Climacteris; species Climacteris rufus. Next base: position 294,347 of record VZRZ01002437.1, read on the forward strand.
AAAAGGGCACAAAAAAACCCCCCTGTATTATGATATTGTTGCAGGATCAGAATTGAATAATTTCTGTGTTGTTTGGGATCATTCATTGTAGCTACTCTCATGTTTGTTTCTCCAAGACAAAGTTGTTTAAAAAAAAACCATACAAGACACTTCTTTTCTGCCAAGTCTAAGGCCATCACAATATTGTTCTAACTAAAGCTTCCATTGTTCTAACTAAAACTTCCTATAAGGAAGTGTTTAAGAAGATATGTAAATATCTGGCAAATGTGAAACCACCTCCTCTAAAGTGAACCAAGAGGACCACTACAGCCATTGGTGTTACACCTTTAATGTAGTTTGATTTACCCGGCATTTTTATGTAGACCCATAGAGTGCAGCAGTAACACAATCATTAGAAATGATGATTTTCCTTGTGCATGTTATGTGTTTGAACTAGCAGGCCCATGTGAGGGGAAAAGGAAGTTCATTCTTCAGAAATAACACTTAGAAGTCAGTAGCACATTTTCCATCTCCTTCTTTGAGTTTTTGATCAGAATCTCAGGGTTGATTCTCTTCAGGTTGAAGCATCCTTTTGGAGAATTTCAAACAAAACTCAAAACTCTTCCTCTTCATATATTCTCTCATACTCTGCAAAAGTCTGTCCTTTATTTAGAGACTTGCAATCAAGATTCTCATCTTAGTATTTTTGATTACTTAAACAAAACCAGAAAAACAAAGCAACCATGCTTTTTCTGAAAATAGATCTATCTTTTGAGGTAAAATGAATACTGGAGCTCATTATCTTTGAAACCTAAGTAAGAAGTTGAAGAATGAGAGTCAGTTGAGTAAATATATTTTCTTGTTTGGGGGAGGGAAATAAGGCAGTAAGGAACTAAAAAGACATTTGTTTTAAGCAATCAAGACTTCTTGTGCTGACATACAGTGTTTTTCCACTCCAGTTGACATGGTTAGACATCCTGTGATACCCTGGGGTATGTAAATCAGAGTCTGAGAATTTTAGACTTTTTACTCTCTGGAGAAATGGACCTAGTATTTTAATGATTATTTATCTTTCCCAGCTGTACATTTGCATAGATCCATGTAGGTTTAAATATGTGTAAATATATATCCCCACTCAAATTTTCAGAAGGCAAAAAACTTTGATCTGTATGTCTTGTTAACATTTTCCATACATTTTGCAGAGGTGTACTAGCAACAGCCTGCTGTACAGCTGTTCTCCTCCAGCTGAACAGGTTCATAGGGAATGAAGAGCTTAGAGCAATTTGTAGGCAATGAAGCAAAAAGAAAAATCCACAAAGAAGCAGCTGATGTTAGCAGCTTTTAAAGAGAATAAAAGGAAAGGGGAAGAATAGGGAGACGAATGTAGAACAGAGGGAGAGAACACAATTTTGGAAGAAATTGGAATTATTGTCTTTCAAAACCAAGGAGAAGCTACAGTGCTTACCTTATAAGCCATGCTTTATCCTTTCATGCTTTTTACTGTTTGCTGAACAATATCTGTGTTTACCATACACAGACGTTCAGCCAGTGCTTTACCTGTGTTGCACGAATGGCTGGGAGCTCCAGGCTGGCAGCCAAAGTTTTATGCTGCAACTTTGTCACCGACACACACCTAGAACCCAGTCGGGAAGGTACTTAGGGCATGTTAAATTTTAAGCACATGTTTAAATCCCACTACTTGCCATAACACCTTTCTGGAATGAAACCTGCATATTAAACCCTGAAAACCAATCTTGCAGTGCCTGTTTCCTTATTTGTAAGCCAGGAATAATAATGCTTAATTCCTATGTGTGTTTTGTAGCTTAATTCAGGGCATTTATACACCACTCTAAGCAAAAATCTTAACATGTAAGAGTTGTGGTTCATTACTGTATTTCATTAGCTTTCATAGGAATTGTTGTGTGTGTAGTTCAAAGAGATATACATCTAAATTTTCATGGCATTACACAATTGAAAATTTTAAAGGAAAAGTGTCTGTATTAATTGTGATTAAGTCAATATCAAAGACTCAAGTTCAGCTCCTTAGCTTAAAATTCACATGGGCTTTACTTTCAAAAGGTCCTTTAGTTCATATTTATTTACTTATTATCTCTCATGCTAAGTGAATGTGAGATATTCACAGTCAAAAGTATATATCAATATACAGTTTATTTACTTTTCAGAGGGACCTGTGAACTACAGAAAGCAGTGATGAGGTGAAAAAAACCTATGAACAAGGTGTAACAGCAGCTGTAAGAATACGAGATTTTTATTTAGATGTTTTCATACAGACATTATTTAGAAAGAAAATAAATACTTCATGATATACAGATAAATCATGAAAGAAAAAAATGACAGAGAATAAATAAAACCACTTAAAAATGTTGTGTCTGCTGTAATTTTTAAAACATGTTAGTGATTTTAAATTCCCTGTAAAAGTATGTCTAATATTCCTGAGATAGGTAATTGATGTGGTGCAGTGTCACAGCTCAGAGGGATCCATTATTATATTTCATTGGTTCGTTTATGCCTAAGGGTGAGCACAGGCAATAGAACAAGGTGTCAAACTTACTTTTAACCTTTGGTCTTAGAAGAAGCTAAATTAAGGGTTTAAGTGTATTTTAAGTTATCATCCTTGGACTTGTCTTTCTCCTTCTTTGTTTGCAACTGACAAACATGAATGTTAATCCAGTTTTCAGTGTCAGCCCCTTGTACTGTGTTCCACATAGACCTGTTGTTTTCTCCACAGGTCCCTTCATGCTTTTTCCTCTGCTTTATGTGACAAGCTATAGGTTGTGTCAGTTAACTTCAGTGATTCCTGGTTAGGGGGAAAAACGTGAAATAAAGAAGAAATATTTAACTTTTGAGTGACATTAAGAAAGGATGACACTGGCATATTTTTTTTGAAACATACACAGGTCATAGATCAGACATAGGAGTGTGGTACACATGCTTAGGAAGGGGAATAGACTGTTCTGAAACACTGGAGCAGAAAATGGCAGAATATTCTTCTATTGCAGAAATATTATGGGTGCATGTCAGTAATTGCAATGCTGCTAAAGCTTGTTCCTTACTGAGCTTCAGATATAAACTGTGTAGATCAGAGGGTAAACCAGGCCAAATAATGTCTCTGCTCTAAAGAAGGCATGTGGATGTGGGCCAGGAGTGCAGGGAAATTAATTTTGTTGTAAATTTGGAATGAAAAGGGAACTGTGTATTTTCTCCCACATTTCTGCCTGCATCCCCTGGCACATAAAGTCGTCAGTCATCGGATAATGCAAAAAGTAATGTTGGAGGCTGATGGACTAGGGACGATGGTGCTGATAGACTTTCCTTCTTCCCAGAGAAATGTGTGTTTCACAGTAAGATATTAATGTAAGGGGGTTAGTGTCTCTTAAAAATATAGAAAAAAAAGTTAGAGAATAATGTGGGATAAGATAATGTGGAAAGCATTTTTTTAGCAGCTTTAAGGAAGCAGCTCAAAAAATCTATTATTGTCCGCCAAGGAGACCTCTGCTGTGTTGGGTAAAAAATATATACAAGATCCTCTTATGACTATGATATTGGAAAGCACTGAAGGTGCTCATAGCACTAAGCTAGTGATAATACATATTATACTACTGCTAACTGTTTAAGTCAAATTCATATTCTAGAGATCAGATTAATTATTTTATTTTCCTTATCTGACAGCTGGTTTTGGGTGATGAAGGATGGAAAGTGCTGAACTCTCTCCTCACAAATGCTGATGTCATTAAGTGTCCTAGCCTTTGCTCCATACACATAATTCTACCTGTAGTTTGGTTTGAATAAAGCCAGCTCAGCAACAAAGACAATTATTTTGAGACAAGTTTTATGTTGTAGCTCTTTATTTCACTATTGAGGGTTTTTTGTGTTTAGTGACTCCATCTTGGGAATCCACCTTATTTCTTGGCTACAATGACCTTTGTGTTTATAATGTTTCATCAGTTTCCTAGCAGTCAGTTGGAGGTGAATGCTGTGATATTAATATATTTATCATCAACTCATGTAACCTGAACATAACCCCCTTAACCCCCTTAGTCCCTTTCCCTTTTATCTTTATTGTAATAAATTTTGCTGAAATTTAGAAGTATTAGTTTCATTGCTTTTTAGACAGGTAAGCAGTTTTACGATTTTAGACTTCCATTGTAAATATATCAGTTGCACTTTTTATCATTGCACATGATTTTTCCCTTGCTAGATGTTTGAACACATCTCTCTTGGTTATATCATTGTGTCAGTGTTTCATCCTTAATAGTAAAGTAGGAATATGGTATTCTCTTTTTCGTGAATGCTTTTCAACAGTCGATCTGAGAGTACTTTGTAAAGGAATTCAGTAGTTAGCCACATGTTGGGAAAGTGAGGTACAGGAATTATCTGAAGTTAAACTTAGAAAGCTAAGATAGAACATTGAGACCACATTCATTGCCCTCTTCTGCTTTCAGAACAATGAGGTTATTATGCACCCAAAGAAAGAAACATTTCTTAAATGCATGAGGAACACTTTAATCTCATTCCTTGATTTTTTTTTTCCCCTCAGTAGGATACAGTATCCTTGCTTATTTCTAAGGAAATTAACTGTGGATTAAAAAAAAATATATATATGAATGGATTTCTCCAATTATTAGTACACTCAATTTAAATTAAATTAAAGCTTTATGTCCAAAATGCCTCTATTCAAGAATAAGCAGTTTTAACTTTGTTTTTCATTTGGGTCTGGCTTTTTGCTGCTTTAAGAAGGTAAAGATGAACGGAATAAGGCCTTTGCTATGCAGGGCTGTCCAATAATGTTCCTCATTTATTGTCTAAATAGCATTTGACATCACAAAAAGAAAAAATCCAGAATAATTTAAAATCAACTGCAAAAACTTACACATCTTTTGTTATGATAGTTCCACTAAAAAATTATTTTAAATAACTAATCCTTTCAAAATAAGACTACTTCATAAAAAATAAAAAAGCCAGTCAGTTTGCTAGTGATGTTTAAATGGATTAGTGCCATGTTTTTTCTGTGATATATTCTGATAGTCAAAGTTTAACAAGAAAATACTTACCAAAATGGAGTCCATGTTTGAAATCGAATCAGTTTTTGGTAATAATTTACTGAAACTATGTTTAGTTCACTAAAAGTTTATTTCCATGGTCATGTTCAGGAGAATTAATCTGTAAAAGCAAATTTAAAGTGGATTATTTAAACCTAATTAAGTCCTTGTATAGATGTTAATTCAGAATAAAAATTGCCTTGATTTGGTTTAACTTAACTCTCTTCTAAATGAATTATGACTACCAGAGATTTAATGTAGTTTAAATAATCTACTTTAAGAACTAAATACAAAATAATTTTACTGCATGCTCCTATGTAGACAAGGCCTCTGGGAGAAATCTGTCTATCTGACCCTTTCCCAGAGGCGTAGACAATAACTGAATTTCAGAGGTAGTATGAAGTCCTGCAACGGCATTAAATCACTTTGAATTTTGAAGCGATCTTTTAGGAGAGGCTGGACACAGGCATATAAACTGTTTAACAGGTATGAATTTAGGATTGAAGGGATGGAATATTTTGTGATGGCACCTGCTTCCATTAGCTGTGGCAAAAATCTAGTCTTTAATTTTTAGTCTAACTTTTGTTGAGGTGATCATGACCCCTTCCTGTGGGAAGGAATATATTGGATAGGGTCATCCTCTGTGGATGGTAGGAAGTTGGAACTTGGCTGGTAATTATATGTCATTGGTTTAGAATGTGATAGCTTCTTTATTCTGAAATTTCTATTTGGATACATTCTGGTAGTAATCCTGAATGACCAATAAAGTATTCATAAAGTTCTTTGACTGTGTATTTTTTAAAAGGGTGGCATCTTTTTCAAAAATTTGGAGTATCACCACATAGCACTGTTTGTGAGTGACAAATTGCTTCAAGCAGACATAGGACCAGACAGATTCCTAAAGAAATATAAGTTCCATTCCTGCCATAGCTGTGCTGTGCTTGAATGGACATGGAATCTTGGAGGAACATAGAGGCATGGTCAAAATGAGAGATCTCTCCCATGACTGAGCTTCTTAGTATTTAAAAATGAAGTCTCTTATGCGGAAATGATGACAGTCATTAGAGTATTCAGTATAACTTCCTCCTGTCCTAATTTTTCTCTGACAGTTTTGCTAGATGTTGCAATATTCTAATAGTTTCCCTTCAGTTATAGTGGACTGTATTTTTTCACACGACACTTAGGAACCAGCATTATTTGAGGATAAAATATTTTGAGTGGTAGATTATATCCCCTTACTTAAAGCAACACAATGAATGATGCTTCTGTGTGATCTCACCTTGATAAATTTCCCAGTACATTGAGGATGTTAGAACCACTGTAAGGTAAAAATGCTGTAAAGGGTGGTGAGGGAGAAGTTATTGAAACTTGAGAGAGATTGATAGTTCTGTGTATACAGTAAGTACACAATAATTCCAGATATGGGTGATTTCATTTTCAAAACATCAGAAGCATTATTGTCTTCTTGATTGATCTTTACATGGTGCAGTTTAAAAGCTGGGTTTGTTTCTCTCTACTTGCTTAGTAGCAAACATCAATGGAGAGCAAAATTTCCAATCACTTTAATGAGAAGCATCGCAGAAATGTTCATTTCAGCAACACTAACTTTACATGCTGCTTGTGCTATTGGATTTTGAAAAGAAAGGAAAAAGAAACTGAGAAATGGTAATAGAAGTAAAACAACAGAACAATTTTGAGAATTGAGAACTACCTGACAATATCCTTCACATTTCACCTTTATTTGAAATATACCACAGAACCATAATGAAATCTATTAATGGTGCACAAATGTACTTCTTCACACATATGGATCAACTCTGGAGTCACTGAAAAAAATTATAATGGGGAAAAACAGAGCTAAACTGTAAAACGGCAGAACTGAAAACCAACACTTAGTGCTTACAGAAAAGAGTCTGCTCTGATGAGGGTCCCTGGCAGTACAAACCAGTAAAATATGCTTTGCAGTAAAATCTGCCTCCTCCTCACCCCCAGGTGCAAGTTCCCATCTTCTGCTCCCCTCTGTGAGCTGTTGCTGCTTGCCATGTCCACATATAACAAACCATACCAAAAAGCAGAAAGTACTTTTCTTGTGGCTGAGCAAGTTAAATGTACTTTCTGTGGGGTCAGATGAACACTGGTACCTGCAGGTCAGGGAGGAGTGGGAACTGAGCTCTTAGTGAAAATGGAAAGGGAAAAGGGCAGTTTAAACTGCTTTTGCATACACTTGAACCTTGAGTTCAAAAATTTTAAACAAATATGAAAATGGTTTTTGTCTGTATGGGTACATATTTGTATCATTCTTACACACTCATGCAGTACATCTCAAGTGATGTATCTGTTTACTTCCCATTCATAATTTTGAGGCTGAAAATGTTTGGGTTTTTTTAATAGGCTTTTGTGTTTTTTATTTTTTAGTTCATCATCTACACCAAATATTTCTCTGATAAATATTTTCTGAAACCTCTGAATTATTCAAGTGTAAATTAGATGATTTAAGAGCAGAACACTGTTTATAGAAGTGTACTTGTCAGTGTTGGGGAGGTAAAAAAAAATCTTACTATGCCAGTAGTCCCTTGGGAAGATCTTACCTTCCTGATACCATCCATGTTTCTTGTAGTTCAGAACACTTGTTAAGCTGAAAGGGGGGAAGAGAAGTGCGTGACATTTATATTTCTTGTAACGTACACTATTTCTTACCTCTCCCCTCAGTCCCTCTCCTCTGCCTCCCTTCTGTCTCCATTTACAACTTCACTATCCCTCCTGCCTACTGGGACCATAACCTTACTGTAATCTTTCTTCTTTTTGCTACCCTTTGCATATCTAAGGCAAACATTTTTTTTCCTTCAATATTCTCCAAAAAAATTCCACATTTCTTTCAATGCTTTTGCTTCCTGTTCCTTCCTTTTTTTTTTTTTTT
>VZRZ01002437.1:302361-324503 GCA_013398175.1 Climacteris rufus
TTTAATTGTTTTGTTTCCTTTTCCTTCCTTTTTTTTTTTTTTTTTTTAAATATTAAATCTTTTCCCATCTCATCTCTCTGCCTCACAATTCCCATAGCAGCCAGCCCATGGGTCTGAAATAGCCAAGGACACTTCCAATTCTATCTGCTAGTTCTAGGGACTGTTCTTGTCATTGGTGTAGAACTGAACACCTGATTTTTTTTATTTTCCCCAAAGGACAATCTGAGAGATATCTAATATGCCAGAAGGCACTGTTCTTTCAATCTGGACTGGCTTTCAGTAAGCCTGGAAAGCATCTCTATACCATCATTGTCTCAAAAATTCAATAGTCATTGTACTCACACTTGTTAACATATTTTATGGTTTTCAACTTAATTAGACATTTGGTGGTGTAGGTTTCCGTTTCTCAAATTCCCAAATGAGCCTAAAGAACTTTGTCAGGATTTTTTTGGAAGCATTGCTATCTTGGAAAAGCACTCCAACTTACACTTTACCTTATTTAGATTATAAAGTAAGCATCCTTGTGCCTAAATCCCACAGATAGCTGACCTGGATTGATGCTCTGCAAAGGAACTGAACACAGAGGCAGCAGTAAGTTTAGCTGCAAGTAATTGTGACCACAGCCAGTTTCATTCAAAACACATTTAGAATATAAAGTGGTGTGTCTTTCTTTTGAAGCATTTGCCCAGGAAATGGAAACTTTGGAAGATCTGAATGATACTAAGTTCCTTTGTAGGTTTCATCCTGAATTTGGTTGCTTACCTTCGGAAGAGTAGAAACAACAATATTTACATATTTTGAAGAATATTTTGAGATCTATTGAAGAGAACTGTTTAAAAAAGTTGTACAGATTTTAAAATAAGATCTGAAGAGTCCATAATTTTGCATTAATATTTCTGTGTTAATAGTTTTGAGGTTCAAATTAATGGTGTTATAAATGGCAGCACTTAGACGTATTTCTATGTTCCTAACTGTGCAATCACCAAGCAAATGTGGTAGTTAGATATCTTATGGCAATTCTATGTGGGAGAACAACTAAAAGTATGAAGTTAATGCAGCAAAATTAAGGACCATTAAGCCTTATATGGAAACTTATTGAAAAGTGCAGTGCTTAAGGAAGGATTTAACGACAAAAAAAAAAGGCATTTTTATTCAAAATGAGAACATCTACATATAGCTTAATGTGTTTTAATTTCTCTGTGTTAACTTCATACTTTTAGTTGATTCTTTTTAATCTTCTCAAATACTGGCAGTCCCCTGTGATACTACTTTTTCACAAAAGTATATCTTTGAAAGTTTTCTCTTTACATTTTATACCCTTCTATCCCAAGTAACACAAGAAAAATTATTTTTTTAAAAAATTAACAAAAAGAATAGTAATATGCATTCTATTGTCAACTGATTATGACAGCAGACGTGACCATCAGAATGAGAAACTTTACTGTATTAAAATAAATCTATAAGCTAAAAAAAATTATTTTACAAGTAGAGATTAAAAGCTTGAGGGGAATTTAAAAGTTCATGAATGATGGACACAGTGGAAAATCACAGAGAACAGAACATAAAGACCACGATAATAGTAAAAGACATCACGTACCTTCCCACTGAAACTGAATGTTCAAACCTGACAATTTATGGTTGAAGTGAAAAATACAGATGTTTGTGTGTTTGGCACAGCCCATTGTAAAGAAGTACATGAAGCTGTGCTGGGATTTATCCCTGTTACTTCAAGCTTATTCCCAAAACAGTCTTTCTCTTCTTTATTTCTGTGGTGACTTTACTGACTCTGGAGGGATTCAGCTTGGCTGCTTAGTTGTCATTTTGTTGTCCTTTAACCAGAATCACCAACTCTATGTAAAGAAATATACAGAACTTCCAGATAAACTGTCCCACATTATAACCAATAGAAATTTCTTGTCAGTTGTCAATATAGGAATTCTGCAGCCTTTTCATCATTGCTACGGTTGCATTATGAACATGAACTTTACTATGTCAATCCACTGGAATCAACACTTATGTTAGTGTTATGCTGTGTCATGAACTTAAGTAAATGTCCAAATAGCCATAGTGATGGCAGAATATAGTAAGAAACAGAGGTATCAGTGTCTCACAGAGAAAGCAAGCAGACTATTTTCTAATTTTAAGAGTTACCACTTTTGTGAAGGGCAGAAGTTCTGCTGGTTATTGCTGGTTTTAGATTTTAAATGGCCTTGCTAAAGTCACTTTAATGTATTAGAATGCTATTGATTTTTTTTTAAATAATAGTCTATACAATTAAGAAGATTAAAAGATTCCAATCTTTTTTGTTACTAGAGGTATTTCTTACCATGTGGTAATGATATGGTTGATGCTAAGTAGATATATTTATGTAGTCTGGTCTTTTTTTTTTTTAATATTTGATTAAATGTTCACAATAGACAACGGGGAATAACAGTTGAAAGCAATGCAGCATTTCAGTTTGGGGTTGCATAACTAAACTTCAGTGCAGATCTTTACAAGTATCCTGTTACAAGGGCAGAAGGACAACAGCCTTCATAGATAGATGCCAAATCCTATGCATTTACTGTATCTTGAGTTATAGTGGACTACCAGTCCTGGGGCTAGTGCTTTGTCTTGTTTACCCATGCATTTTGTTGTTAGAGTGTGTAGACTTGCATTCTCCATTTAGAGAAATCAATGCTTTTGTCCAGCCCCCCTTTTTTCCCCACTGCCAACCATTTTTCTTGTCAGTTTGCTTTCTCCATTGCTGGGTGAGCAGCTTATGAGAAATAAACCACTGAGGCACATCAAACCTTATAAGAAGGCTAGGGCAGTAATTCAGTGGCTGTTTTTCCAATCCATTCTCTTTCAAGTGGCTTGTTTAAAAACAAACAACAACAAAAAAAAAACCTCACCGTGTCTCTTGTTGATATTTAACAAAACTATAGGAAGACCTTTTGCCTTAATAATGCCAGTGACATGCATTTTGTTTATCTTTCTAATTATTTATTTGTAATTGACATGAAAATGCTTCCCACTAGACATCACTAACTGCACAAAACCTAGCTGTGTATTGTTTTTGTGAGACTTCTGTTATTATAGCATGATTAAAATAGTACATTAATTATGCATCCTGCTATAAAACTGAATACAGCAGAGGAAATAAACATGTATTAATAATACATTAGTTATTAATCTGTGTACTTGTCATTTGAATGATATGTAAACTACTGCATCTTCAGTTCATGAAGACCACCACTTATGTGATTTTCAAATCCACTTCCATCTCACTACCGTGGAAGGACAAGTTTTTGTTAGAAGTCTCCATGTCCTACAAATGAGTAATCCCAAGCCATAACTCTTATATTGCAAAGCTAAAATTTTACCTGACTGTGAGATATGGTAATAGCATAATAAAGCAGATCTGCCACTAGGCTGAGCCATGTACATGTTTTAATCATTGAAAGCGGTAGACACCTTTCTGAAGCAACAAAAGTGATTCTGACTTTTTATTTTTGAGCTTCCTTGTATTGCTGGAAAGGAAACTTGTATACTAAAGCTACAGCTTATGGACTTGATGAAAAGCATTACAGACATGGATATTTAAAAAACAGTGCGCCTTGTAAAGTACATAATTTGATTGGATTGCCTTAACAGAAGATTGTAAGGTTCTGTGTGGACATGTCAGATGTGAAGATGTTACACCTACTATGTAGTAGCCAAGGGGTTCCTAAATGTTTGCACACCAGGCTGTCATTTCTTTAAAAAACAGAGTCAGTAGATTAAGAAGTAAAATTGGAGCTAATTAGCTGCAGCAAACTTTTATTAAATAAAAGCATTTACTTTCTTTTTGGCTCAAGCTAGAATAAAAATTAGATTACTTAATGTAAGAGCTGCTTGGCAAGATTTGCACTAGGAAATTAAATGTGCCTGGGACTACTGATGCCAAAGAGGTCAACTGTCATGGGGTGAGCCATGTCTATATTATTAAAATTTGCTAGTCTGAAAAAGAAGGTGAGTGCAGAAAAATTACCTGTAGAGAATACTTTTATCTCCAAAAGTTTATTTAAAATATAGTTTGGAGAGGCCTATTCCTAATTGTCCAGGAATAAAATTATTCCACAGAGTATTTGTGAAAGTTAACAGGGACTTGACTTTCAGTATCTTGGTACATTTGCTAGCGATGTTTATTTTCTTGGTAGTGGTACTATTGCTGAGTGAATGTTCAAAGACATATTTTCCTGGAAGATTTTAGTTCATCATTAAATGGCATATGTGTGACTTCTGTATCACTCAGAGTTTTTAGATTTGGAATGGATTAATGCATGTGAAGGGGAAACTAGACACTTCTGCTGAGGTTAAATTAAAAACAGACATAAAATACTTACACTGATAGCTACGTTATGGTTATGTTTTCATATCATCTTAATATTGAGCAATGAAAAATAGAAACGTTCCTCATGAGTGTCCAGTTTTAAAAGTTGTTTGATTATCTTGATTTAAAAATTATGTCAGCCAAGATAGATTAAAATAATTGCTGTTCGTGTTAGTGATAGCAACACAACAACAGTAACAATATAATACTATGCAAGTCTGACTTGGGATTTGCTCCAAGAAATCTAGAAACACATGAATAAGAATGTGCATATTATTTTATATACTGTAAAAGTGAGTAAGAGCCAAGTTGAGTGTCATGACTAGAATCACCTTTTAGGTCACAGGCAGTGTCACAAGTAGAATGCAGTGTCACAAGTAGAATACAGATCTCTTTATTCACACATTGTAACTCTCTTCGCTGTAATGGCATCTATGGTTTCACACATAGGTTTAAATTTTTCCCACATAAATGCTGAAGAAGGTTCTGAGTCATGCATCATGGTCAAGTCATCTTCAAGAGTCGTGACTCAGAACAATATGTGAATGTTTATTAAACTAAAATGGCTTTCTCTTTTTCTGTCTCTCCATCCATATATTTTCATATCTTCCCATTTTTCTCCGACAGAAACCAGAAAAATCACCCAGTAAAGAAAGCTGTCTGCCAAAAAACAGATTAACCTGTCTATATACACTTCCAGATAAATATTTTAAACACATTAAAAAAACCAAACTTCCGGTGGTGGAAAAATAGTGGTCTCTTTTTATGTTATCTTTCCAGTGCATCATTATCCTTAATCTTGGAAAGCTCTTTCTTTTTTCCTTAGTGTCCAACCTGCATTTCCTTTTTTTAAAATCCACAGTGTCCTCTTCACTTTCCCTTTTATAGCTACTGTTGATATATTGAAAAGCTTTTCATGTTCTTATGTGTGGAAAATCTCAGCTGTAGAGTATACCAAGAAGTGGACCTATTCCTTCTTTCCTCACTATATGCAAAGCTTCCCATCACTTTCATTAGAACACTCAGGAAACATTTGAGTATTTTTCCTTGCAAATGTGTTTATCTCTCTTCTTCCTTTCTAAAATCACTGTGTTCATGACAGTGTACACCCCTCTAGTAAGAGAGATGGAAACACATGAATACTGGTGAATACTAGCTAGCAAACAAGGGAAAAGCAAGCTGAAACTCCCCCCCCCCCACTGATGTTTTAATCATTCAGCTATTGTACTGTTGAATTTCCTTAATTTTAAAACAATCTTGCACAATTATATATTCATTATTGGTTTTATTTTGTAGAAACCCTGGAGTGATTTATGTGAGAAGAAATGAAATAAATGGTCTGGCTGGCTCCTGAATGCTTTGGCTGCTTTAGGGCACTTTGTAGTAGTAGTTTAGTAGTAGGGTAGTAGTTGTTTTGCATTACCTGTTTGGATTTTTTCTTTTACTTGATTTTCTTCCTTTTTTTATTTTTATTTTTTTTGGGAAGTGCAAGTCACAAATAATTATATTTCAAAATCATGGTACCATAGTATTTCTGTAAGAATCATATCCTGCTGTTTACTAGCCTTATATAGCAATAATGCATTCATTCAATTAGTTTGCAGGGATACTTTGGTAGTGCTGTATTTTCCTAAATGCATACAAACCCTTCTGTTTAAATCACTAGGTCTTTTTAAGTTCTGCAAATACACTAAGGGTATAGTAGCCAATAGAGCACAAAATAGTGATATCAGAAGGGTTATCCCTTAATTTCCACAGTGATACATAGAGGCTTTCCGTGTTTAAACTAATCTTTTACTTTTTTCTTTCTTTGGTAATGTTTATATTTGTAATTAAACCCCCTCCCATTTTGTTTTCTGTAAGTTGTTGATTATGCTGCACTCATCCATCAAGATTGGTGAATTGTAGAAAAAAATACCCTGACACTCCTAGAGGATTTATTGGTGGGGGAGAGAAGTAATTTGATTGGGACTTTATAACACTCCTTTAGTTCCAGGAATATGTAAATTTCCTTAAATTAGATTGGTTCTCTGGCTATCACCAAGAATTGTCCTCATATGTACAGGCACTTTAAGGTGTGAGGAAATGAGCAATGGCAAATTATATCTGTCTCATGCAAACTTGAAAACTGTCTCTAATTCCAAATAGAAAATGTTCCAGTTCTATCTCAAGACAGCACAACTTTGATAAATCTTTCCAAATTCACTTTTGGGAGGTTCTGCTGCATATCTCATTTGCTCAGATGACACATGTCAGATCTGCAAAGTAATCTGTAAGGTTCTGGATAGATTAACTAAAAATTCTTTGTGGAGCTAGAGAAAGGTGAATTGGAATTTGACAGGCTTGTAACCATATGCATTGATCTGAATTATATGTAATGTAGAGCTGTAACATAATCTTCAGGAGTTAAAGGTTGGGTGGTGGACATATATGGAATAAGAGCTTCAAGAATACGATCTCATGAGGATTTGGAATCATTGTTGCCTTCCCTCCCTGCCTTTGTAGCCAAAGTTGTTTCTGTAAAACATCTGTGGCTTCTAGGTTTTACGCGGCTGATAAGGTATAGATATTTTTGGCTGGGCATCATCATTACATGTACACACACACACACACACACACATGCAAACACATGCACACACCTTTATTCTCTGACAAGCAAACACAGAAAAAATGTCCAGTTGATAAAATGATTTTAAAAAAAATGCTATACAAGTGAAGCTGCTGCCTTGGGATTTCTTCATACTAGTGCTTTAGCAACACGCCAAGGCAACGCAACTCAGGCCACAGATACAAAAGAAGTCTGTAGTGTAAAAGAAAGGGAGGGGAAAAATGACAATGTAATGCTGAAATGAGCCCAATAGGATTTAGTGGTGCTAGCAACTGAGAAAAGAAGCAACAGTGTAAAATTCCTCTTTGATTTTCTGTTCTTGCTTGCTATCTTTCACATTTGATTGGAACCCCTTTTATGAGTGAGACAGGCTCTGCTAAAGGAAGTGCTGATACATGAAGTAGCACTATGACAGAGCATAAAGATCACTGTCCTCACTTAGCCTCACTGCACTTTCACACCATTAATGGTTTAACTAAGACTTATACTTAGGATCTCACCTTTGTGCTTTCTGTAATAGTGCTGTACTTGAAAAGTGACAGCCTCTGCTAAAGCACTGCAAAATATATTAGATTGTTCTCATCACTCTAAACAGATACATCTTATTATTTCCCACTGTGAGGAAGGTTAAATCACTTGTTTCAGCACAAACAAGAACTCAGAGTTTATGATTGGGAATTCATATACATTTTGGTACTCAGTTTACTTGAAATAGCATTACAACATTAACAAATGTAGAAAATAACTGTGCATATTTGGCACTGGGGCAAATTACCAGACTGTGATAACTAATTTTAGGATTCTTTACATAAGCAGTTCATTTATCAGTACGAAAGTTGTAATTCTCTTCCTGCTAGTATTGAGACTTCTTTTTCTGGTTCTTTTTCTTAATTTCCTTTGGCCTTGTGTTTTGCCCCCCATCAAAGTTCTTTCCTCCCCCTAGCCAGGACTTGCTCCTAACTATTTTGCTTTCAACAAAGGACTGTCATTTTGTAGCAGATGCTGATTCTGGTCGGTGGGACTGTAAACAGAAAGTACCCATGACAATGATTCGTCCTCCACAGAGACCGCACATACTACCTTCCTAAGTACTGCACTTCCAAAGAGTGGATGCTGTCCCCAGCTCAGGTTTTCAGCACAAAATGCCAGAACAGGTGCCAGGAGAATTCATTTTGGCTTGCACTTTATAAACAAACTGAGGTATGATGAGGAATGCAGTCTCAATTGATGTCGCTGCCTGCATTCTTGATATTTAAAGAACAGAGGAACAAGCTTCAGTGCACAAAGTGTGATCATTTCCGCCAATACCTGATTTAGTAGGAGTAATTTCTACTTACACAGTCTCTTTCTGTTGAGAAACTCACACTCTACAAACATGAATTAATTAAGCTTTATACTCCCTCTGTGCTGCATAGGTAGACTCAGGAATAGAGTGGTTTAACATTATACTAGTGTGCCAGCTGGGAAATACCAGAAATCTAGTTTTCTTACTTTGTACATGCCCTGGGGCAGATCCAATGCATGTCTTAAATGCAAGGACTGAAAAAGACCATAAGGAATGTGGTATTGATTGTACCTCTAGGCTTACAGTTGGAGATAAGGACTCCTGCTTGGGAGAGCTGGAGTGCGTATGGCAGTGAAGCAAGGGCTAATTCCATGTGAAAAGATGCAGGCAGAGCCTGCTAAGGTACAAAGCTTTTCCAGAGGGCCTTGAAGATACTGTTGCAGTAACCTGTACAGTTTTGACTTGTTACCTTCTCTCAAACCAAGTAAATGAGAGATACATCTTCTTTATAAAGATATCCCTAAGATCAAGGTGGTGGGTATGGATTTGCTGGTGGGGCTGAAAGCGTAAGAGCATTTCCACTTGGTATCACCTGCTATGGCATATACTCCTGAGGTATCTGACAGCCATAAATACCCCGGCCAGTAAGACTGGTTCTTTGTATAACCCCTGGTATTTGACACAAAAGTCTGTTGAGCTTAGGAATTGTGTCTCCTGCATCTGTTACTATTAAAAGTTATTTAATAAATTATTCTATTTTTTTTCTTTGAAGCCCCGTTTTTTACTGTGCAGTTAGTTTTGATTTTGTATTCCAGAGCAGTAGCTTTGGCACTGTATAAATTGTTACCTTATTACCAGGACACTATTGGTAGGAAAGTTACAAGACACACTGTAAATGGACATTAAAAATAAAGTTTTTGCATTTTAAGAGTAATGGCTAAGGAAAAATTAAGACCCAGCTGTTAAATCATTGGGCTGGGCCAATGCACATTGGGACTGCAAATTGGAAGTGTTGCATTATTTTTAAATGGCTGAATACCTGCTGCGTCATCCATAACACTTGTTACTTCCCTAAACCTGCATAATTTATTGCAGTGAAAAAAAGGAATGAAATATAATCTACCTAAAGAATTTTTTTTTACCTGCTATTAAGTATACATCCTAATCCCATACTGTCTGTACACTTTGGTTTCCAAACAAATTACTCCATGTTTTTTAAAGGCTTTTGAGAGGAAGAGTGGAGGACATGAACTGCTTGAGCAATTGTTGCTGAAGGCGCTGTAATGACTTAAGCGTGGAATAGGCATAATATCTTAGCGAAGAGAGTCTTTATGCCCTGGCAGAGATTTCTCCTTCTGGAGAGTGTTTGAATGCTTTTGCAGTATTTCAGGCTGTTTACTAATCCCCAGGGATAGACTGTGGTGATGCTGCCACCCAAGGAGATACAAGCTCTAGGTTACCTAGGGAAACATGAGATGTTATCTCCTTCTTCCTTTTTGACTTAGTAACTCTGTACAAACATGCATTTCCTCTAGCATGTAAGGGGCAATGGAAGACTTTTTTTTTTAATTTAATAATAAAATCTGGATGGAATAAAGTTATTTTATGTTTTTAGCCATTAGAAGTTATCAGGAATTTAATTCCTGAGACTAGCATAGATCCACTCATTGAATTTCAGAGCTGGAAACCACTGATATCTGACCCAGAAAAATGGGTTCCAGTCCTACTTGCTCTCAGAATTCCATTACTCAGTATGGGTCAGATTATGCCTAAATTCCGTTTGCATTTCAGGGTCAAGCCAGAACCTCATGACAGATTTATGAAGGGGGAAAAAAAATTGAGAAATTCTACCATCAGAGTCAGATTGCCCATCCAACATTAAAATAAAAGTGACTGGACTTGCCAGTTTGTTTTGTAAGAGTTCTGCTACTATCATGCACCATCTTGTCCCTTAAATAGAGACCACTGGCCTAAATCAGGGGATGTCAGGTTGTAATATTTAACTATAATTTTTGGCATTAAGTGAATCATTCAAGGGAAGTAGAACCTCAAATGGAAAGAAATACCTTTGAAATCCCCTATCTGTACGTTTAACCCCTGATGAACTCCTTAAACAGTATAACAGCAACCTTTGCAGAACTTTTTTCAAATTCTAGTTGGGTTTTTACTAAAAGAGTTTCTTCAAATTTCCAGATCTTCTTGAGTGTAGGTGCTGGAGCATGCCCAGAGAAGAGCAGTAAAGCTGGTGAAAGATTTAGAGAATAAGTCTTATGAGGGGTGGCTGAGGGAGCTGGGGTTGTTTAGTCTGGAAAAAAGGAGGCTCAGAGGGACCTCATTGCTCTCTACAATTACCTGAAAGGAGGTTATAGCCATGTGGGTGTCAGTCTCTTGTCTCAGTTAATAAGTGACAGGACAAGAGTAAATGGTCTCAGGTTGCACTAGGGGAGTTTTAGCTTAGGTATTAGGAAAAAAAATTCACTGAAGGGATGGTCAGGCATTGGAACAAGCTGTTCAGGCAAGTAGTGGAAACATTGTCCCTGAAAGTGTTCAAAAACATGGGCATGTGGCACCTGGGGATAGATTTAGCAGTGAACATGGCAGTGCTAGGTTAATAGTTAGACTCTATGATCTTGGAGGTCTTTTCTAACCTTGACAATTGCTTTTTAGTTAGTGCAACTTCACTGACATAGACTGTTGGTAGCTGAAATAGGGAAGAGGAATGCTTTGATTTTCTCAGGTTGCTTCTGATTTAAAGTTGCTACAGTCTGGACATCTCTGCTCAGTTTAGTTTTCTGTTTTGGTAGGCAGTAGTGTTAGGAGGAGATGCTTGCATGTGTCAGAGAGTAAAATTAGTGTTGTAACTGTGCCATGCTGAGAAGGACTGAAGCAGTACAAAATGAAAGGGAGAAACCAGAAAAATGAGGTTACAATGTCAAACTCACCAGCTGATTTTGAATTAAAAGCAGAAATATGCTTTGCTTTATAATGATGATTCGGTTTTACCACCCAGGTCCCCATCCCAAAGAAAACCACATTCATTCTCTTGAAATATGGAAAACTGAAAATCCATTTTGATATTGTAAAAGGAAATAAAAAGGGCTGAAAGATTAATAATAGAATGCCAATGTATAAATGTAATCCAGGCTTGAACCTGAGGGCAGTCCTTTCAAGGAGTTGAATGACATCACTGTGTAATTTAATAAATGATTGTTGTAACACAAGTGGAGCAGCTCTCAAACACATTGTTTTTGTGTTGATTGCTCAGTTCAATTACTGTAAACAAATAATGTAATGTTATAATAGTCACTGAAATAAATCTAGTCTAAAAGGGTTGGAAAAAGGTTGGAAATATCAAAGCTAAATTTATTCATAATTCAATGATTTGTTGCCAGTCTCACCTAAAAATAAAAGGTCACGTTCTGTGAGTATATCTGTAGCAAGGTTATCAATTTCAAATGCTTAATGACAACTTTTAGCTGATGGTTAGAATAGATTTTTTTTTTCTCCCAGCATAAATATTCACAAGTTACTGAACACACAGAAATACTTAGAAACAGGTAGAGGTTAAACACATCAATTGGCAGACTTTTATTTCCATTTACAGGCATTCCTATCTGAATGGGGTTCTAAGTAACCAGGTCTCTGCCCACAACACGGAGGTTGGAACTAGATGGTCCCTTCAAACCCAAATCATTCTATGATTCCTATAAAGAGCTGGATTTACAAAGAAAAGATAGATGAACTAAAGTCTATTTAAAATAAACAAGTGGTTCCTTAGATAATAAGTCAAATTCTTCTAGAAAGTCCAGTTTAATATCCAAAGATATAACACAGTACTCCAAAATATTTTTTCCTATTCTGCTTTTTCTACTTACTACAACTGGCTTCTTCTATTAAAATGGTTTTATTTGCTCAGTAGAGCTTCACGATCTCTGAATTTTCATGCCCTTTCATCCCAAATTTTCCCTAAACTTCTTCTGTAATTTAGTTACTTCATATCCCCAGCTTTTTCAGCAGCAGCCTTGTTTCCTTCCCATGAGCTAGCCCTACCCAGAGCAGTGCCTTAAGGCTGAGAGGACAGGATGCAGCTGCCTCTAAAAGCCAGTCAATGATGCTTCTTTTTAAGCCACTAAGAACTGCTAGCACAGCTGCACAGTGATGTGGATTTACACTTTATACTTATTTTTTCCTATATGAGGAGTTACTCAAAAGCTGCATAGAATAATGAGTTAGCTACTGATGCATGAAGGCAAATGAAGACACTGCCTTGTGCTTAATGGCATCCTAAGCACAGCCTTGCATTTTAGAGCCAGTTTTTGTGGGCAGACATTGCCGAGGTCAGATGCTGTGGTTATTCTTTACAGGGAATTTGAGGCGATTCTCATCTTCAGGTGTGATGGAGTAGGAATAAATTTGAAGTAGCATTAAATCTGCAGCTAATATCTTACATTCTTTGAGCACATAAGTGTTTCAGTCTTGCACAGTACCAGCAGACTGAAGTAAAGGAGTTAATTTTGGGCTGTAATTTATAAATTATGATGCTTTTTTTACATCAGTGGAGTTGTTTTTTTTATATAGAGCAGTATCTGGTGGCCTTAGTGACCATTGTGTCCCCACTTTCCTAGCACTCCTTTTTTTCTCAGCAGGCTCCATTAGTTACTAGCTTTATCCAGTCTGAGAAAAGCAAAAGGCAAGGGAGCAAGCCTGGCAAGGCTATAAGCTGATGATTCTTTGCCTTCTTGTTTCTATTTTGCGTTTTTCTATTTATCTAAGTTGTAGCTGTCGTCCACATGGCAGCTGTGCCTGGTTGGAGGAGGGCAGTGAGGGCAGAGAAAACCCAAGCAGTAACACAACAAGGGGATGCTTCTGGATGTTTGTTGCTGTGGTTAAAAATGCCATGTTCAAAACATATCTTAACATTGCAAATGTAAACAAACCATTGTGGCCTTTATGTAATTTCCAGCTAGGCTGGTTACAAAAGAATAAAGTATTTATTTGATGCCATAAAGATGTTCTGTCCAAATGACAGTCAGGAAGTGTGGGTGTATGGTTCAGTACTGACTAACCTGATGACTCCGATGCTCTCTAACACCAGTTATATGGAAAGGGCCTTGAGTTGCCCCTGCCCACATTCCTTCAAAACTGAGTCCTCATCTTGAAAAAGAAAAATCATGTGCATATAAGTGAGTTTTGCAAGGAATTGAATGCAAAGGATTGTATTAAATTCCCCTAATACTATAACATTATTACTGTTAGAGAATCTGTTTGGATTTCTGTTTACATATTTATGTTTAATACATTTCACAGAATCACAGAATGGGTAAGGTTGTAAGGGACCACAGTAGGTCATCTGGCTCAGTCTCCCTGCTCAGTCAGGGTCATCCTGGACCATTTATATTTTTCCACATGCATCATGTTAAATGTTTTGTGATTTGTGTTCTTGAGCTATAGGTTATGGCAGATAAAGTTGCTGCCTTTAAATGGGATAACAATTTCATTAAATTCATCAATTTCATTAAATCTCCTATTGCAGAGATCAAAACTTTTGCCTTGTAAATAGGCTGGAGAAAACATTTTCAAAACTATTAGAAGTTCTTTGAAAATGTAATACTAACAATTAAAAACAAATTAACTACCAGTTAACATGATTATGTGCATTCAAAAGTGAGTATAAACTGTGAAACCAGAAGCTTCATATGATGTAAGTTCATAAAAAGGAGACATCAAATAAACTCAAAACTGAAAAACAGTAAGAAAATATTGGGAAAATTAACTTAAGGTTGTACTGTAGGTGATTAGAATTTATTTGAAAAATCTTTAAAATATATGTTCTGACTATATTTTAATGAAAACTCTTGCTTTGGTGCCTTTAAGTTCAGATTTATTGGTAAGAAAACATGAAATGTCAGATGCTTCAACATGATACAACACCTTTCAAATACCCAGCAGAATTTCAGAGTAGCTACGAATAAACATATTGGTAAATAAACTTTGCCAGTGCTGGGAAATGATTGCTGTATTTCCAAATGCCATCAGAGTAGTTGATTCATGTCATACACAAGTGAGTTTCTGAATATTCTTGTGAGTTTTTCCAAACAACTGAGTTCCTCAAGCTTTGGCAGCTACCTAAGCCATAGCTTAAATACCCCACAAATGCATTGAGCATTTGGGGATAAAGTCTTTAATTACTTAAATCACAGATTATGTGGGTATGTTCAGCACTTAGATGGGAATGAAATCTGGAAAACTCTTGATATATACTGTTAAAAGTTCTCATGTGCCAAAATATCTGCTGGTAAAACCTCCAACACTACTGCATCAATATATGCATACAGCTGTTCATATACTGAATCTTCTGGTTTCCTAAAATCCCTGCCTATTCTTATATCTTAAATATTCTTCCATCTGGGAGCCTTCCTTGTCAGTTTTCTTGGGATAAACCTCTCCTCGCCTGGCCGGAGAGCCTATCACTTAAAAATAATGCCCAGGGCACAGTATGTGTGCTTGCATGAAGAGGGAGAACTAGCAAGGAAAGATGACATTTCCTGTTCCTTAGTTTTGCTGAAGAATTAAAGAAATTGTGTGACTCCTACTCCTTTTGGAGCACTTGACTGAAGAAGGGGAGGCAGTGTGCTAGGAGTCTCTACAACCTACAATTTTGGATGAGGTACTTATCCAAGAGGTGGGATATATAATGCATAACCTTATCTTCTCCCATTTATTAATTTCTGCAACTCTTTGTTCAGGCAACTGGCTTTTGCAAAGCTATTCTCAAGCACTTTAAAGTGTGAAGAGAAGCTAACAATGTAACAAGATCTACCCAGTCCTGCAAGTGGGTTCCAGATAGATATGTCACTGCTGAGTATTGCACAGGCTTAGTCCTTCTTTCTTTTATCCTGAGATAATTAGCACTATGATTAGAAGAGTTTCTGCAGACCATGACATGCACTGCTGTTACCAGCAGTGAAGTTTAGACCAGTACAAGAGAAAATACATCCTTCGCCATTATGCCTTAAGCCTCCCATGAAAAGACAGCTTTTGCTGGCATGTGATAATATAAACAGTGTCCCTTTTCATGGAACAGCATTGTGTGTTGTTCTGGCAGCATTAGATCAGACAGGGAACCTGCTGAGAAAGCACTGAATGAGATTTGTTGGGGCAGCTGCCTTATACAACTACCCAGGTATAAGGGAAATGGTTAAACCTTTCAAGTTTGCTACTCTGGATTCCTAGAAGACAACAGCATTAGGAAAAAGGCTTATGTTTCATTTATAACAATACTAATTTTTGATTGATCTTTTCTATTAATAAATTAGGTGCTCAGTAGGGTGAAGGTTTTTCTTCTTTTAAAGAATTGGAGGGTACTTTTGTTTGAAAGAGATTAGAAATGCGATTTCACAAAGGAAATGTAATATGTTAAATATGTACAGAATGCTTATTTTATGCTTCTACATTGGCAGAAAAACAGTAGCATTAATTAGTTTGACTTATTTTGTAACAGAAACATGTTCTCTCCCTTTGGCTAGGACTTCATTAGTAAAAAAAAAAAAAATTTAGGTCCATTCTTTGGCCCACAGATAATGCAACACAGTTTGCATCCATACGGCTAAATTTCCCCCTGTTCTTTAACCCTCCTCCAAAAGAGGATTGCCTGCTTGGTACCACAAGGTGGAAATTGCTACTGGTTCCATCTGTTTCACATGCAATACATAAGCACTACTTGGGAGGTGCTGTTTGGCACAACTAAACAAGTGAGTATTGATAACTGTGTGCCAGTGCTTGACCCATGTGTTTGACATTCTAACTATGGAGAGAGCCTGTGGCAGATGTCATACAACCACCACAAGGGTTAATACTGAAAGAATAGCTAAGTACTTGTTCTGTAGACAGAACTTAATTCACTGGTTGCCTACATAAATGTTAGACAAAATATAGCATTATACCACAGTTTTAACTAAAAGGACTCTCCAAGCATTGAGATAAGTTATGCAGATGATTGTGAAATGCCTTTTTCTGCAAGTCTTTAAGTTAGGCAGGTATTTACTAGGCATGCTTATTCCTGCCTCACATTAGGATGATGAACAAGCTGTTGTCCTGAAATTCTGTCAGTTGTTGCTTTCTATAGTGCCATGATGTTAGGATGCTTCCTTTCTGGAAGTCATGGCATGAGTGGAAAAAAAATCTCTCTTGTACTAAGTAAACAGTTCTTGGGTTTGTTGTTTTATTTTGTGCTCACTGGGATGGAATTCCAAAATAGTGATGATTTTTTTTTTTTCCATCTCAGAAATTCTGTTACAAGAGACTCCTTCAGGTATTTTGCTACTGAGACTTTCTCAATATCTAGAAACTGATCTATAGCTGTGGATGCAGATTAATTTTTAAATAGCAAAAAAGAAATGTGGAAATATATGTGTGCATTTGTCTTTGATGATTTAAGAATGCCCAAAGGAATATTTCCTACTCATATAAAACACTTAAAAAGATAAAATGGTTGACAGATTCTTCACAAGAAAAAGACACATAAACATTTGAGTTCATAAGTATTCCATATAACTGTTTCTGATCCATAAGTTGAAATCTCTTAATGTTAATCTCTTAGATACTGTTCCTGACCCCTCCACACATAAATAGATTTCACATAGGATTGCCTCAGGATACGCAGTACTAGGAATTAACAGTGTTGTTCACCCTTGTAAAATTATCACTGTTTTGGGATATGACTAACATGAAATAGGTTGCAGTTTTTGGTTAACCATCATGATCTATGTTTTCACGCTTTACAGAAAGATTGGTTGAAAACTCAGTTGTAGATTTGCCTGGTTCCGTGTCAGGTGGAACATGCGGACCAAGGCGGGCACATTCTGATGGAACATGGCGTGGCTGATTTTCGCCTGCTTGAACACCAAGGGAAGCTTCACGAGCTCTGCTGGAGAGGCTATAATGTCAGCCCTCCGGTTGCCTTCAGCAACCTTCCCTGGCAGCTCTGTGTGCGACCTGACATGCATTACATAAAATGGTTGCTCTTGGTGGGAAATTAGCTTGATTAATTTCAAGAGCAAGCTATATATTTTTTGGTTTGAAATTTTTTTTAGGAGAGCTCCTTCAGCCCTCATAGTTACTCTGGCTACATAGGAAGAATCGGTAATCAAACTGAAAGGCTCAGGGAACCTCTCAAAAGCTCTAACGATGGCTGCAAGCTCTGCTACCTGAGGTGACCCTTGGACCACCTCAACGTCAGCTTCCCACTGCTGTGTCTTTGGATCCCTCCAGGTGATTACAGACCTGTGGGATCTCCCAGAGCCGTCTGTAAAAAGGGTTAGAGAATCTTTGAGGGGCTTCCTGCTCTGAATCTCTCTGGGAATAATATAAAAGGTCTCATTAAACAATTTATGTTTAGGCCTATGGCTAGAAATTTGTCCGGAGTAACTATCTAAAGCAAATTGTAAATTTACATTAGTCTGGGCCAGATGCTCCAATTGGTCCGAGACAATTGGAAGGTAAATGCATGAAAAGTCGCACCCTGCCAGGGTGTGGAGTCTGGGTCTACCCGTGATGATGAGGCTTGCTATTAGTTCCTGTGGCGTGGTGATTGTTTTGGATGGTTGGTGCGGAAGAAACACCCACTCGATGATAACAAGGGAGTCCTTCCGCCCCTCATCCCACTGAAAAATGAGGCTGTGGAGGTGTGGTGCCTTACCTAAAATGATGAGTTGGAAAGGTAGGTAAGGTAGATACTGGTGGGCCTGTCTGGTGTTGATCGCCTCCTCTGCCTTCCGAATGGCCTGCCTCGCTTCTGCCGTCAGGGACCTGGGTGATGACAAATCCCCCCCTCCCGCCAATAAATTAAAAAGGGGAGCCAGGTCCTCGGTGGTTAACCCCAACCAGGGCCTCACCCAGTTCAGGCTGCCGCAAAGCTGGTGGAGCTCCTGGAACTTTCTTGGGTTGTCATTAATGCTTATGGGTTGAGGTGTGATTGATGTTTCTGTGATCTTGAGACCTAGATATTTCCAGGGGCTAGTGCATTGGACTTTCTCAGCTTGCAGTTCGAAGCCCTGGGCCTCTAATGCCTCAACCACCATGTCAAGGGTCTAATTTAGGATTTTGTCATTGAGGCAGCACACAAGCACATCATCCACGTAGTGTAGGATGATGGCTTTCTCTGCCCTGGTGCGGATGGGTGACAGAATTTTTGCCACAAACCACTGACAAATCGTAGGACTATTCTTCATGCCTTGGGGCAGAACCCACCAGTGGTAGTGCTGCATGGGAACCTCTCGGTTAATGGCAGGTACCGAGAAAGCAAACCGCAGCGCGTCCTCAGGATGGAGGGGTATCTGGAAGAAGCAGTCCTTGGTGTCCAGGACCGCAATTTTTCAGTTCTGTGGGAGTATCGCGGGCGATGGCATGCCCGGCTGAAGGGGTCCCATGTCCTCAATAAACTCATTTATTTTTCGCAGATTGTGGAGAAGATGCCACCTATCCTTCCCGTCTTTTTGATAACAAACACCGGGGAATTCCAGGGGCTATTGGTAGGAACTATATGGCCTTTGGCCAATTGTTCCTCCACGAGTGCGTGGAGCGCTCTCAATTTGTCCTTTCTTAGTGGCCACTGGTCCACCCAGACTGGCGAATAAGTGGTCCAATTGAGTTTCTCTGGGTGTCGCACTCCACCCCAGTGGCCACACCTAAAAAACCCTGAGGTTTGGGGCTTATGTTGATGGTAGCGCCCCACTGGGACATGGCATCCCTCCCCCACAGTGTGAATTTAGTGTCCAAGACGAATGGGCGGATGGTAGCTACCTGTCCATATGGACCATCCAATTGAACCAAATGTTTTGACTGTCTGGCCAATTGGGTCCCCCCGATTCCAGAGACAACGCCCTGCGGGTGCAGCTCCCATCGTGATGGCCACTTCTCAGTGGGAATGACCGTCACACCTGCACCTCTGTCCATCATCCCCTTGGCATTGAAGTTGTCCACTCCCTGGCACAGTTGACATTGCACCAGGGTCTTGTCACTTCCTACAACTTCTGTCCAGCAGACAGTGGGTGTTGACCTATCTGCTGGCAGAAGCCTCAGCAACCAAATGGCCTGGGTGATGACCTGACCCTTAGGTAGGAAGTGGGGAGGATGAACACACCGCACCAGCAGGATGAAGTGTCCCTCCGTGCCCACTGTAGTGATCTCGGGGGAGACTTCAATCCCGGCAGGTGTCTGCTGTGTGTCCCCAATGAGAAACAGATGAGTCACGTCCGTTACTTGCTGGGGTGCTGGCTGAAGAGTCACCGCGAGCATCTTCCAGGTGGAATCCTTTATGTGAGTAGCTTCTCTGCAGATGACCTTCAGCCGCAATCCCTCAGTCTTTTTTGGTGTCAAGTCTGGTGTTTCAGCTCCATTTGTGTTGTTGCACGGAGCTGCGACGCGCTGGGCTTTCAGTTTCCCCAATGGTTTGGGGGGGCAGACTTTCCCTGGTGATCTGGGGAGACAGACTCGGGCAGAGTTTTATTAGGGGCTGGTCTAATCATGTGGCCCGGGGCCCGACAAAACCTGGAGGTATGCCGCCTCCCCCCACACCGATAGCAATACAGGATAGGGGAGAATGCCCCTTCCCCTGCCGCTACTTCCTGGCTTGCCACCCCTACAACTCCCCCCTGTTTTTTAGAGGCCGAATTGGTGGCCGAATTGTTGGCATACACTAATCGAGTGCAGGCCTGAATCATTTGGGTTAAGGTAGGCGGTGGTTCTAATGGGAGAGCCATAATTACCCTCCTGCAGGCCTCGTTGGCGTTGGCATTGGCCTTAGCAAGGGAGGTAACTATGATCTCCCTAGAATTAACATCTTCAATGTCCCTTTCCACTGCCAACCTTAATTTATCAATAAAATCTATGAAGGCCTCATTGTAGATTTGTTTAATTTGGCTGAAATTTAAAGCCGGTGCCAATTTGGGGGGCATCCGTAGGAATGCTTTCTCTGCTGCGTCCCGAATGGCATNTACACTAAGCGAGTGCAGGCCTGAATCATTTGGGTTAAGGTAGGCGGTGGTTCTAATGGGAGAGCCATAATTACCCTCCTGCAGGCCTCGTTGGCGTTGGCATTGGCCTTAGCAAGGGAGGTAACTATGATCTCCCTAGAATTAACATCTTCAATGTCCCTTTCCACTGCCAACCTTAATTTATCAATAAAATCTATGAAGGCCTCATTGTAGATTTGTTTAATTTGGCTGAAATTTAAAGCCGGTGCCAATTTGGGGGGCATCCGTAGGAATGCTTTCTCTGCTGCGTCCCGAATGGCATTCAGAGCTGCCTTGGAAATAAATCGGGCCTGCTCTTGAGGTTTGGAGAACAACTCCTCCCCCAAAAGGTGATCCATGGTAAGGCCAGCATCAATGGGTACTTGCTGGAAAATGGGAAGGAGAGACAGAAGTTGCTTTCTCCATTCAGCAAACCAAAGCTGAAACTCAGATGGAGAAAGCAAGCAAGAAAAGATATTCCGAACATCATGCGGCACAAGAACAGTCGTGGAAAAAGTGGCACGCAAGATGGTGTTAAAATAACGGCTCTCCCTTCCAAAATCCCTCTGGGCCTTACACAGCTCCTTGAGACTTTGGGCCTCAAAGGGCTTCCATGTGGAGTTGTTACTGTTCCTATTATAAGAGACAGGTGCGGCAAAGGGAGGATTAACTTCCGGGTTCTGGGTCCCAAGGTCCTCACATCCGGTAGGGTAACCATGGGAACCGGATGTGGGACCATGGGAACCTGATGTGGGACCATGGGAACCAGAAGTTCCATCCGGAAAGGCGGGGCGAGAACCAGGAAGGAAGGGGTTGTGGGAGGGGTTGCCTGAGTAGGTGGGGTCCACCATGGGGGGGGCACTAGGAGCAGGAGGGGGTGGAGGAAAGGAAAGGAAGGGGTTGGAACTGGGAGAAGAAAAGGGATTGTGGGATGCAGAAGCTGAGGGTGCAACGCGGCGACCTCCATCTTGGGGACAGCAAGAACACGAGGGGAAAGAACACGAACAGCCACCATTTTGTGGCACAACTCAGGGAATAGAACTGGGGCAAGCAGGGGTGGAAAATGGGTTTAGGGACAGGTCCAGGACAGGTTTGCGACTCCCATCCTGGCAAGGGTACTGAGGAGACCGGAGAGGGCCAGGAGGTTAGTAGCTCTCCTGTGCTTCACAGCAGGTTGCACCTCTCCATCTCCCCAGTGTAGAGGAAGAGGGATTAGGGACAGAGGGTGAGGAGAGCGGGGAACGGGCTTGAACTGGGGACGAATGACCCTGTCTTTTCATGTCCCTCCCTCTAGGGCTAAGGGACTCACAAATGGAAATCAAAAGACGGAAAAACTCAGTCACCACCCGGTCTCCCAATGCCCTAAGGGAGGACACTTTTTCCCCCACCTTGTTCCAAAACCTAGTATGTTGGGCTCTTTTGGGAGACACGCAAGAGAACGACGCGAAAACCCACCGAACAAAATGCTTCAACAAACCCTTAGAAAACTTTTTCCACCCACCATTAGGGATCCCACAACTTGGATATAAAACTCTGAGGAGCGGACAGCTTGGACCCCATTTCAAAAACTCGAAAAGGTCTGCACCCCAAAAATCCACCCTACCCTGAGGTAAAAGGAGAAACAGAAAAATAAGGGTCCTGGAGCCAGGAAAATATTCCCAGAGAAGAAAAGCAAGGGGAATACTTACCAAAAAAACCAAACTGGTCCAGGAAACGAAAAGCCTCCGGGTAGGTCCCTCGCCGTCAGCCAGTCCCTCTCGGGGTGCAGAGGGATTGTCGGCTTCTTCCCTAGGAGCACCACTGTGCAAAAAGCAGCGTGCTCACTCAGGGCAGCAGCAGTCCCAACTGGGTGTAAAATCCAAGTTCACGACCACGCTGGCCGGA
>VZRZ01002437.1:324803-340659 GCA_013398175.1 Climacteris rufus
TTACAGAGGAGTAGGGGAGGAACACATTTCAACCAACCAATTATAATCCAAACAGAACAGAACTTTCTAGAGCTTCATGCATAATCAACGAACTCCATTATTAAACATAAAGAACTGAACCAATGGGGATAAGGGAAGACAGAAGCATCTGGAACAGAGGGAGGAGATGCTGCAGGAGTGACATCCACTCATCCAGGAGTGACATCCATGTCACTCAGCCCCAAGGTGGGCTGGGCCACCGCAGCAATCTGAGACATCCGCTGCAGTTTTTCTTTTGTGACCACAAAAAGTGAGAAGCTTCTTATGGTGTTTAGTGTTTATAATGCGTTTGTCTGGGCAGATGTTCTTGTAAAATTACTAAATCATTCCAAGTTATAGTTCAAATAAAGCTTGTTTCATCTGTGTGAAGAAGACTGATTTCTTCTTTCTAGACTTCCTAGAATACAAACCTTATTACTGCAGTTTAATGTTGTATGTAGATTGTGACTGCTAGTTCTCTCTGCTTTTTTTTTTTGCTTTTTTTTTTTTTTTTTTTTTTTTTTTTTTTTTTTTTGTTTTTTTTTTTTTTTGGGGGTTTTTTGTNTTTTTTTTTTTTTTTTTTGTTCCTTGGTATGTTTATTTCTAGGGGGTTATGAGATTGTGATTGAAGTTGGAAAAGACCGTTCCCTTGGGCTTGAGAAGTGACTGACCCCAATCAGCAGGGCTTGTTGTCAGTGCTGCTGGAATCTCTTCATGAGCGAGTGGAAAGTAGTTTCCTGTCAAGTTTAGTTAGGATTGGGTTTCTTCTCTTCTTTTTTTTTTCCCCTCCAGCATAGACGATCTTTGTTTTTATGTACAGTGTGATTCCTGTGCTGTCTTATAGATACAAAGAAGAAACCCAGTGTGAAATAGAGAGACTGTTACAGTCTGATCACCTTTATCTTATGCGTGTGCAGTTTGAAACTAAGCTTGATTCTGTCTTTGCTCATTACATTGGACAGGTGATATGAGAGGCTACACAGGTATATAGTAGAGATGTGTCTAATGATGCTGTGATTAGATGAAGGAATAAAGAATATGCCTTTGAAGAAGGACATTTTCTTCATTCTCCAGTGAATGTACTGAAGGGAAACATCTTTCAGTTTTCCACACTGGACAATAAATATGAGATTAGGGTTGTGGTTTGCTTTTGTGTGTTGAATAAATTTATGACGAAAATATTTCAGTTGAAGGGGTTGGATCCATTTTTGACAAGACATCATTAACCCTTTCTGAGAGTGACTTCTGATTTCCTTTCAACATTTCGTCTTTAAAAAAATCCATTTTTCTTGCAATATTTTTCTCAGTATGATGGTCTGGCATTGACCCTTTACATCTGGCAGATCCAAGAAGATACAGTTCTTAAAAAGCCATTTTATTTCTGGATGTTTCTGGCTATTGTTCCTCTTATTGTTACAGTAATGAACAAGTCTGATTCCTGCCGTTTTCCTCCTCTAACTTCTGCTTTAGGAAGAGAAAAGAGAAAAGGAAATTACTGAAGGGAGAGTGACATTTTTCACACTTACTTTTGATGGTCAGATAATTTATTGAAGTGCTGTTCTTGACAGGACAGTTTCAACTGCAATTCAAGCCTGGCCTCGGATCTGAGTCAGAGCCTGGTTCTGACTAGATTGGAGGGGGTTTGTCTAAAACCTTCTCACAGTTCCAACAACATCAGCTACAATCACAGTTTCCTGGTTTGTAGATTGTTGTCAGACTTGGTTATTAGACTAAAGTGCTCCGAGACAAATGGTGCTCTGTCGTAGAAGTGCCAAGTGTTATTAATTATTAATAAAATATTTAATTAGATACTACCGTGCTGGTAGTGATCATCTGCAAATTCAAGGAGCAAGCTCTGAGATGGCTGGTATATCAGTGGTTTGAAGCTTTTCTGGGATTTTGGCCCATTGTCATGAGGAATTGTGCTCCTTTATGAAAAAGCCAAAATGATCCAGTGTGTCAGAGGATTGCTTTTGTTTCCTACACATCTCAAAACAACTGCTTCCCTCTCCCTTTGTTTGCTACCTTTTGACATGCTTACAGCGAGGAATGATTGAATATCTGATTAACTCATGTAAGAAGCATTTTTGCCCAGTTTTCTGACGAGATGCCGAACCAGTCCAAATCCTTTGAGTCTTATGTAGGAGGTAATCCCACGATCCAATGTCAGAATAATCCCCCCAAGACAGCTTAAATATTTGTAGTTCTTTCTTAAATCAAGAAATCCCTTGGGGTTTATACCAATCCCAATTTAAAAAATGACTTGACCTGAAAACCCTGGAGGAATGTTTGAATGAGGTTTTCTTGCCTCTGGCTTCTTGGCCAACTAACTCTAATAAGACGTGAATAAGATATACAAGGTCCTAATTTATAATATGATATGAAAATTACACATTCAGTGAAAGGCTGGGGGAAAAATAAGGGATGGCAATGGTGATAGAGACAGCATTTATTGTGATTACTAGAAGGGGGCCTTAGTGGGCTGGGATTATTGTACTTTAAGTGAAATTGATTTTGTTCATGATTTGATTTTAATCTAGTTTAGATGAATCAAATTCTACAAGGAGCAGATATTTAATTTAGTACATTAGGATGAAAAGGACATCAGTTCAAAGAAGTTTAATGCATATGATGTGATAAAAGCAGTATCTGATTATGAGGGGGTTTTGTAGTAATTCCTTGTTATTTCATTACTTCTTGGATTTTTTTCTCTCCATATAATATTTTTATTAAAACCAGCCAAGATTCTACTCTCCTTAATAATATTTAGGCTGATTGCCTAAGCAAAAACAATAATAATGATAAAAATTGGAGGAGAACTGGGAGGAAGACAGAATTCCAGACTTACCACACTGATTTTTGCTAGCGATATAATTTTGGACAGGCAGAAGATCCTCGCTTTTTTCCTGGTGAGCTACAGATGAGCTCCTTTGCAGAACCAGCCTGGCTGCCTTGTTACAGAATGAAGTAGTAAACAGAGAGTCTCATGCAATTTTCCAGTCTTCTGTTTTCTAATCTAGGGGAGCTGGAATGCTTTGCCATTTGGGAGGAGTTGCTTGCTGTTGAAGAGAGATCTTGTACACTTTAGCTGACAGGACCAGATGGATCTTCTTCCTTTGGTTAACACCGAAAGAGTTGGGAAAGCCATTCATACTGTGAGTGCAAAGTTCAGCCACTCTGTATATATATACACATAGGTTTCTTTTTCTCATAGAATAATTTATGTGAAAATATTCCTATTTCACTCTCTGTTCCCTGACATCCAATTACTAGTGGCCTCTTGTTGGAAGAAGAAAGTACTGTTCATTCACTGGCTTGCCTGCACATTTTTAGCACCGTTCTTTGGGTTCTTATAGATAAATCAGAGAACTAGTTTCTTCACAGAGGAATATTTTCTGTTTGGTTGTTTAATTAACAAACCTTTTATATACTTGAGGAAAAGATTTGCTGTGATGGAAGGGACTTTCTACTGCCATCTGAATTTACAAAGATTGGCATAGGTCACAGTGATCTTCATAGGAAAATAATAAAAAGGAATAATGAAGGAGAATTCTTACATCATAGATGCAGGGCAGTAGTTGGCAGAAAAGCCTTTTAATACATCAGTCTGGGAATGCTTGATTGTATATCACCTTGCTGCACTTGCTTGTGTTAAAACAAATTACGAGTGCTTTTGCCCTCTGTATAAAATATAATTAAGATTTTTCATTTGTTGAAATGCTTTTCAGCAAAAGGGAAAAAAAAAAAAAAGAGGAGGAGGAAAAGGAAAACAAAAAGGCAACTCTGAGGGCTTGACAGCCTGTGTCCAGAGGATGGGACCTTCCATTTCAATACTTAAATCTAATAATGTGTATCAGGCAAAACTACATCCCCCTTCAACTCCCCCTTCCATATAACAAGTTGTTCCAATTTAAAACCAATTTAGCTGAACTGGGACACTGGTGGATAATTGTCAGATGCCTGTTATTTGTAGGCAGAATTCACTCTAGAGAAATCTCCAGAGATGGGTTTACATTGACGTAAATGAAATTAAGGTTTTTAAAGTGCACACTATCTGTAGGGAATGCATTGGATTTCCTCCTCATTTTACTGTTTTCAAGCTGCTACCTATCACCTGTTTTCCTGGTCCAAGAACCGTGGTCTTTGTGGTTCCCCATAAGAGGCTGAGAGCCAGAATAGGAGTCATTTGAAGCACACATTGAAAATGTGATCTGGCATGACAGAAATTATGTTTACCATTCTAGTTTGGAGTCTTGGCTCATTTTTGGAATATCCAGTAAATAACAGTGCCTGATGAATCAGCAAAAGTAGATGTTTTACATGTTAGTATCTTTTACAGATAGTGTGACAACAAATAGGTGTATTGTGTATTTCTGTCCTTAAATACTTACGTGTTGTAGGCAGCAATTTCAGTTTTAGCTTGTTATTTGAAAGTATAATGTTTTTATTACATCTACGTTGCTTTCTGTCATTAAGTAACTGGCATTGGCATATAAAAATAGTATTTTGGATCACATGCAGGTCACTTGAGATTTGAATGAAACTCTGACATGGCAAGGGGTAGAACACTGAATTTGATCCGTGTCTTATCAATAATCTTGGATTTCTTCCACCTGCAACAACTATAGTTTCACTGTGTCTCTTGCTTTTTCCTTGAAATGCTGGCAGTAATGAGAATTTTGTTGTCATTGCTGACTGTAAGTCCTGTACTGAGATTGCATCTGTTCATTTAGCAAGAACTTTTCAGGGACCTATGGGTAGAATTGCTTTCCTTATTTTGACCCTTCTGTTTTGTGGATTTAACACAAAAAGCAGCCTTCAGTGAAAGAGGTTCTGCTCTTAAATCTATTAAAAAAATTACCAGAACATGTTAGGCTACTGAATCCAATTTTCTTTATATATAGGTCTTTTTAAATTTGCTGAATGCTTTAAAACATTTTGTTTCACATGGCAAAGCTAACATCATGTCTTTAGGAGGAGAAGGGTAGAAGGGAGCAAAGTAGACATGCAAATCTGGATGTTGCATTGGTGAGATAAACTACTGTGGTATAATTAGAAACTTGTGTATGTTCGTATTTTTATAGTATTGTGTTTCCTTGCTCTTACTAGGCTTTAAACTGCCTGAAACTATGAAAGCCTGTATTCAATGTCACAGATGTGTGCAGGAGAATGCAAGCGGGTTGACATGTACTTGTCAGTGTCAGCTGAGAAAAGTAATGGCATGGATTGTTCAGTGGAACAATGAAGGAGGTGGTGTCTCTGGGACAATAGCATTAGCTGGCAGAGCAGATGGACTGCTAGCTTGGGAGGTCTAACTATTCCTCTGTCAGAACAAAGAACAAGACTTTATGATTTACTTGGCTAAAATCCACGAAAGTGAAACAGAAATTGGGATGTATAAGAAATCTTTAATTAGGGCTACGAAGTTCAATAATTTTGCCTGTAAGGCTGTTTGAAATGTTTCAGGATGAGTGAATATATCAGCACAGGGATTCATTACTGTTAAGCAGATACAGAAATTTTAAACATATGAATAAACTCTCCTAGGTGAAGTGATAACATAATTTCTTAAATACAGAACCTTTCACTAGGAGACTGTCTTCAGGTCTTTGTGACTTTGCCAAAATTCACTTATCTGACATCTTTCCTTGCCAAGATCTGCCTAGCCTCAAGTTTTGAAAATGTCTAGAGGCAAAATATATTATTAAAATAAATTTTTATAAACTCTTTTAGCTGTTTACTAGAGCAAATATAGGCCCTCTGTGCTTTGAAAAATGAGACTGGAATTTATAAGAATGTATCTTTTGCTCTTTCTTTGGGAAAACCACCCATTTTTAGTCTACTCATTCACATTTAAAAATACCTCAGTTTGCCCTGGCTCAGTAGCAACATTAGCATTTGGCAGCTGAAGTCTGTGATTTGTGCCTGCACTGAAATTGCTTTATCTCTCAGAAATCACTGGTGTGACCTGACTGCACATGAACCATCCCTAAATAGCAATATCCATGTGTATGAGGGTGAGAGACTTTTCTTCCAGTATGGTATTGCAGAGGGCTCTTGGTCTACACAGGGAGATTCTCTTCTGTGTTTTCAGTATTTGTTCAGTTGATGTCCAAAAAGATCAGAGAATTGCAGGCTAGCTTGGTTGCAGTGAGTATGGAGTAGAAAACAGGGGACTTGGATGGAAGAGAGACCTTGGTGAGCAGGAGGAAGACAGCAAGAGCCACCTGAGAGGCACAGTGTGGCTCATGGGTGGTGCCAACTGCAGCTGTAGCTAGGCAGGAATACCAAAACTAGATGTAAGAGAAAAGGTGGCAAATGATATTGGCATGGTAAACAGGGTTTGTGAATTTGGGGGAGCAGTAGCAGAGACTGGATATGTACGGTCACTGAAGAAAATGTCAATGAGAAGCTCGGCATTGGACAAGAACTATGAACTAGAAGCTCAATTAGAAAATTTTCATGAGGCCTCATTGGAAGGGTGGAAACTTCTTTCTGTAGGATTGCTCTGATATTGATAGTGAGAAAGTCAGCTGTATCTGCCAGATATCCTGCCATCCTCTTCATTGCCTCGAAAGGGCATTTAGGAAAGAGGTCTCTTTTATGCCTGAAGCTATCCTGGTGACACATGACTTAAACAAAACTTTCATTTCAGCAAAGACTTGTGTTTCTCATTGTGTTTTTACTCTTTGTGTGACAGTTTGTGGTGCAGCAACTTTGACATGGAGAATGTCTTGCACTTGCCCCAACAGTTG
This sequence comes from Climacteris rufus, assembly GCA_013398175.1. Taxonomy (NCBI): domain Eukaryota; kingdom Metazoa; phylum Chordata; class Aves; order Passeriformes; family Climacteridae; genus Climacteris; species Climacteris rufus. Next base: position 331,577 of record VZRZ01002437.1, read on the forward strand.
AAGGCAAGGGGTATCTGTTCAAACCCTATGGGAAGTTGTGAAATGCTCACTGGGAGAAGTGAGACCCTAGAGCTCTGAAATTTATTTTGCATCTCTCTTTTAAGTTACAACAGATGTACATCAGCCTTATTTTGTGAAACATGCCCAGCAATGCAACCGTATACTGCACAGTGATGATGTGGGGATACATCTTTTAATGGTTAGGAAGAAGTAAAAAGCTGGGAGAATCAAGAGCCCTGGAGGAAGTTAATATTTTAGTATCAAGAATAGCACACTGGAAAGGCTGTGTGGTGTATTCACTGAATAGTGAGGATAAAGTAAGCAGAGACTAGTTCCTGTTTCACAAGCAGTGTGTGATCTGTGCACTCACTGAGAAAAAATTGTAGATGTCATTTGCAATGTTTATGTACAGAGAGGAGAAAAGAAAACAGAACATTTGTTATTCTGGCATTCTCTAATATCTCTAATATCTTCTTTACTCCAGAAGGCTCTCTTAAAAAAAAAAAAAAAAAAAAAAAAAAAAAAAAAAAAAAAAAAAAAAAAAAAAAAAAAAAGAACAAGCTACCTACCACAAAAATCCATGCTTGCTAGAAAGGAGTTAAATAACAAGCCTTTTTTCTGTCTACTTTGCTAATCTGGACACTGTGTTAGATTCACAATTGCCTATGAGGTTATCTACCCCATTAAAGCTCAGAAGAATTTTCGGTGACGCTCATTTGTAGTTATACCTGCTGGGGGAAAGAAAGAGCTTGTGCAATTACAACTTCTCTTATAGCCATTGCTTATCTGAGTCTGCCTCCGAGTCAGAAAGCCTTTTCTGGCTTGAGCAGTGCAGTGAAGAATGACTCTGCTGCCAACAGAATGGAAACTCAAAATAAGATTGAGTTTAAATCCACAGCGGGGACTTGAGCACTTGGCACCAGGGATCATAAGGTCATTGCAGTAAGACAGGGAACGTTCATGCATAGTGTGTAAGAAATACATCAGCTTGCCAGTCCTCACTGCAGATTTTCACTCTGTGGTGTATGTGTGCTGTACAATAGGTACCCATTTTTTCAACCTGCAAGGAAAACCCACATCTGTGTGATTTTTTTTTTTCATTTTTATGGTTAGACAAAAATATTTACCCACAGTAAATATTTAGTAGTGTTGTCACTTCCAATACAGTGGAAAATGGGTTTTCATATTCTTTTTGGCAAATAAAGGATACAAAATGTCCTATGAAATATAATTACATTGTTCAGGATAACAAAACTCACCTAACTGAAGGCAGCTTTTAAAATAAATAATTGTTTGGATTTTTGTATATCTTTTAATGCCTTGCAGATTCAAGATTGCATGAACACTAAATTTAGTATTAATATTAAATTCAGGAAAACACTACAGTTGTTTGCAAACCGTAAAGTAGACAGTTACAGTCTTACAGACTTTCTTTTCACTGTTTATTCCAGGTTGGATGTATTACCTTGCACAATTCTTGATAAATGACCAAAAGAGAATCACTTCTTTTTAAAGAGTCAGTGTGACCTCTGAAACTGGAGGTGCATATTAATCTTACAGTTAATAATCCTGCCTGAAAAATACATAAAATGCATTTTAATAGAATCAGAAGTAATAATTTCTTGCAGTGAAGGAAAGGTGAAAGCTTCATTTAGACAGAAAGCAGAAACCAGTCTCACTTCAAGGACTTAGGGTAAGACTTGGTACTGCACCAGAAAACAGGCATGGGAGAATACTTGGGGATCCGCAGAAGATTGAGTTGGCAGGAATAGAATTGTTTGGTAAGACTATACTCATAAGAAAAAGCATTTTACGTGACATTTATAAGCTCTTCGTGACTTTGGTAATTACTAATGCACTAATCTCCCAGCCACTGAGCATGTTTTGTCTGCCTTCTGATAAATATGGCAAACTTGTCAGAGATTAGATGTATGTACTTTATACAGTATATAAACTATACTTTTAGACATCCAAATCCTCACAAGAGAGAGCTGATGAACCTCCTAAGCTTTGAAAAACAGAGGTTGTGTGGGATAATTGAAATGCCAGACATAAAGCCATATTAAACTGAGCTTCATCAGTTAAGCCTCTCACAGAGCTGCTTGTGCTGTATAAAAACTAGCAAAGCAACCAACTGGTATTCTAACTTTCACTTTCAGACGACAAGATGGATTCCTTTTTTTATGGAAAGTGGGGAATAACTAGGATCTAAAAATGCAAATAATGCACACAAAGGAAAGACTAAATGTGTGAAAAAAACCATAAGAGCTCCAAAAGGTAGAGCTGAAAGCTCTATCATTTGATTTAAATAGACTTTAACACTGGAAACTATTAAAAGAAAAATTAATCCAGATCTGGGAGTCTTATCGTTTGAGAAAACACTCAGTATGAACTGGATTAAAAAAAAAAAAAAAAATCAAAAATCATTTGCAATTTGCTGAATCAAAAATTTAAAGGGAAAAAAAGAAAGCAAAAAGTTTCAGGAGTGCTGGCACATATTGTTCGGAATTTAAATGGACTCCCTGCAGTTGCTCAGTGAAGCTGGCATTCTTGACAAGCCAGCAACTTCAGTTTAGTGATCAGCTACTTTGGGGTTTAGGATCTGTGGCTCTGATTGGAATTGGGATGCTTCAGGCAGTCCCCACTGCAGAATGGGAGGCAAATACAATGAGAATTTGGCCTCTCAGTACTTTCAATCTCTAGGCTCCTTGACAGAACACCCCTGGCATGACTAACTGCCCTTATGGGAGTTCTTAAAACGCTCTTTTGGATTCATCAGCAGTTCATCTATGCAGCAAATATAGACCCAAATATTTGTTGGGGTCAATGAATACACAGTCAGAAGAACTCCTCAGGGAGGCTGAATAGAACTTGCAGTAATGAGGAAAATGTCACTTTTCAGTGACTTCTCTGTCATTTTTTTCTGTTTAGTAGTGTCTTAACTTTGCTTGACAAAGCTTCCCACCTATTTCAAAGCTCTTCAAACTTTCATTTATACTGAAACAATTTTGACTGCCATATCCAGCATTTATTTAATAAAACTTTTCTGGCTGTGATATGTTATGGCATCTTCATATTTATTTAAATCCTGGAGTTTTTTTCTTTTAACAGGACAGTTTCACTGGATGCAACTTTCCATGCTTCTCAAAATGGTGATTGAAGACTCACAACTCAGATACTGATTTACTGCTGATAGGTCATACTCGTCCTTCTCCCCAGTTAAATTGTTTATCCATTTCTTATCACATGACAGGATCATATCTGTTTAACAGTTTCCTGTCCTGCTTCCACTTAGATTTCTGCTCCAGCATTAACAGGAGACATGTTAAATAAATAAATTAGTTTAACCTTCACTTTACACAATGTTCTTACAAACATGTTTTGTTATTTTAAGGCTTGTTCTGCCAAGTGACTAACACCCACCATCTTAATAAGTAAGTATCAAGGTTAGAAATATGGACCTGTGTTTATAGGCACTACATTTATCACGGCAAAATGAAGATCAGGCTCTTAAAATATGATAGCACAATAACCATTAAGCTCCCACCTCTTAACCTTTCACTCTGGTTTTCCACCTTTATGTATTAACCACCTTGCTTTCTTTCATTGTGATTTATTTTTATCGTACTCTCCCATCAGGCTTGCAGTAATGCTGCTTTCTGTGGCTTCTATGTTCAAAACACACACTCTTGCAGTAATTCAGATTTTGTTTATTCCATTTCAGGGGCAAGGGGGTTTGAAGAGAAGTACCATGAAGCATTCTCTTCATAGTTTCTCTAGCAGCAGGTTACAAATTATCTTTGACTGCTATTGTAGGCAGAAGTGTACTATAATGACAAAAGAGTATTGACAGATGAAGGAATCTGTTAACTGTTTGTGGCTGAAATTTTTCTCATCTGTGGGGCACAAGTTTCAGTATATATTCTTGCCAAACAAACCCATGGCTCATAGGTACTACAAAACAGTTACAGGAGGTTTCACTCATACAGAATACCTTTGTCTGCTGAAACTATTGTGGAATTATGCTGCTGACATTTCAGCCATTGAAAGTGGCCTTTCTTTGCTTTAATTAGACAGCTGAGACTGTCAGCTTTTTCTGTGGAGTGAAATTTTTATGAGATTTATAGTGGCTGCTTCTTCAAGAGGAATTAGCTGTGAAAGGACACATCTGAGTAGAAAAACTTGCCACTGTGCAAACTGTTCAGGTTGTGTTTGAGAATGTGAGGAGTGCTGTTAAAGACACACTGGCACAGGATGGATGGTTTCATAGAATCTTTTTTAAAAATTAATTGTATGCATCCCAGGCTTGTCCTGTGAGTGCAGCAGTCAAGGACTGTCTTTGGTGGCACTGTAGAAACTTCTGTGGCCATTGGCAGGGCATGTTCCATAGACTGTATTTAGTCATTGATTGGAATAGGCTTCTTTTTAGTGCTTTTCTGAGGTTTGTGGGAAAAGGCTCTTCACAGCCCCTTCCCTCGTTAGAGCAGTGCATCTGTACATCACACAGCAGGATTTGCTAGCTCTCAGGCTCCTGAGTGCAGTGACTGTATGTGACCAATGAAGGAAAATGTTACATTGCTGAATTTCCCTCAAATTACCTTGTCTACTATTTGCTTCACTTTAGGTTCAGTGTTTACAACTCTTGAGAGAACAAAGCCTTGAGGAGCTTTCAGTAAAAGCAGACAGAAGGATGGTATACTAGCAGTTGTTATTTGCTAGTGAGGAAACAAATGCAGGCATAATGTATATGAAAATCAGAGCTCAGATTGTATAGTGTATGCAGTATTGCAAGATCTACCACATAAGATCATCTCTGCTTGTTAGTGACACTGGATTTTTAGGATCAGATGATTTGATATTTAAAACAAGACAACTTGCCAAAGTCATTGCTTTCGCGTCTTCCAGTAGATACACTCCTTGTTCAAGTCAATAAAATACCCATGCTTAGCTTTCATTAAGCATGAGCCAAATGTCACCACCTCCTAAAAGCATGCTGCAAGATTCCAATATGTAGCTGCCTTCTGCTTATACTCAAGTAAGCTTGTTATAAGTACACTTTAAACCAGATTTTCTTCCTGTTCCTTGCTTCCTTACCCTCCTTTCTTTGCTCATAAGGGTTTAATTTTCACTAGCTTGCCAAAAGCATAATTATACTTGCTGCATATAAATACCCAGTGGAGATCAGAAGAGAAGACAGAGAAAGTAATTTTTAGAATTCTAAAAAAAATTTCAAATATAAACTGAAAGTGCCAACAGTATTGAAAGTGTGTGGGCTGGATCACTAATTTCCACTAAGGCAGGCTTCATTCAAGGGGAAAATATGGTTAAATTAGACACACTTACGTAATGAATTCTTGCATATCTCTAATGAGCACTTCAGATTACCAGCTATTAGAATTCTAGTATACCCAACCTAAATTTGGATGGGATACTGCCTACACAACTCAGGAAAAATAATTACATTCACTTTTTAGTATATGGGCAGTTCATTTGACTGTATAATGTTGTGTGTCATAAATGCTGTCAGTTTAAATAGGATTTAACTATCTGTATACATGGAAAATACAGTCTGGATTACATGGAGAGTCCTTGTTCTTTGTGTTAATTTGTGATTCACTGAATTCCAGTGAGTTAACTTTAGCAGATTGAAATTGCAGCAGGCCCAGTGACTTTTAGCAAGATCTGCTTGCTGATCTGTGCTTGGAAAAGAATAGTTCTGCACATTAGCACATACTAATTTTAAAGTTGTCAGGGCATTCATTTCTTACTTTGTGTAAACTTTGATGGACAATATGGACTGTGGGTTGGACAATGAAACCAGATACACAGTTTATATTATTTAGAGTTGTATTTTGACACAGGCTGTATTTCTGTTAGCATGGCTTAAAGAAAAAAAAAAAAAAGCCTTCAGATCACCAAGGAGAAATTCATATAATCTGATCAGAAATATCTTGAAGTCAATGAAAAGACTCCTGTTAATGCAAATGGACCTTATATTAGACTGAAAACCATCTCCTTCAAAGTTCTTCTGTGCTCTGAAGTCACTTATTTTTAAAGATTGCATTTTCTCTAATTCTCTTAGTAAGAGTGTCTCTTACTGATATCTTTTTCTCTATTTTGCCCTAATAGCTTTCTCCCTTTCTCCTTCTGGGCTTTTATTCTGGATCTTGCTGTTATCTTATGTAGAGTTCTACTCATGAGTTAAATCCCCATCTTTTGTCTTCAGTCAAATAACTCTTCAAAACTCATCCCTTTTATGCATCATCCCTTTTATGCAGCCTTTAGGGACAACCCATTGATTTTTAGAAAATGAAAAACAAATAATATGCTAGGCAAATAAGCAATATGGTTAATTACCTTCACTGGAAAACTGGTTATCCAGCACACCCAGGAATATTCTCATTTCCCATGTGTTTTTTTCTTATGCCACCTTTTTTTTTCATTTTCCACTAGTTTTTTGTTCATTGGCATTAAAGACCTTCTGCATTGGGTTTATTACCATTAACATTTTAAGATTTTTACACCAGGTTTCTCAGCTTATTTCCCTATAATGTGTGATTCACACATGAGGTTAATGTATCTGTGACTATAGAAACCCATTAGATCTTATACTTAAAAATACTCTGTTACTGATGTACTGTCATACTTCTACTTTTATCAAGTAGTTATATTTTTAAAAACACATATACAAATGTATTTGAATGTCTGGCAAACATTCCAAATAAAAACAAATTGTCCTGTAACCTTTTCTGATTTTTTAACGTTTGTTTTATATTACTCTGTGCAAGTGTAATGAATATCTTCCATTACCTGCTATGGACTAAGAGTTCAATAGGAGAATGCTGACAGGTATATAGGAATGCATTTTGAACCTCTCTGCATATACAAAAGACTAATAAACTATTTGAAGGTAAAATATATTTCTGCAGTCTTTCTGTATGCATTAAAATTTATGTCAGCCTTTCCCTTCTGTGTCAGGGCCTGAGTGACATTTCAACAGCAATTTTTGTTCATGTGTGGCACATCTAGACTGTCTCTGGACTTCTCTTTAAAAATATGAACAACCTCTTCCCACCCCCTCCTCGAGCCCATAAACCCAGAACAATTCCACATTTCCAAAGCCCTTTCTGTCACCACTAGAAGCAAATACACAAGTCATTCTTTTGTTAGATAGAATCAATACTGCATCTTAGTTGCTAGAATTTTGTGCACATATAAAGGTTGTTAGAAACAAAGACTTCCAGCATCCTTTTAATGGTGAAATGTTTCAAATATCTTTTATCTAGCATCACCAGAATAATATAATCAAATAAAATTATTCAGTTTTTAACAAATCCAGTTAGATGCTAGACCTTGGTTTGTATGTTGTGATGCCATCACAAGAAGCAAAAAACTCCGTGAATTTGTACTAAGATTCTTTTGTGCATATAATTATTAAATACTAAATAACTTTTTTCTCTAACTAAATAGCTCATACTTTGCACCCAAGGTTAAAAGTAATAGATACAGAAAACAAATTAGGTGTAGAAATATTGGAAATTACAGGCTCAGATTTTCCTCAGCTGATTTAAGAGTTCAGAGTTAAATACAAAGGGGTTATTATGGATCTGCTTACTAATAACTGTGATTACCACAAATGAAAAGACTAATTGTTATATATAAATTGCAAATGGGTCCTCACAAAACAGCGTGTTTCTTAGGACCCATGTGCAATGCAAATATAACAGGGTAGTTGTTCTAATAAATCTTACTGAGCATCTATTCCAGCAACTTTCTTTTTTGTTAAAGATGTGAAACCAGACACTTATCTATGATGAAAATATAATGATAAGAAAAAGTAGGGCTGCTTGGCATAAGATAATGTTAAATGCAAGACACTTGCAAGATGTCCTCTTCAAGATCAGAAAGTTGTTGGTTATCACTGGGTATGTTTCAACAGGAGGTCTGTTTTTTATTTTTGTCTTGAGAGATGTTTCTCTTTACAGTTGATATCATGCTTTCACATCAAACCTTCACATGTATAAACAAGATCAAAAGTTTTGGAAAACTTTAAATTCCTCAGTCAGCATTTCTTTTATGAGCTCAGTCATAATATTACTTTACATAGTATGATATGTCTTTTTCCCCAAGTCCTTTAAGTTATTTTTCATAACCATGGAAGTATTAATGGTGTTACAACCTGAGAAATGCAGCAATGTCAGAAAGTGGGGTAGAAGAATGATCTGGATCAAAAAATCTGGATGTAAATGTATAGCTTTCGGAAATCATGAGGGAATAGACAGAATGATTGGGATTGTCATATTCTCTTGCTTTTCAGTTCTCAAACTGTTGTATTTTTTTTAGATAACAGTGGCTCTTCATGCATAAACCTGCATCTATGCAAAATCAAACATAGAGGCAGGAAGATAAGCAGCAGGAGTGCTTCTCTGGAAAGCAGAGGAACTGGGCTGTAAGGGATCAATAGAAAAGATTCGAAGGAAAGGGGAGTCTTTGTGTTCACTTCTGGCACAATCACACATTGGTGCTTCATGTGCTCCTTGTGCTCCTTGTTTCATTTTGTTTTACATTTTTTTATACATAATGACAGGATCAGAAAATGAAAAATCAGTACAACCTTTAAAATTATATGATGATTTCTGCATACCATAGTTTCCTCTGTCATTGAAGGGTCAGATTTTTTGTTGCTTTGAGACAGTATGATTCCATCAACTTTGTGGTTGCATCAACAACAGTGGGTTTCTAAGGATTTACATCAACTAACACTGGTTTTCAAACTAAATTCCCTAATTTTATTTAATTTTAATTTTTTTCTTAAACTGTTCAGAAACTGGTTTACACACCATTGCATGTTTCAGTCCCTGACATTTGTCTGACCTTAAATACAGTTGACACCCAAGCAGGCTTTTTAAAGTGTACAAGTCTTTATGATATGCATTTAGGTGTTGTCTGTTTCCATTTTACTAACTTGTTGTGTAGTTCATCTAACTTCTCCAAGCTGAGCTGAAAGACTTGTATTTGGAGCTGTAGCTATCAGTGGAAGTAAATTATTGCCTGTAGTTACAACATTTTTTTCTTTTTTTTTT
>VZRZ01002437.1:340684-351571 GCA_013398175.1 Climacteris rufus
TTTTTTTTTTTTTTTGCCCCTTAAGCAGCAGTAGTCAGGAAGATTGGAATAGGATTAAAAAAAAATCAAAATAATTGGATGTAAGAAATCTGAAGGAACAGCAGAGATGTCTTTTTTTTTTTTTATAGGTAACTGTATAATTTGAATAATTTAACCTTTAAAATGTTGTTTATTCTGTTGTGATCAAGAGGAAAAAATGTCACTCCTTTCTTTTGCTGATGCCTTTTACAGGGTATGATTACAGATGCATGGTGTAGGTGCTTGTGTACAAGGAGCCTTCATCTTGGTGAAGAGCTCTACTCTGTGAAACAAATCAACCAGTGTTGCCCTGAGTTTTGCAGTTCTTCGATGTTTTCATTCTTCTGTAACAGTTTCCCACACACTTTCTGTAAACATAACCATGTTTTTCTAACTGTGTTCTATTGTTTTCATTCCTTTCTCCTGGGCGGAGATGTTTGATGGATATTTCCTTTGACCAGTTTGATGGAGGGGTGGCAGTTTCTCCCTCCAATCCACGATGGTCTCTAGGAGGGTATAAAATAAAGTGCGGGATCTCGAACCCCAGTTTTTTGGCTTGTAGTTTGGCTCTCTCTCTTCAACGCATGTCTGCATCTTTCTTTCGTGTCCAAAGTGCAACAAACCAGAATACTTAGAAAAAAGAAAAAATCATACTTGGATTTGCATAGCATTAGTCTGGGCATTTAGAAGCTGAAGAGTTTGGCTTGCAAAACCAGATATGATAAATCTGTCATAAACTATAATAAGGGCTTTTTGGTTTATCTCTCAAATCATGACCGTTTCATTGCTTTGTTAAATAAGTATTTGTGGTCACCCCATTTCTTGTACTTTGGAATTGGTTTCTGCCTGGGCGTTTTTTGGGACAGTGGCTTCCAGTGGGCTGGGGTTGGCAGCTGGAGTTGCCCTCTAAGGAGGGGCAGGGTAGGGCCCCATTGCCCCAGCCAGGAACAGGGCAACTGGAAGGTGGTAGGAGCTGCCTCAGCCTGGAGCATCAGGTCCTCTCTGGGGACTGGCTGAGGCCAGGCTGGGAGTCAGGCCAAGGTCTGGACTAGTGGCAAGTGAACTGGGCACAGGCAGGGCTGTTATGCAAATAGTGGTGAGGAATGGTAGCACCTGCTCTTCACATCATGCAGTGCTCCACTTGTGTTCCCTTTCCTGTGTGTGCAGTGGCATTGAAACTGCACTTGTATGTGACTGAAATAAAAGACATTGGGATGATCGGTTCCAGGTACCATGAAATGATCTGGTACCATTTTGCCACCTCCTGAAGCTGGAAAATTGCTTTTGTCTTGCTTTTCTTTGAGGAGATTCAGCTCAGACTGTCATTGTTACACTGCGTATTAGTAGTGCTATGTGCTGCCTGGTACTAGTCATTGTGCAGCCTTATTCATAGTGTCATGCCCATATGTGATTTGTCAGCACTGCCTCACCACTTGTGGGAAGATGGTGGTGCACTGTCATTAATATTTCTATTCTGGGAAAGCCAACAGAAAGCCTTCATGGAAAAGTGCGAATAAATCAAGGAACAGATCTCTTACCCAGAACTTTGTAGTAGAACTTTGTGTGCTTTAAAATATGACTGAAACACTTAAAAAAAATGGCTTCACAATGTGTTATCCTTGTGCCTTCCAGAAGAAAAGAAAAAAAAAAGTTGTGTTTTCTGGAAGATATCACTTCACCAGGTCTAGAATAGATATTCTGTTCTATGCCGCACCACTGCAGATAGACCGCTGGAAATACTTTTTGCTTGCTATGTGAAGCATGGCCCATAGCACGCCTTAGGGCATGGCACTTGTGGGGCTCAAGTGATGGTTGAGTTACTATATATGCACCGTACAGTTGCTTAAATTTACTTCAACATAAAACAGCACTTTTATACATTAGACAAGCACAAAGTGGTCCATGTGGAACTACTTTCACTTGAGGCAAAGTGTCCTTGTAGAGTTTTGAAGTGTGAAGTGAATTTTACCATTTTAAATTGTACAAATAAACAGAAAAGAAAGTTAATTTATATTCTTTTTCCTGGACTTTTTTCTTTTCTTTTTTTTTTTTTTTTTTTTTTTTTTTTTTTTTTTTTTTTTTTTTTTTTTTTGTGTTTTTTTTTTTTTTTTTTTTTTTTTTTTTTTTTTTTTTGTTTGGTTTGGTTTGGTTTTTTTTTTGTTTGTGTGGGGTGGTTTTTTTTGTTTATTTGTTTGTTTGGTTTTTTTGTTTTTTTGGAAGGGTAGGATGACTAAAGCAAATTACCCTTTTGTAAGGATATAAGCCAATTTCCAAAAGAATATAAAATATAATAATGAGTGTGGGAGAATAAGCTGCTCAGATTAATTGAGATATGTGATGAGTACATTTATTTTGTGTTTTATTATATAGTGCTTTTTGCCTAGATGGGTGGAAAGGAAATAACTGTCTTGGTTTCATGGTCTATCAGAAAAAGTGCTATACTTTTCTCTTTTTCTGGGAAAACCCAAGTTATTTGGTATACCAGTTGCATATTTGAATGTTTTTCAGGATCGGTCTTACAGGTTTTATTGCATCGTACTTGAAACACTGGCATATGCAGAGGGAAAGTGCAGTGTGAAATTTATAATTTTTTGGGCAGATGTACAGTTCTGGGAGTTTTAAAAAACTTTTTCATATCTTATGATCTACTTCTTTTAATTAAAAATTTTCTCTCCTCTATCCAGCTGGGTGGTGGGGGGTGAGTGTCTGTTCGTGGGGGCCTGGCCATCTTCAAACCGTGACAGGGTTGGTTTTTTTTGGTTTGTTTTTTTTTTTTTGTCCTGAGGAGCTTTCCAAAAAATGCTCACCAAAGCACAGTAAACAATTTGAATTATTTAGCTTTAGTGATTCAGGTGAAAGTAATCTCAGGGTGCAGTGGCAGATCTGACAAGACTGATTCATGAACAGCAGCAGTAATTCAGAGACCAAAGTGTGGTCCTCTGAGCTTTCAACACACTACTTCTTTCAGAGAATTAAAACTAAAGTCTCTCTGTGGAAGGCTTTGGAACTACATGTGAGAATGAAGCCACCGCATCCCAGTCACTATACTACAATAGTAAGTTGCAAGTAAAAGGCCTGCTGGAGCAACAGAGGATTTGTTATATTTTGCTGTGGCTATGAAAGCTTTGGCAGTTGCCATTTCAAACCTGGAATGTTTGGGTTTCATGGAGAGCTTGGGATTGCTTAACGAGGGGTGGTCTCTACAGCTGCCTGAACCTGAATAGACAGGACAATCTAAAAATCAGCCTCTCTAGCATGTAGTTCGCTGTGTGTTAAGCCCCCATTTTAATTTACAGTCCATAATATAGTTTCTTTGGCAGGGATTCATAAATCTCCATTTCATCGGTACGACTGCTGCATTATAATAGAGCTTTCTCTGGTGCTCCCTCTATCTCCACAATGCCTGCCTTTTAGGATATGCAGAATTCAGTGGTAGGAATGTCACCTGATGCCAGTCCTCACAGATGCCTAGTGTTATTGAAAATGCACTGATACCTCACATTGCCATGCAGGGCCACGGTCATTAAAATTTTATCATATAAACCCTGCTGTCTTCACTGAAGAGGAATTGAGAGCCTTAGCAGAGGACGATCATGCATTTTATCAGAATCTTCTGAAAGGAAAAAAAACCAGCAGGTTCAGAGCAGGAAGAAACCAGGATTGCATTCCCTTTAATTTAAATGTAATACAATATAATACAGTGTCAAAACACTTGAAATTGACATGTAGTTCATTTTAACTTTTTCCCCAGGTAGCTCAGTGTCCCATGGTTGCACAACAGTTCAAACCAGTTGCACATGTGATTTTCATATGTTTCTCCTGCAGGGCGGATATTCATCAAAGCATGCAACAGACAGCTAAAGCAAAAGGCAGCAAGGTATAGATTATGACATTGATTTTCCAGGGGTCAGATTGTCAGATTAGTAGGTTTAGAGGCTGCGCCATTTGTGCTTCCTAGTACCAATGCAGATAGAAACTGGCAAGCATGTAATTAAGCAGAAAATTCTGCAGGTAAGACAATTGAGAAGTTACTATTAAAAAAAAAAAAAAAAAAGGCGAAGCCATTTATTGGCCAAAGTCTTTTGATCTGTTCAAAGATTAAATTAAAGGAGTTTTGCCTGATTGTGGTTTCACCAGGATACTTTGCTTTATTTTTAATATTTTGCTTGTGTATATGTGGTTCCCTTTTTTAGTTAAAAATAAAAAGAAATTAGAGAAAGAACAGTGCAAAATTAATTACTTTAAAAAATAGGAAATATTTTTGAAAACGCCTATTCTGAGTTAACTAGGAAATACATTAAAAAAGTGAATTTGAGCTAAGCTTTCTGAAGTGATAATTCCCCTTTTTCTCCTTTCCTACTGTCTTAAGATAACTGATAGAAATTACACCTTGCTCCTAATGAAGACCAAAAGAGTCTTTCTAAGTTTCTCAGTACCTAGTTCCCACAGAAGAAATACTCAGAACATAACAATTTGAATTCACAGCTGGTTGCCAACTTTAGATTCACTAGTTTGCCCCTAAAGAGAGGTAAGATCCATAACCAGAAGTTTCTGGCCCATACAATTGTTTCTTATCTGGGTAAAGACAAAACCAGATCTCCTACAGGTAAAAAGTATTTCTGTTCTCATATGTCATGCATAATGTGAACTATTTTAGTGTTAGGTGGACTTCAATGACTAATGAATTCAGGAAAGGCAAACCCAATTTTCCTAGAAGACTAGTGCCTGGCTGTTCTTGCTTTAAAAGTAAAAAGGGCGACTTTTTTTTCCTGTGAAGCATTAGTGCTAGTGCCAAACACTTCAAGGATACTTTAAAGAAGCAGGTGTTTCCATTATTTAATGAAATTAAGGAGCAAAAAGAAAAAGTGTTTTTCTTTCTGAGAAGTCATGTTTATGCCTAGCATTGCCAGTAGTGGGTATTGCATGAATTTCACTTCTGGATTTTTTTCTTAGTTTTAAATGTAACACTGGCTTTAGATCAGGTGGATACCTAGCAAATTCTTACCTTTGTAAATGTACATATTATCATCACGATTTTATTTCACTTAGGAGCTAAAAGTGATTGTTTATTTCAGCTCTTGGCTTATCATCTTCTTTTATAGATGAGTACACCTTTGTTTATCTGTGTGTCAGGCTAGTTTTGTCTACATAGAAATATTTTTTAGTGTTAGCTTGCCCCAAGATTTTTAGTAACTTAAGCAACAATTTACATCAGGGAGGATCTAGTGTAATAATGAAAAAATGTTGTGAAATGACACACAAGTAAATATAGATTAAAAAAACCTGTCTTCTCTGAACAACTTTGTATTTTGAGCTACAGGGTTTTTTCTGTCCTAGTTTTTTTGTAAGTGAGCTATTCTATATGTGCCTGAGTTACACTTAGAAGTGTTTTGAAGCACTCAAAAGAGGATGTGAATGGTAAAATGAACTGTGGAGTGGCCATCTGTGAAAGAAGGAACTGATTCCTCTGGTGTGAAAATCTCCATAGCTTCATCTTTGTCCACCCTTGTGTTCTACAGGCCCTCTGAGAAAGAAGGATGGCAGGTGGCCCACAGGGTTTGAGAGACTTTGGAGGAACTGATGTGCTTCCTTGAGGGCCTGCTTCTGGCATTCTTTCAGACCACTGAGCTTATTCCTATGTCTTCAAATGCATTAAAAGTAAATGGACAAGGGATTTTGCATTAATGATTTCTGTTTACTTGTTGTCTTTCGCTGTAATTTATGATCTAGCTTTTTATATGGATAGTAATCATCTTAGTGACTATCATCGGTTGCTTACTGAGAAATAACAGGTTGCTCTTGCCTGTTAAAAATATCTTCTTTCTGAATATGAAGAAATTGCAAGAAACTCCATCATATGCCTATTTTCTATAAAAATCAGCTAGATAATCATACTTTAGATAATCATACTTCCGATTAGTAATTTTGAACAGGGTTGTGATCAAGTGTTTTAAGTCTAAAATTTGAAAATATTTTGAAACTGTCAAGGTTACTCTCCAAATACTTAGAACATTATTTTTCTTGCTTGTGCTTGTAGGAATGTTTAATATACTTGTAGCTGAAGTCTAGTTCCATACAAAATTAAAAAAAAACAACAACAAAAAAAAACAACAACAAAAACAAACCAAAAAAAAAAAAAACCCAAGCCCTATTTTTTGAAGATATATAACCTTTTGAAACTTGTAAGTTGATGAAATCTATTTGGACTTGTTTTCATGAATTTAGCAAAAGAAAACTCTCTGATCTCCGTTCTGTTTCTTTGCTTAATATCAGGTTGTAGGTCAAAGCCTTCATGAAGCTCTTCAAAGAAAGTACTAGAAGAATTCTCTTTATAAGTAGTAGCTAAATGACTTGGTTTTAAATTGTGTCCTTTTTAAAACCAATAAAAAAAAAAGATGGCAGTGAAATATTAAAATGAAGTCAACACAACGTATGAATTAATAAAAAGCCAGTATGATTCAGATGACAGGCATAATTCTGATTTCATACAATAAAAGTTGCACTAAAGTGTAAGCAAATGAGAACACAGCTCCTCCTATGTTCAAGGTGATTTGTCAGCCTTCACTAGGGGCATTGCTGACAGCTATAATCATCATATTATAATTTCTTGCATTCCTTCAGCTGTGGAAACGATGATGAAGAAGAGCAGTCCCATAATGTATATTGATCACCCAGGTATTAATCTGCTCAAACAATATTTGCCACTCACTTAGCACTTTTCATTTCTTTAAATATGAGAACACTTCTAAAAGGATGATTTGGTCTGTATTTTTCCATTTTACTTATGGAGAAAACAAAGCAGGGCACAGCTAAGTGACTCTCCCAAGTCATGACCTCAGAAGGGCAAGTGAAGTGACTTGAACCCTCATGTCCCTCAGAAAGGGTAGACAAAGTTGGCCAATTTCTCCAACTGTGGTTGTGCCTGCTACTTCTGTGAAAGCATATTTTGTGTAAATGCTTCTCTCTATATTTATTCTCTAAAAATAACAACTTCTTCCATGCTTGTTCTATCTCAGAACTTTTTCATCTCTGCACATCTTCATGCCATTTCTAGACTTGAAAAATCTATGCACACAGATCAACAATTGAAGGTTTAGAGGGCTGAATATGAGGGTCTCTTGTTCAGCATCTTGATCGTGGGGTACAGTCAATCTCAGGAAAAGGTGCTTGTAGGGAAGTCTAGTTCAGCACTTCAGCTTGAACAGATGTAGTACTTCATTTTTATCTCTTTCTGACAGTACTCCAGCAGGAGTTTTCCAGGCATCTGGGACAGTGTTTTGTGGAAGATAAGGTAATACAGTGCACACATGCTGATTCCTAGAAGTGTGCTCTCTAGCATACGACGTTGATAGCACAGCAAGTAAACAACAATAACTACCTCGCTGGCACACACATCCGCAGCTGTCACTGAGGGCCACTGCCATCCGAAGCCTTTTCTTCCATGCAGTGCTGCACAGCTGGGCATGGGCACTGTGATTTATGGTCCGCTGACTGCCGTTTCTGCTAGCCTTCTCTGAACCAAATTTTGCTTTTAAAACGGCCAGTCTCTGCTTTGTTCTTTGTTTGAAAAAAGAAATCAACTGAGTTTTCCACTAGATTTGTAAAGTTCCAAATCCTTTTGTTTCAGTGACAAATACTTCATCTATTGAACCCTTCTACATGCCGGGATGGAACCATCCCCAGGCAGATTTAAAGGCAGAAGACAGAAATGGGCCACTCCAGGCTTCCTCTAAATAGTTTAGATGAAAACAATGCGCTAACAGTTCCGAGCAGGTTTCAGAGGCAGCTGAATTTGCTGGATTGCTGAGTCACTGAAAAGCTGTTGTGTGAACCAGACAACAATTTCTTTCAATTAGAAACTCATAGAGCCAGGAATATACTTCAACTATCATGGTGGTAAAGTGGAAATTTGGTTTCATTTTGGTGATGTATTCCTCCACTGCAGTAGAGCAAACTGCAGACAGTGGAACTATGCATTTGCTTACAGACATCAAACTTCTGTTCTTCTTTTCTTTTTCTTTCTTCCTTTCAGTATTTCCTAACTATCTTTTCTAAATTCATTTTACTGTTGGCTGACTGTCACTGGTTACCATAGCAACAACCTCTGGTAGCAGCAGGTCTGGGATGCCCGATGTGAGCATCGTCACATTTAAACCTTGCCAAGGCTAGCTATTAATCCAGGGTTATATATTGGCTCAACACTGTAAGATTGTTGTGTTTTTTCCCACTTTAGCTGTCTGCCTTAGTCTTCTTTTCCTGAATTGGTTCCTTCTCTCCTAATTTATCTGTTGGGCAATCTGGTGTTAATTTTCATTCTTTAATCTTGTGACGGTTATTTTGGAAGACTGGCTAGCTTAAGTATCATTTAACAAAATAACATGCAACACAATTGCATTAAAGAACCTTTCTTAAAGTATGATTCATAATGAAAAAGAAGGATTTGAGATAATCTTGTTCTTAGGACAAATACTTAGAGTTTATTAGAAAAAAAAAATTACTTGCAAGCTCTTTAAATGCTTTGCATGGCATAACAATGGTGAGTTTTTTTCCTAGGGTAAGGGGTAGAGAAATGTATTTAATGGTAATGTGTTTGGAGACAAGTAGCTAGTATGGAATAGGTGTGAATGATGCAGCACTTAATGGCAGCATAACAGTCTTTAAAATTTTTTAAACCCCCAGACTCTGACCATAAACCAACCCCTAATAGCAGTTGAAACCTTGCTGTAAAGAAAAAGTAGCAAAGTGCTTAAGAGTACTTGGTTGGGAAATCAGAGCTGAAAGAGAAAACTGCAGCGTGGTGATTGGTTTGATTTGCTGAATAAATTGCTATGTTCAGATTCAATTTGTATCAATAAGGAAAGCACTGTACACTTGCAGAGCCTGTCACACTTGTTATCCAAAATTCTGACATGGCTAGTCTTAAACAATCTTTTTACTGTTGTCAATAATGAAAGCCATAACACTTCAAAGCACCCCACCAAAAACACCCAACCACTAAACTTAGAATATTTGCATTTTTATTCCATATACGTGAAAAAAGTCAGCAATATTTCTTTGGGATACTTCCTTAAGGAAACACAATACTTTTAATAAATGTATAGAATATTGCTGTATTCTCAATGGATTATTTTAAAAATAGCCAAGGGGTACTGTTCATTCAGGAGAAGGATTTCTCTTTATTAAACCTGACTGAAAGCTAGAAGCATGATACGCTGTCTCCTTAATACAGTGGAAATTGCACTTTGATAATTTGCAACTATGATATAAAATGAGCAAATGTGTAGGCTTTTACATTTGCACCCAAGCAATTGATGTTTATCCCTGTCTGTAATCCCTGTAGCATTTCAGGATTGCAAACAGCTGGTTTCCAGGGAATGCTTTTCATGCTTTTTTTTTGTTTGTTTTTACTCTAGTTTTTTTTCTCTTATTTTGGGGAGGTGTCTCAAGCCTCTGGACTTGTTTTGCAATGACCAAATAATTCAAAATCTGAACTCTACATATTTGATGGGTGGTTTGTTTTGTTTATCCTTTTTTTGAGTTTGGAAAAATCCCTGCAGGTTTTCTTGGAAGAGTTCAAACTGCTGTGATGGGGTTTTTCAGGAGAAACAGAACTGAACTCTTATAAATGACTGATATAGAATAATATTTCTGAAGAAAGGGGAAAGATTAACATTAAGAGAAGATATAATGGCTCCAAGGTGTACAAGCTTGTTTAGACCACACCTAGTAGATTTCAAAGGAATTCCTCAGGTATTTATTAAGTTACATAGCTGACTGAGAGGCTTATCAGTTTAATATTTTCTATTAGGAAATTTGATTTATTTCTAGGAGAATAAAAAGAGTCTAAATTAATAATTTGTTTGAGAGAGTAAGTAGGGCAAATGGATGATGAGTACCTTTTGTCCTGAGTCTTTGAGCTGCAACACTCATATGATTTTAGTCAGAATCCTGCAGATTCTTTCTGATGCTAAACATGCATATTTTTGCACAGCCCAGCACAAAGTACAAACTTGGAAATACTGCTTCTTAATTAGAATTCACATTTGTGAGCTTAGGGTCAGACTACTTTTTGAAAAAATGCCTACGTGTCAAATTTCAAAGAGTGTGTTCGGCATTTGCAAGCCAAAAGACTTAAGGTCAGTTCTATGAACTCTTTTTCAGTCTTCCTTAGTATTAGTTTAACACACTAATGTTTAATCAAAGTGTTTGATATTTAAATATTAAACATTGCCATTTTCCTCTGGACACCTAAACCAATATTAAAACAGAGTAAACATGAGCAACTTGTTTAATTATTGTTAATGGTCTAGGCAAATTCCAAGACTGAAAAATCAGTAGTTATTACACATTTAATGGAAATGTGATTCTGTTTATTTTTTATATTTTCACCATGTGAACTTAAAATATTCTGAGCTGTTGTAGCTTTATTCAATAGATAATTTCTTTACACTGTGGAGGAATGTTTGGTGTTGGGTTAAAAACTAAGCTGAGTTTTTGATGAGTTACTCAAAGAAGGCCTCCCTAATACAGACAGGTTACAGTCGGTAGTCAGAAGTATATTATCAGTTTGGAATATATATCACCAAGTATTCTGGCATAAATTTTTCAAGACATGTATTCTTGCCCTACATCTAGTGTGAGACCTTCACATTATAGATTATTCTTCAAAAATACCCGAATATTACAGAAAATTAGCCTTAAAAATTAGTACTTTCATAAAAAAAAAAATCATCAAGTGATTCTAAAGGCCATATGTAATGACATGGATTTACTCGATCTTTTTCATTTTGGTGGGGGAAAAAAAACCCAACCAAAGAAGGAAATAATAGAAAGGAAAAAGCAGGGAGGGGAAAAAAAAAAAAAAAAAAA
>VZRZ01002437.1:351597-391139 GCA_013398175.1 Climacteris rufus
AAAAAAAAAAAAAAAAAAAAGCAAGCTTGGTTTTCAGCAGTAGATGAAATCCAGAAGGCAGTCCAAAATTAAAAAAAAAAAAAAAAGGCATGGTTAGTTAGGGGAAGACTTTTGACTGTGGGACTGACCAGTCTGTTAAACAGGGTTAAATTAATTTCTTTAACCTTGATCTCTCCATTTGCTCACAGACCTAGTTAAATTGGTGGCTAGGCTGGCTCACCGTATTTCCTTGAGGCTACACAGAAGGAGCAATTAAACACTCTTTTATGTAGTCACTGCTGGAAACAGTAGAAACTGTGCCACAAAATGTTTGGCTGCATGGCAGAACTTGTACTTACCCACTTGAAGAAATAAAACCTATTTCTAAAACAGAAATTCAGATGCCAGTGGATTTATTGGCTGCAGCTGTGAAGGTGAGTAGCTAAAAGCAGGAGCAGTAGTCATGGCCAGACAGCTGTGAAGATGCCAAAAAAAAAATCCACCTACATACGAAAAACCTCACCAAGCTTTTGCTGTGTTCTAGGGTTGGGGTTTTATTGCTGTCAGTGTTTTATTTCTGGTCATGAAACTATTTTGTGTCCAATTTTTAGACAAAGTGAGGTGTCCTGACATTTATCATAAGTAAACAGGAATGTGTGAAGGAAATTTTTGATGATTCCTTTGTCATCAAAACAGCAAGCAAGTTCTCCACTAATGGAAAGACATTCAAGATATAATATGCACAATGAGATTAATTGTTGCAGTATAGGAAAAGCTAGATGGACTGCTGTACATGTGTCATGCTTCAAAGGCATGATCTTTTCTTACATAGTTTTTAATACATCATTTTGTTAGAAATGCCATGGATATTCATTCAGCACTTGCCATACAGAGAGGTTTTTTGAGTTCCTGTCAAATCTCTGTTAATTTACATAAATCTTTAAAGCAATTTAGTCCAAAGCGATTTGGTCTTGTGGTGTCTGTGCACACTGACAGATTTTGTCATTTTACTGTATCTAAGTTCTCAATAGATGGACTATTCCCTGTCTCCCTCTATTTTTAGGGACTTTTGCTCCTTTCAGCTGTGTTGTTCATGAAAGTAAGGAATCTTTTCCTAAACATCATTATTGACTCTCAAGCTTTTATATGTAGGAACAGAGTTCTGAGTTCTGATTTCTTTTTGGTTTTAGAATAAACAAGTAAGAATCTTTGACTTATTGAACAAAAGAGATCAGACTTAGATGATGATGCAAATGATTATTTGGAAGAGGTTTTAAATGCAATGCCAATAAATATGATCACAGGTCATACCTACTCAGCTATTTCTTGCTCACTTGGCACAGATCTGTATGTGTTTGCTACCCAAAGCAACTAAGCAATTTGTTTGCAATGAAGATGGTTAAGCTGCAAAAGCCAAATGCCTGAAACAGAATTACTATGCTAGTCATGCCAATATTCCTTGGTGTACGGAGACAGACAGCTTCCTGAGGCTGTGTCTTCTTGATAGGTATGTAAAGACCTACAAGTCAAGAAGAAATTGAAAGGATGTTCAAGGATCTTCCTGTTTTTCTGGATTGTGAGGGAGAGGATAAATACTGAATATCAGCTAAACAAGTCTAGTAGTAAGGGACGAGGGGCTTTTTCTGCCATGTGACAAACATTTGCTTCATTCATGCATCATAAGTCTGCAGCTTGTTGTCAGTTTTTCCTTAATCTTCCGGTACAGAGCCCTCGAGCATACCCACGCTACTTGTTTTTGGAAATATATTGAAATAATGACTGTGATTCAGTTTGAGGTAAATAGAAAAGGGAGGGACATCTAATATGTAGTGGCTAGATAAGTAGTGTTCATGAGCTTGCATTTACTTGCTCTTTTCAAAGATTTTTTTTTTCCCCACAAGGTGTTACCCTGTGTGTGCTGCTTTTCGTTTTAAACCAGATAGAGCCCATTACATTGCAGGGAGTTTATGAAGAACAAGTCTTGAGGCCTGATTTGCTCCTGTCTTTATCACAGAGTAACACCAAAACACTAACAGATCAAAATGGAAGAATTTACATTGCCAAAGTGTTAAAAAAAAGAGACAAACAAAAAAAAAAAAAGCAAACCAGTAATTTATTAAGAGAGATGTCTATTGCAGACATTGGGACCTGTGCTGGAGGAACTTCACCTTAGATTATTCTGTAAAATAGCAATTCAACACACCTGGCAGGTGAATTGGTGAGCTTTCTAAGGTGATGGCTGACACCTATGAGAGGGATGTTTTTTTCTCCCTGTATTGGTTTTATGTGGCAAGGTTTTGATAGTGGGGGGTTACAGCAGTGGCTTCACTGAGAAGCTGCCAGAAAATTTCTCTGTGTCCACTGGAACCAATGTCAGCTGGCTCCAGGACCGACCCACTGCTGATCAAGACCAAACACATCTGTGATGGTGGTAACACCTCTGTGACAACATATTTAAGAAGGGTAAAAAGTTATTGTGCAAAAGCAAAATGCAGACAGAAAAGAGAGGAGAGAGAATATGTGAGAGCAACAGCCCTGAAGACCACTCATGTCAGTGGAGAAGGATGTGGGGAGGTGCTCCAGGTGCTGGAGCAGAAATTCCCCTGCAGCCTGTGGTGCAGCCTGTGGTGAGGCAGCTGTGCCCCTGCAGCCCATGGAAAACCCCATGCCACAGCAGGTAGATGCCCAAAGGAGGCTATTACTTTGTGTTGGATCAGGCTCCTGGCATGGAGTGGGCCCATGGAGAGACAGGAGCCCATGATGGAGCACGTTTCCTGGCAGGATTTGTGACACCATGGGGGACCTACACCTGTCAACCTGTTCTGAAGGACTTCACTCTATGGAAATGACTCATGCTGGAGCAGGTGCTGAAGAACTGCATCCTATGGGAAGGACTCCTGTGAGAATTTCATGGAGGACTGTCTCCTGTGGGAGGGATCCCATGCTGGAGCAGAGGAAGAGTGTTAGGTGTTCTCCCTGTGAGAGGGAAGCACTGACCACAACCCCCATTCCTTGTCCCCTGTGCTGCAGGAGGGAGGAGGTAGAGGTTTGGGTATAAAGTTAAGCCCAGGAAGGAGGGAGGTATGAGAGGAAGATGTCATTAAGATTTGGGTTTACTTCTCATTATCCAACTTTCACTTGATTGGTAATGACTTTGGTTAATTTCCCCATCTCTAATCTGTTCTGCCTGTGACAGTAATTGCTGAATGATCTATCCCTGTCCTTATCTTGACCTGTGGGCTTTTCATTATATTTTCTTTCACCTGTCCAGATGAGGAGGGGAGTGATAGTATGGCTTTGCTGGGCACCTGATCTCCAGACAGTGTCAACCCACCACACACTCCCATTTTTTTTTGGTTTGGGAATGGTTGCACTTCTTAGCTTTCCTCTAAATTCTGCCCACCTAGACAGCTGGTGTTAATGTTGTGCAAAACTCCAGTTGCACTTTGTCACAGACATTTTGGATTGTCACTTGGTAATTCTCATTGATTTTCCAAAGAACTCATTTGCAATACACAGTCATTTTAGGTACTTGACAATTATTTGATTGGTTATTATTTTGTTTCAATCAGGTTACATATTGCATGTCACACAGAATTGAAAAATTTCATAAACACCTGTTCCAAATTGTGGTTTTAAGAGTGAAAATTAGATCTGAAATGTTTTGAACTGCCACGGGTAGAAAGCGTGAGTTACTGGAAGCCTTCAGCAGCAGTCACATGACATGAGAGACGCGAGCCCAGTCTCTGCCAGTCTCTATCGGAGTCACAGCTGCCTTCTTCTTCCGTGCTGGTGTTAGCAAAAATTCATGCATGCGGTTTAATTAAGGCAGCAGAAGTAAAGAGACAGGAAGGGTTCTTTGCCACTTAAGTCCAGCTGATTTTATTCCTGGAATTGCATGTGGGAGCAGACAAAGTCAAGGGACAGCCAGCTGCTGCCGGCTGTTATATCAGGAAAGGGAGGGGAAGGGAGTCAGGAGAGGGCCAATGGCTGCAGAGGATTGGAATGACTGACAGGGGTATTGGCCAGTCACGTGGCTGTTTGCTCACAGCAGAACGACCAATGGGAGACCGCCTTCTTGGGCAGGGACCGCCTCCTCACCGAGCAGGGTGCTGCCACGTGGCTTCAGGCGGCCGCCTGCGGTGTGGCGCCGGCAGCTGCTTCGGCGGAGGGGGGCACGGTCCTCTCCCGGTGGTCTGCCAGCTCCAGGACCAGCCCCCGTGCCGTACCAGCCCCCAAACTCACGCGGGTCCCCCCCAGCACGTGTGTTGCCCTGGCACGCAGGCCAGGGTGCCCAGAGGCGTTGTAACATTTAACCATGATTTTTTTATTTTCTGCAGTTCTTTGTCTTCTTTATTTTTTCTTTCTTTTCTTTTTTTTTTTCAATGTGACTCTTTGTTGGAATCATTCTCAATTCCCATTAAAAACATAGGATTTAAATGTAAATTGAGAAATAGAGATGAGTTTCTTGTTATGAATGTTAGGGAATCTCAGATTATGACAACCAAGGTTTGGGGTTTTTTTACATTATTTTTTAGTTTTTCTTTTCTTTAACTTTATTTATCTTTAATTGCCAGATAGCATTATTTGTGATGATAAGTGATGAAGACAATGAGTCCCACTAGTGGCCATTTCCAGGAGCTGGTGCCCAGTTCACATTCTAATCCATTACTAGCAAGTGATGGTTTAGGTTCATTTATATAAAATTGCCATTGTATTTCAAACTTTGTATTTCAGTGAGATATGGTCCTTTAGAGAATGTCTAGAATAAGACTTACAAAATCTTATGTTTTAAAAATAAAGGGAGAAGATTTCCAGGTTTCTTTTAATGCAACTCTTTGCAGAGTGAAAGCAAATTACACACACATCAAGAAAGCAGCATATGATAGACATCAAGAAAAACCCAGAATATTTCTTTTTTTTCTTTATCAGATAGTTTGAAAATGTCATATAAAGGCTATGTTTTTGTTTTCATATTACATAGAAAATCTCAGCCTAGGTGGCCTAGGTGGCAGGAAAAAATATTAATGGATTGTTACATTATAGTCACAGTTTCTGTCATTTCCCAAAATGCACAGCTGCTGTGTCATTTTAAGATTTAGAAGTCACTGCATTTATGTTTTAATGATCAATGGCAGCTCTTGATCTGAGTCATTAATGAGATTTTGACTGCATCTGCATTTAAACCTTGTATATTCTGCAAGACTCAGAGTATGCTTGGAAAATGAGATTTCTGTCATGGTAATAATAAGTTTTACATGCTCACACTGAGAGGATTCACTCTTGTGAATCCTCTGCTCTATGCTGTGGAAGGTTACACTGCACAAATTTTCTGTTAAATAAGGAGAGGCAGAGGGAGAGGTCTTGCTGCTACTTCCAATAGAACCCTTTGTTCTGCAAGCACAGGGGAAATGGTCCCTGCGTCAAGGGATCTGCCATTTTTATGTTGAGAGTAAAGTAGTAGAAAAGTCTCCTCAAAGTGAAATGTGATTTTGTACCTCACTCATTTATTAAAATGCTTTTACTTTCTTTGAGGGAAGCAGAGCACCTTGAGAATGACAGATTGAGTGCTTGCAGTGTCGCTTCGGGGATGTTTGATATACAGTCGTAGATATTTGGGTATAGTTAAATTGCTCTCAAAAATAGCAAATAATAACCTTCCCAAACAATGCCTGAATTGTTATTCTATTCCATGAAATTGCTCCTTATAATTGTTTTTGTGTTGTTATTTTTTAAGTTTGTATCAGTGGGTTTCTTTATCAGTAATAACTTGCTAACAGGTTAGAAGAGAGAAGTATATATATTTTTCAAGCTAAAGAGTGAATTTGTGACAGGGTTTGCCTTCTTACATGCTGCTTTCTCTGATGTACGCATTTCATTAGACTTTCTATACTTTCACTCAGAGCCTTGTTCTGTCTACCCCAGATTCTTGTGAAGTTGCTCTGGTTAATTTCTCCTCACCAATAGGCTAAATTGAATTCCCAGTAAAACAAAAAGACGGAATTTTCCAAATTAGAAGTTGGTGAATATGTCCAAAAACCACAGAGTGAACTATGACAAAGTTTTCTTGTAAAAGTGTTATAATGTTGTATTTAGACTTATTAAACAACGAGTTATTATAGCTGCCTCACTGATTGCTTTATAAAGCCAGACCTTTTTCAAGGGAACACTAGTTATAGGCTAAATAGGTGAACGGGTGTTGCCAAAGTACTGCCCATTAGGACATATGAGGAGTAGCTTAGAAAAGCCATAGATTGTTTACAGAATGGTGGCACCAACCTAGCGCTTCAAATACTCACTTGAATGAAAACTAAATCTGTATATGGCCCAAGAATTAGAAGATATTGGTAGAGAAGTAGCACACAGCAAAGTAACAAATTTATTAAATGCAAGCTTTCTTTTGGACAACATATACCTGTTACTGATTTCTGGTAAGGCCAAGAGTCACAATCCTAACACTGTTTTAGAAAAAATTGTTTAAAGTATACAAAGTTATTAAAAAAAAAAATTTGCTCTATAGGCTATTCATTATTTGGAGTTAATTGTGTTGAAGTTTGGCTTGCATGAGGAGTTTAGTAATAGATACTACTTCTAATTTGGCCATGGTAATTAAGGAGAGTGCGAGATAATGTTAAGGTTGACAAGATCAATAACATATTTTTGTTATCTCTGTCAAAAATTGTCCACTGTTGATTAAGATTATTTCTCAACCCCATTTGTTTTATACAGATCTTCAAATTGGCCAAATGCCTTCTCCCAGTTCTTCATCCATCATCTCATTTACAGCAGAGAGCTTATCCTTTGGCTTTTGATATACTTTGTGGCAATTGCAGCCTGTGTTAGCACTTGGGAGTTGCAGAACTTAAAAACTAGTGAGAATTAAATAATTTCATATTTCACAAATAACTACAGTTCTCACAGATTAATTTCCTTGGAATACTTATGACTATGTGATTCTGAGTCTTGGTTCATGTAGAGCTTGGATGGAGGGCAGAATATCCATATCCCAAATGTACCTTCCCTGCTCATCCAGATGTTGAAAAAAATCAGACTTACAAAGGACTCTCTGTTCCTTTCTCCCATGTCAGAAATTTGCAGAATGAGAATCATTTAGTTGTGAAAGATCCTTTATCAAGGATCAAGTCCAACCATTAAGCCAGCACTGCCAAGTCCATCACTAAACCATGTCTGTAAGTGCAACAACTGCACCTCTTAAATACCTCCAAGAATGGTGACTCAACCACTTCCCTGGGCAACCTGTTCAATTGCTTGACAACCCTTTCTCTGAGAAAGTTTTCTGGTATCCAATCTGAACCTTCCCCAGCAGAACTTGAGGCCATTTCCTCTTATCCTATCATTTTTCACATGGGGGAAGAGACCAACCCTCACCTGGCTACAACATTCTCTCAGGTAGTTGTAGAGAGTGATAAGGTCATCCCTGAGCCTCCTTTTTACCAGGCTAAACAACCTTAGTATCCTCAGCTTGTAAGACTTGTAAGACTTGAGCTCCAGTCTTTTCATCAGCTTCGTTGCCCTTTTTTGGACACTCTCCAGCACCTCAATGTCCTTCTTCTAGTGAGGGGCCCAAAACTGAACACAGGATTTGAGGTGTGGCCTCACCAGTGCCAAGTACAGGGGGAAGTCACTGCCCTGGTCCTGCTGGCCACACTGTTGCTGATACAGGCCAGGATACCATTGGCCTTTTTGGCCACCTGGGCACACTGCTAGATCATGTCCAGCTGGATGTCAACCACCACCCCCATGTCCTTTTCTGCTGGGCCAGCAAAGTGCTTTTCCAGCCACTCATCCCCAAGACGGTAGTGATGAATGGGATTGTTGTGATCCAAACACGGAACGTGGCACTTTGCCGTATTTAACCTCATGCAATTGGCCTCAACCCATTGATTCAGCCTTTCTAGATTCCTCTGCAGAGCCTTCCTACCTCCAGCAGGCAACACTCCCACCCAACTTGGTATCATCTGCAAACTTGCTAATAATATGACAATAGTGTCCACTTCCATCCTTCTCTGGATAAATAATTGGCTGCTTTGTATTTTGAGATCTTTTAGAAGAACTGAAGGAGCTGGAAAAAAAAAAGTTCTTGTATCTGAACACTAACAGTTTTGGAGATTAAAAGGTAAATAAAGAATAGTTCAAGAATGAGCTCTGGTTACCATGAACTGAAAACCCAATTAATTTCTTAAACTGAGGAAACAAAAGATCCAGAATGCGTATCTCTGTAGTGGCTTAGTGAAGTCTTATTGGCTCAGAGACTGCTTTGCATTTTCATAATTCCTTTTACTAGTGATTTTAATCTCAGGGAAAACAAACAAACGAGATATCTTTTGTAGTAATTGTCCACTGCATAGCATAAGATGACCACTCTGTAACGTGCCTTATAAACTTCGAACTGCCCCTTAGAACTTATAAAACTGATCTTCCTGGATAAATGCGAAAGGACTTCAAATTTAAATTTAAAAGGGTTTAAAAACAGAAAAGGTATATATGCATAAACTACAGGCTAAGAACACGATCAACAATTTCAGGCTTCATCCTACAAACACTATACTTAAGCAAGTAATTACTTACATGTGAATAGTGAGATTAGTGGATATAATGAGATTAATTATGTGGATAAGGGTTGCCCCTTGGCCACTTGGTCACTTTGGAATCCTGAATAGAGCCTGATTTTGATACGAGTGGTTTTGTGGAAGACATTACAAATCTGATATTACCTATGTTTTAATACTGGAAAATTTTAATGTGGACAAAAGAAACAGTAACAGATTAGATTCTATGCAGTAATACCCAGACATAAGTTTATGTAAGGACAGTAGAAGCAGAGAATTTGTTATTATCTTTGCTATTGCTGGGACCCTAAGGTTTATTTTAGGATTTCTTTTTTTAAAGGCATTTATGCATAAACCATATACTTATATTAAGTGCAAGTTACATTTATAAATATACTTAAGTATTAGTTATGTTTAGACTTAATATTAAGTACGTTTAAGCTTTTCTGATTGCTTAACTATTTCCATGGAAATGTGACTTATGTCCTCATTAAAAATATAAAATAAAAAGCTGTACTTTGCCTTTGGTGTCTTCCAATCACAACATTCCTGATTGAAGTGTCTGAGAAAAAAAGGAGCATTTCAGCCTTAAGAAAATGAATTCAGAACCATTAAGAACAGTTCAGTCTCCTGCACTGAAGGGGAAAAAAAAAAATCACTTTTGGTTTGAGGATAGTGTCATGTATGCCAAATCTCAAATAATGTGTAGAGAAAGTTACGAGCACGTGAGTGAGTTCTGCATAGGATTGATTATGATTGTCCATGTTATATAGATAAAGTTGTAATAGATTGGAAAAAACCTCAGTAGGCCTTTGTTTCAAGAGTTTTTCTGAGTTTCACCTTTAGTCCTGAAACCTAGTGTGTAATTGGGTAAGTGAAATTTCCAGTTTTGGAAGGTTCACTTTTTAGAAGTGGTGAGTGGGGATTTGTAACATTCTGCACATTATTTTTTGTGTTTTAAAATAGTCACAAATTCTCTTTTCCATTTTTAAAAGACATTTGCCATAGTGGAAGCAGTTATGATTATATTCACTTGTACTTCTTCCAAAGCTCATGATCAAGTATACAGTGGCACAAAACTAGAGTGCCCTTTCTTTAACTAAGAAGCTGAAATCTATCACATCCTTATTTAATTCCATGCACATTTATACCTTATCTAGTTGACTTAAACTTCTAAGATAAGAAGATTGTTTTAATGGTAAGAGAAGCATATTTATGTGCCTATACAAGACGCAATTCATAACAAAAGAACACATACCTAATATGCTATATTAAAAAAAAAGCAAAATATGTTGTTTAGCTTTAATATGCAAAACGAGAAGATAGCATGCATTTGTGTCATATGAATGGGGTAATATGGGAAACCTAATTTCACATAACCGTAATGAAATATTTTATCCTTTATTTTAATTGTTGGGGAACATTTGCTTTTCTTTGCTAAGAAGAGGAAAGAATGTTAGAATAGTTTCCAGTAATTGTGTAAATTTTTCATATGCGAATATTTTTTTACTTCAGGCCATGCTTTTTAATTGGTGACAAGTTTTAGAATAGAGGATGTCAAATGGAAGGCTGGCAGACTTGGAAAGGAAGCATAAACATCTACGTGAATTTTTTTTGTTGCAAAATAGTGAACATTCAGATAAATCTGCTCTTTCTGACCAGATGGTCTGCTCCTTCTTTTCACAATATGAATTTTCAAGAAAGAAGATAAGTTAAATTAAGTGGGTTTTAGTAAAATAAAATGGCCAAAATATATTTGGAAATATAGTAATTGTGCAGCATTAGGGTATATTTTTTATTATTTATGCAGTACTTAAGAAAAAATACAATGCACTCTTTTACTAATGGTGACTTTTGAATTAAAGCTATTTTCTTGTTTCGTGGTGGAGTTGTAATAATTGAGAATTAAGTAATACAAATTTAAAACATGAAGAACAATAAACACTAATCATTCTGAATTCATGTAAATACAGATAGATTAGAAACACCTCTCATATTCCTGTGAGACTAGCAGTATTGACACTTCTTATTATCCCACATAATATAGGATCCATTTCTTCTAGGCTTTTAAAATTAAACTCACTATTGCTAACCAGCTCCTCCTCTCTTGCTATTGAATGTTGTACTACAATAGCATATTTATGCCTGAGTGTCCTCAGTACATGTCCTGTGGATTGGATTCAGCCAAAACGAGTCTTGTAGACTAACTGTAAACGCTCAGGCATACCTAAACCATATGGTGAGTGCAATGTGGGTGTCCCAAAGATAACACAAATACGTAATCCACATGGTGCTTTGTAGCATTGTGTGGGATATACCAGCTCAGTATGTGAAAGGTAGAACATAAACTTTTTTGCTACTTTAATATTTTTATCTTGAGAAAAAAAAAATATTATAGGACTATGTTTGGTCAGTGAGGCATGAGGCATGCATGTGCATGTAAAAGTTCAGGAAAACAGACAGTACCAAAACAGGGTGCTAATATGTACAGTACCAATTCATAGAATCATACAACAGCCCAGGTTGGAAGGGACCTTCAAAGGTCTAGCCTTTTGTGGGTAGGAGAACTTTGATGAGATTATCTGGCAACCTGCCACATTCATCTTGAAAACCTTCAGTGATGGAAGTTGTTGGGGAAGAGAAGGTGACAAAGCACACCACACGTTTCTATGTGATAGCTAGTCCCATCTTAGTTGGGGCTGCCTGTCTTCTTTCAGGTCCCTGGGTCAGGTACCTTCACAGTCTCTCTCCAGTGTCCAGTTTGTAAGCACTGTCTGAATTCAGTTTCTCTTCAAGGCATATGCAGCCCTGCAGCTGACCCTACAAGCACAACTGACCTATGTGCCCCCACTCTCAATATCTGCACTTACTTTCAAGTTACCCCCAAATGCCCGCAGAATTTGGCAGGTTTTGTGCTGGCTACATAGGGAGGTAAGGCTTTCTCCCTGCCTTCCTCCCCTCCAGCTTTGAGAATGTAATGAAAGTAATAACACTGGGAGGAAGAATTGTTTGAGAATACTGTTCAAAATCTGTAATCCTGCTTCTACCAAGTATCTCTTACACTCTGTTTTTGATTCAGTTTTCACTTAAAAGATCTGATCTGAGGAGAAGCTTTTATGCTTGTGCTTGTCATTATTTACCTGCACTGAAAGCCTTCATATAAAAAAAGCTAGGTAAAGAATAAACTAATTAATTAGAAAAGAAATAGTTTAAGAACAAAAATGGGAACAAGAATACTTTATCTCTCTGAGCACCAAGACAGGCAGAAAGGAGAAAAATGTGGTAAGTAAGCTGTGGAGAATCGGAACTGTAAAAAGCAAAGTGCCTTTTTTTTGAGGCGTTGCATATGTTTTCCAGCTGCAGGATGTGAAGCAAGATGTCAATAGCATAGCTGTAGGTTAAGATAGGACTGGAAGACAATTGGGACACACAGAATCAATTGTATAGCTGTCACAGCAGAAATGTATTTCATTCTGCTTCTTGAAGTTTCACAGTTGGTCCAAACACATGCACAAAGCTATATAGTTTACAGCAGTGGTTTTACTAATAGACAATGGGTGACAAATCCAGTTGGCTAGCTGGAATGGAGTGGAATACAATAGAGTATTAAAAAATTATTCTGCAAAAGGGAAGTCCAAAGTCCTAATACTAATATTTCATAGGAGATACTAAGATACTGGGGTAGTATTTGGATAATAATAATAACTAGAACAGAATAGTGATTCATTCTTACGCAGTTTCCCTCCAAAACTGCCCAGATGTCTTGAGTGAAATGTCAACATAACAAAGAAAAGAACAAAATCAAACAGTCAGAGATGGAAAAATCCACTTTGAGGGAATTTTTCTCCAAGTTCTCTTTAAAATGATTGTC
Source organism: Climacteris rufus (assembly GCA_013398175.1). Lineage (NCBI taxonomy): Eukaryota > Metazoa > Chordata > Aves > Passeriformes > Climacteridae > Climacteris > Climacteris rufus. The sequence continues at coordinate 364,018 of VZRZ01002437.1, forward strand.
TTTTAAATTATGTAACACAACACATAACCTCTCTTTCAAAACCTTTTAATGGTTAGTCAGCATAAGAGTCCCAAGAATATCAAAAGTTGTAAGTGCCAAGTCCTTCTTTGAATCTTGGTAAGGTCTTGACATCAGTGATGTTCTGTGGCATTGAGTTCCATAATCTAATTATGTGCTGCATTAAAAAGTGTGTACTTTTATCAGATTTGGAGCTGCTGCTTTTCACTTTCACTTACTCTCCTTTTGTTCTTGAATTATGAGACACAAGACTACAGAAGCTCCTGATCTATTTTCTCTTTGCCACTTACCATTTTTATGCTTTCATCATATCCCTCCTTATTCATCTTTTATTTTTTCTAAGGTTAACAATTTCATTTTTTTTTTCAGTCTTTTCATATGAAGGCTTCTCTATATGCCTAATTATTGCAATCGCTCTTTTCTGAACACCTTCTAATTCAGTAGTATCTTTTTGTGATGGGATGACCAGTACTTCACACTGTTCCACAGAAGGGAAATTTATTGATTCATATAATTACATCTTTTCTTTCTTTCTTATTCCTGACCTCATTTCTTATGCATCTTAATATTTTATGTGCTTTTTTGACTGCAGCTGCTGATCAAGCAGGGCTCTTTGTGGAGCTGTCTGCTGTGAGACCCAGGTGTTTTTCCTAAGATGGTGCTAGTAATGGAGAGCTCTGGTAAAACTAATTATCTGTTACAGATTTGGGTTTTTAGTTTTGTTTTTGTTTTGTTTTGGTTGTTATTGTTTGTTTGTTCTGGGTTTGTTTGTTTATTTGTTTTTCTTTTTCTCTCTTTTTTTAGTTACTTTCTTTTATTTCCTCAGTAGGCCTTATTTTGCATTTAAATAAATTTCTTTCTTTCAAGATGACCATCCATCTCCCTTGGTCAATTCTCTCTCGTTTTCTGTCTTATTCAGACTTAGTTAACAGAACTTTCTTACCTGTAAACTTTACTAAATTGCTGTTCACCCATTTTTTGACATTAACATATTTTGAACACTTGGTCCTTGTATAATGCCTTGAGGCACCCTGATGTTGAGCTTTTGCTATAATGAAAATTGACTATATATGCTGAGAAAAGTTTTGCTTCATTTTGCATCCTATCCCAAAATTTCTTAGTCTCTGACTGAGTCTCTTGAGAGGAACATTGTTCTTGCCACATGTATTCAATTACTCTAACAAGGTTAAGGGCCAAGATACTTTCACAATTAAAGCTAAATATTTGAGAGACAACTATTCTGTTTGTGACTACAAGTATGGAAATTAAGGACAGAGGATGGAAAAGTAATTCATTCACCATGTTGGGCAGACACATTCAAAATTAAGATGGGAGCAAGCTTTTAATGTAGCAGTTCTTAGCATTGTCTTGATGATAATCCTTAAAAACAAGATTGTAATCAGTCTATATAGGCAGGAGTATATGAGTCTACTTCTTACACCTAAGACTGGGTGAAAATAAAGAAAAAGCAAACTAGTCGTAAAGTCTAGACAGCTGTTAATTTTTCAAGACTTTCTTTCACAATCTGATGTGAACCAAGATACTTTAAGATTTGGAGTACCTAAAGTTCTTGTTGGAAATGGGAAAGGCAAACTTATATTGAGGATTTGTATGTCCTGACATCCCCTGGGCCTGCTTATTTCCTGGTATCTCTCTCTCTTTCTCTCAAGTGTTCCCCAACCTCTCCCTGAGAGAGTCTATGTCTGCTTCATCAACCCTGACTGCCTACAGTATGCAACAGACCTTTCTTCACAAAGAAGATTGCTTGCACAGAGAAGGCTCCTCAGACTGCTTGGGACACCTTGCACAGATGCATGCCACTGCCTTGAACTCAGAATGGACACTAAAGAGATCCTGAACATATTGGTGGAAATGTGATCAGACACCTGCAACTCAGACCCTACCTGTTTGGTAAAGGAAATATAAGGACAATTAGAACTTCTTGTGATATTCCCATAGTTTCATCTGATGTCAATCCAGTATTTTCCATACTATAGTCCACCCAAACCTAATTCAAACTCTTTTGGGTGGAATGGAGGTTGACAACAGTTAACAACTAACAACAGGTATCAAGCATTTATTTTCTGAACAAGCCTGTGAAAATGCTAGTAACCCCTCGATAACTGTTGCTGGTGCCTGATAAGATTGGAGGACGGAACATGGAATATAATCTCTGGCTATCTGTAGACCAATTATACATACATATATATATACACACATATATATCTATGTGTATAAGAGTATAAATATTACATATATTCTTTTCCCTTTAGTGAGCTATTTTGATCCAGAAAAAATATAGGATGGTGAATTATAAGAGAGTAACAGTAAAGATTGCCACCATGACCTTTTTGTTCATTCACAGCAACACAAAAATTACCAGTATATTATAGCACAATCAGAAATATAAATAGTTTCTTATTTGAATAGGAGGAAAACTCAGTGCTCTTCACTTAATTTTGGAAGGCTCTAAAATACCATAGGGCTTTTGCAGAATAAGAAAGTGACAGGGATAGAACATAAACTGTACAGTCACACCTATTAGTGAACATAATGTTATATTAATGACACTTTTGCATCAAATATAAGAACAGAAATTGTACTGTGTGTCACTTAATTAATTTAGAGGAAGAAAATGTGTACCAAAAATTAGTTCACTGCAGTGAACAATTCAAAGTTGAATGTTTTTCACAATAGATTTGCAAAATAAGCAGCAATGTATTAAGAAGTTAAGTATGTCTTTACAGTTTGCCAGCCAAATCTAAGAAAATAACATTAAGTGATTGGAGGCAGAGTTTTGTGAAAACATGCAAATGGAAAACAGTGACAATACTGTGTCTGCTACTGGCTTCATACTGAAAATATCCATGCTTTGCAATTGCTGTGGGTTATTATATGTCTTGAAATGTGTATGTATTCAGGTAGTATTGAGGTAAATATATGCCTTTTCACTGGTGCTCTTTCTTTCTTGGGAGAATGTCACAGAATACTTTTCAACATCTCCAGGAAGCTGTTACTCACTAAACAAAGCCTGTAGCCCACTATTTTCCATGTAAACCCACCATGATAAAATGTATCAATAAATAAGTATTAAAATGCTGTCTGAAATAAATCTATATTCCTACAATATTCCATGGAAGAATCTGTTCTTTTTTTGCAGGGTATTTTTTTCTTTTATTTTTCTCTAGAACCTATGTAAGAATTCATTTGAACACAGAGAAGAGTTATCAGACAGGCTTCTTGGTTCTCTACTTTCCTTAAAAGGCTGTGCTTCCACCTGTGTTCCCCATTTTAGAGTGATATCAGAATCTGTAAGAGATGCATTTTTCAAATAAAATATTTTAATATTTTCCATCCTTCTGTGATCTTAGCCCTCAGTAATGACTTCTTTTTGGGGAGTGGTTATTATTTTAATGCACAAGGCAGTAAGTGAATTCCCACAAAGTGGGAATAAGTTATAAAGGATGATACTGGCTAAAATACCTGTTTGTTTGGAAATTCCTGTTTCATCCTGAAATCCGTGACAAGAAAACCATCAGTTCTGGATCATGGGAGTTTGTGTAATTACTGAGAGCAGGGTTGGGTGGTGTTTTTCTTACCTCTTCATTTCAATTTCATAGAAACAGTAATATAATTTTGTTTTCTTTAGGCTAAGCAAACTAATAGAATTATGAGGAACAAAAGGTAACCTTTTTGAATTTAGCTTTTTCTTTTTTCTTTTTTTTTTTAAACTGAAGTTTACAGCTATAGAAGTATATACATAAGATACTCAGCTGTCCAATATTTGATCAAGAACTGGAAAAAAATATTTTTGCTGCCCTTACTGGGGATTTTCCACATAGATACCATCACAGAGACATAAATATATGCAATTTTTCTATTTAGTTCTTGCAATAACACTAAAGTTAAACATTGTATAAGTAAAAATCAACATGAATTTAGTTTTTTACTTAAGTGGAACCCAGATTTCATCCAAACATGAGAAAGATACTATTGAAAAGCTGTTTTTTATGAACACTCTGAAATCACTTGGGATTTCAATGCCTTTTTTTTTTTTGATGGCACTCTTATTTTTCAAAGACATTGACTTTTTCCTAACACTTTTAATTATACTTGTCTATGTAAGATAAACCATAATCCTCAAACCATCCAGTTAGTGCTCTCAGAGTAGAATTATATATGGTTCCCAGAAGAAAACAGCTGAAAAATGCTAAAGCTAGATGGACAGATACATTAATTATTACATTAACTTCAAAATTTTTTTTCCATACCAATACCACTTTGAGAAATGGAGAATCTGTCAAATCAAGTATTTGACAGGTAACATACAAGATATCATGTCATTCTCTGTTATACAAGAGAAACTCTACTAGCTGAATCTTAATAAAAGAAACCTCAATCTTCATACTAACATGTATTTCACAAGACACTGGATCTTGTCTATGCACAAGGTGTCCATATCCTCTTCTTCCGTATTAAGTTTTATTTTACATTAACATGTATCATTAACAATGTGAACATAACAGGTGTGTGAAGGTTGCCCATTCATAAAACGGATTTCCTTTTGTAAACATAACTATCAGAGGGCTTCCTTTGAATTTTCACAGTTGGTATAGAGCCCAGGACTGAATCAGTGGAAATATTTAATATTTTCCTATCAAAATTAACTGCAGTATTGCAAACTTTTGTGGTATGTTCCCAAGCTCTTACTGACCATTTATTGTAAAACCGTATCAAAAAGGAACGTAACTAAAATTCAAGGCGTTCTCTAGACTGAAAATTTCTATATTGTATTTAACTCTGTAGGTTTTTTTTTAAAAAGGATTCTACTCAATGAATAATATTTTTATTTTAAAGGCAAGTCTTTACAGTGCAACTGAAGAGAAGTTAACTGCCTTGTCATTTTAAAACAATGGTAGCTGTCATAGCTTCACTTGCTATCTTGTTTTTCCTTGTTCATCTGGTTTTTGTTCAATTTCAGATTTCACTAGTTTTGAACAGTGAAATCAGATGGGTCTTTAGTTTGTAGGTTCCATTTCATATTCCATTTGGCAGGTAGAATACAGTACAGCTCATGCATTATTAAATTAGGGCGGAAAGAGGCAAGGGGAGGAGAAAAGCCCCAAAGAGAAAAACAATTAAGTTTGTCCTATTTTTTTTTTAATTTAAAAGTGTATCAATTCAATTATCTTCTTTTTATAACTTCAAATATGTGTATTTTCAAGGCACTGTTTTTTGGTTTTGTTTTATTTTTGTCCCAGATTAGTTTTAGGACAGCAAATTAAATTTTAAAGTACAGACAGAAGTGTTGATCATGGTATCAATGTTACATCATAGCTTGCTATTGTACAATACAGTTTTTCTCACCACAAGACCAAAAAAAAAAGAAAAACCCTAACTAAATAACCCCCCCAAAAAACCATAGTACTTCTTTTATAAAGGAGATAACTGGTAAAGAAACTTGTCAATCCTGTGCCTAACTGTAAAAGATGCATTTTATTGTAGCAGTAGCTAGTTTGCATGCAAACATCTCTGAACTGCCTTGTAAATTTTAGCCCAATATTTGAAGTTTTTTCATAACATTAGCTGAGAAGTGAATTTTAAAATACAGTATGTTATGTAAGTTCTTCCCAGCTCCCAGGATTTGGTAAATCCAAATAAGTAGCCCTATCATGACTGTTAGTCTGTATGCCTTAATATAGATTCAGTTTGAAATGTTTCCTCTACTGAAAACTACTACAGATTCAGTTTGAAATGCTTCTTGTTCTGAAAACCTGCTTGGACACATTTTGTATTGTTCCATATCCTTGTGCTTCTCCATAACTGATCAGTTCCTAGCAATTGCTGTGGTGGAAGCAGATCTGATCAGGATGGATAAAAAATGTTGTATTGCATAAAACTAATTCCACTCATTTTAATGGAATTTTGATGAATATTAATTAATAGCAATTGTTAGAGATATGTTTTTCTAAATTTAAAGAACCAAAGATAAAAACACCTGACTTCTTTCAAAGTAGTTCTTTGTGTACCTGTGTCAGCTAAAGATTTTCTTGTGCACTTAAAATAGATTTGTGGTCTTTTTATTATATTGTCTATGAGATCACCAGCAAGTATCCTGTATATGGAACTCCAAGATAAAGTTTAATGTTATACTATCCCATAGTCTTTTCCCTGTTCTTGGTACACTGCTCACTATTTTTCTATGCTATGGACAGTTCATATTCAACTATATAATGTTTTCATCTTGCTTCTCTAAGTTTTATTAAATTACATGCATTTATTTGCAACCTTATCTCATTTACTGTTCTTATTTTTGCTTATTTTTTACTTATCTCATTTACTAATTGATACATATGTTGATTAAGCCTTTTATTATGGCTTGGTGGAAGGGTGGGCTTTCAGAATCTAATTTTGAATACTTGACTTGCAGCTCTCAGTATGCTGAATTAGGATGCATAATTTATGGCCATAATTAGTTGTGATATATGGAAACAAATAGTTGAATATTAAATCCTGATACAAAAGGAATTTAGTAATTTCTTAGATGACTGAGTTTGTGTGTGAGAGATGATAAGCTGAACAAAATCAACAATGTACCAGGAAATAATACAGACATTTACAGTATAAGCTTTTCTGTGTCCCAAGGGATCTAAAGAAAAATATGTGGGCGGTGCACTTACCTGATTTTCATCTTGAGGCTTACCAAAGTAGCTGTCAGTGGAAAATCTGTATTGAGCCAATAGGTTATCCAGTATTAAGCAAAATGTATGATCTTTGTCCGGTTGTTAACAGTTGTGTTTAGCAGAACGCAAAATGTGTTGCTCTAAATCATTGCTCTAATTGGCACCTTTGTTGACAGTCTCAGAAGAAAGGTCGAGATGTGGTTAGGCAATGGGACTGATGTACTGTCTCACAGCTGCAGCCTCCTTGGCTGAATGCAGCAATTTATTGAGCAGGCATTTGCTTTTGAAGTTCTATGGATATTTTAGTAAATTCCATGCGTAAATGCCATTTGCATTTAATATTTTTTCTTTTCTGTTTTGCTACAGATAGCTTGCTTTCTGTATTCAATATAGGTGAGAAAAAAGGAAAATGAGGTGCCAAACTACTGAAAAAATACCCGTAACCCAACCATTTAATAAATTTGCTTACTGTTGACAGGCACTATTCTATACAGTGGAGTATTAACACCACCTAGGCCAAGCTACTCTGGGTATTTGAAGAAAGTACATATTAGAACACCTGAGTTTAAAAATGTCTATTCCATATATAGTCATATTCTATGAGGTGTAGGCACTCTTGGAGGGTGATTCAGAGCCCTAAATTAGTTGACTAAAGTTAGACAGTGTGAATACCTCCCACAGTAGCAATATGTTGTAGAGGGACAGAAAGCAGACAAGTGAAGAGAGAAAGGGAGGAATGGAGTGATAAGGACAATAAATGATGTAAGTCTATGGTGAACTTTAGAAACTGTTAGAAATTATTAGAAGTTTTTTTGACTAGAGGGAGATCAGTTTGCTTGTTGTAGCACATGCTCCAAACCAGGTAGCATTGTCATAGGTAACCATAACAATAGTGTAGGTATGACACTTTCAGCTGTGATTATCTGTACATCCATTGGTTGTATCTGTATTACACTTATTCCTGCTCTTCCCAGTCAATACTGGGGGACTAAAGTAGAGATATAAATAATTTCTTTTTCAAAGAGCTTACAAGAAAAATAGGATTCATAGGTGAAGAATAGGAAAGCAAAGAGGAGAAGAAAGAATGAAATTACCTGCTTAAAGTAATGAAGGATAATAATTCCTTCTTACTATAACATGGACTGCAATCTCTAATCCCTTACAATTTCCATGTGTGTAAGGATTTATAATATACACAACTTTTGTGAATTAATTTTTTTAAGTTTGTCTTTAGCAAAAGAGAAAGTATGTGTACTCATGAATAATGGTACCACAGTAAACAGTCTCATTTATGTTTATAAGGGTTGGGTAGAGTTCTTTTATTGTATATTATTGTAGTCTCTATTTTATTAAACTAATTCATTTAGGCTGTAGGCACCTTTTTAAAGAGAAATCAAGAATTCTGCATTCATCTGTCTATAAATTTATTGCCTCATTAGTCACTGTACAAGTGGATGACAAATCTCAATTTTTCTTCCTCAAAACCAAAGGTTCCTAAAGGACAACATTCTACGTGTCCCAGACTTTCAATTTTTTTTTTTTTTAATTTTTATATAACATCTACTTAGAAGACTTTTTGGCAGTTAATTAGAGATTGCTATAAAACTTTCTTTTCATGCATGGACATATATATGCACACACATACTAATGCTTTGTATCTATCCTTTTAACTATCTACCTATCCATCCATTATCTTGTGTTGTCTAGGATAAAAACATTTGACATGTAAACATCTGTTGAGATCTAGGTATCTGAGAAATTTCCATTAGAAACTGTCATTATTTTGCCTGTTAAAGTAAATGCACAATAATAATAAAAAAAGTATTATTGTATGGGAAGAAATGGGAAGCAAATTCTTCTGTTAAAATCAGTAGAGCCATTATTTCACTTGCTCTTCTCTTTGATGGACTTTCGCTTTGCTGACTCACTGTAAATTGACTCAGTTGACACAGTTTTGAAAGTTCATATCCTTAGTTTTGGTAAAGCTAGTAAATGAGTAACAGGTTGTCGAGTCAGGGTTTCCCATTTGTAAGAACTGATAGTACGGATAGTTTGATATCAATCTATATCTAGTGGCTCCTTTCACAAAATTACACTATATTGGACTAGAGTAATATTTTTTGATTGTATGCAGGTTTCCTAAGTCGTATTGTATTGTAGCTGTGGGGTTAGATTTGACCTGAGCCATCTGTTGAAGACATAGTGGTACAGTATATATTATATTGTGGATGCAGTTATTTAGCATCCCATGACAGGTAAGTCTGTTTGATCTTACTGTATTGAAGGCTTCAGCTGTATACCCATTTAGTAGCAGAGAAGTGCTAATTTCACCTTGCATTCTTTTATTTGGTAGCATTCAAGAAAAGTATTTAGGCAAGTTGCCTTCTGCCTGAAAATACTGAAATAAATTTATGTGGCCATTTATCCTATTCAACAAGAGTATGTGTGGTTTTGATTAGCTATGGAAAAGCACAGTCTGTATTTGATGCCTGATGGCTATAGTTTTCTTTAGATAGGCTCATAAATTTTACCTCTTAATAGAGAGAAAGTGAACTAACACCTGTTGCAGTGTCACATATTTAGCTATGTGACCTTTATAACTACTAATTATCGAGATTTTTACAGTTCTAGAAAAAATCATGTTAAAGCACTAGAAAAATTTTAAGATTTGCTTCTTATTGTACCTATCACTTTATAGCTTTTCCCTTGCCTAACTTTCCATACTTTTTTTTTTTTTTTTTTGCATTTTCTTAGATTGTTCACATATACTGGATTGAGAATGTATCCTTGGATAGCAACTACTGCAATCAGTCACTATTTTCTTTGTTCATGAGCAGAGACAAGCCCTTTCATTCCACCACTATCAAATTTCTCTTTACTGTGGAACAGGAGCCAGACATTGAATCTATCTGTAGCACTGGACATATCAATCCTGCAAATGTCATGAAGCATATTCCCAACATGATGCAGGTTTTGTATTTTGGCAACAGAAAAACATTTCCTATACTTGTCTTGTTGATGTCTGTTGCAGCGTAGTGTTATTATGGATATAATAATGAGATCTTCACACGTTGATGATGGTGAGAAAATGGCCTGTATGGCGTAATTTTAATTGCTTTTTATACAGTGATACAAACAGGAAAGAGGAAACAAGTCTAAGATAAGGTGCACCAATAGAGAACAGATAAACAAGCCTTACATTGGAGAAAGCAGAGGTTCTGGGTCAGATCTCAAGATCTCAGGATACATTTCCTCAGCTTCCTCTGAGGGCTGGAGAGTCTCACCGCCTGATGGGGATCACTTACAGGTTCTGGCCCGTGTCACGTGATCCCACAGATGTCCTGATAAACCTAAACAGGAAACAGGACACACAGACTGGGCAGAACGCGGAGTCATGTTCTAAGAGTGTTTAGATTCAGCTGGAACATTCTGAACTACTTATGCTGTTCTTGATTTTCTGCTCTTTTACAACATCCACACTAAACATATTTATTTTGCTTTCTTATGTACACTCTTGCTTAAAAGTGTTGACATTTTTATATGTCTGAATTACAAAGCAGTGAACCTCAAAAATGTCTAGAGCAATTGGCTTCACTTAGTAGCTGAAACTGTGTCTAAACTCCCTTTAAATCTGTCTTCCTTCCCACCACCAAAGGTGATTTGGTAAAAAAGAATAAAGAAGAAAAACACTTATGAAACAAAAGTGGTTGTTGTAGTATAATGAAAAAAAAAAGTGTCTTACCTGTTACCAGAATGATTTAAAGCTGTTGTGATTTAACCCCCGCCGGCAGCTCAGCCCCACCAGTTACTTGCTCACTCCCCCACAGTGGGATGGGGGAAGTGAATCAAAAGGGTTAAAGTGACAAAACTTGTCGGTTGAGATAAATTCAGTTTAATAGGTAAAGCAAAAGCCACTCACACAAGCAAAGCAAAACAAGGAATTTATTCCCCACATCCTGTGTGTAGGCAGGTTTTCAGCCATCTCCAGGCAAGCAGGGCTCCATCATGCATAATATGGGACTTGGGAAGACAGATGCCATCACTCTGAATGCCTCCTCTTTCCTCCTTCTTCCCCCAGCTTTATATGCTGAGCATGACACCATGTTGTACGGAAGATCCCTTTGTCAGTTGGGGTCAGCTGTCCCAGCTGTGTCCCCTCCCAATTTCTTGTGCACCCCCAGCCTCATAGATGGGGTGGAATGGCCTGAGAAGCAGAGAAGGTCTTGGGGCTATATGATCACTGTTCAGAAATACAGAAGACATCTGGGTGTTATCAACAGAGTTTTGGTCAGAAATCCAGAACATTGCACCATACAGCCTTCTATGAAAAAATTAACTCAATCCCAGCCAAAATGTATACAAAATTAAATTCAGGATATTACTTACCTCATTTGTTTTTTGAACCCAATGTATTATTCATATAAATACATAGCATAATAGTTTCAAAACCAGTTTCTCTTCTTGGCTCCAATGATGTACACTTCCAGAAAGATCACGAAGTTATTATCCTTATGGAATGAAAGACAAAAAAGGACTTTTTTGTTGCATACTTTTCCCTTCACATTTTGAATTAAAAAAAAAAAAATTCGCTATAAATATGTGGTTGCTGTTATATACTGTGACTACTTATTTGAGGCTGTAATATATTTCCTTGGGTCAGTTAAAGACAGATAGGATTAAATATAGTGTAGGTCAGCTTCATATTTTTGTCATTTTTACTGGTAGCAAGTTCATCCTACTGTTTGTGTTTCCATGTGTCTATATGCCTGTGTGAAGTCACATTTTGCTTTTTGATGAATAAAGTCCTTCTAATTTCACATCAGTTGTAGGACACATAAGTGGGGTGCAAGTGTCATGTAGTTGGATCAAGAATATAACATATTTAGAACTTAGCATAATTTTGCTATTCAGAACTTATCAGCACAATTGTGGATTTTGTTTTTCATTCACTTTCCTTTATAGTGTTTACGTGCTGAGAATTTTCTTCCTGGCTTTCTGGAACAATGCCTGACTCCAAGGAAGTTTCTCTTCCTCTTCCTTTTTACCTTCTTATTTGAATGCTCTTGTGTATTCAGCAAGAGGATGCCAGCTGCATGAATTCAAGCCGCAGAGATTGCAGGAGAAGACAATTTTAGCACAACTCACTGCTTTCTGTGGTTTTGCATGTTGCTTATTGGAACCTGTTGTTCGTGTGCTGGCTAACATTCTAACGTGGCAGTGTGAGATGGACAGCTGTTGAACACCAACATTTTAGAATTCTGGGAAAAAAGCATGCCACGTTTTCTTTTATTTGACAATGTGAGGAAGGGCAGTTTTCTGGCCATTTTAACAGCCATTTACAATCATTTAGTTTAGTGTCTGTGGAAATCCATAGTGCAGTTCAACTATGCCTTGAAAGCCTTTCAGTGCCTGAGTGTTAGTGTTGAGCTGTCCTGCCTTATGTAAGCCAAATGTTTTCAAAATGGAGCTGCTTGCAGAACTCTTGTCTCTGGAGAGATGTGCCAGGACAGGGGCATATTGGTTTTGACTTAGGAACTTGTAACCATTTTTCCTAGCCAGATTAAATATTACTAATGACAGCAGATCTACAGGGAAAGAGAAGTGAACATTCTGTAGCTAACTGTAGAGGAGGGAGAGAATATATCTTCTCTATGCCTGTTGTTTTCAAAGTCTAGTCTTAGAAAATTAAAGGACAGGAGAAAAATAAATTATTAATACTGCTCATGAAATTTTAAACGTACAAACATATCCTGAAATATAGAAGCAGGAGGGTGATAAACCCACACCCTTTCCACTTTTTTTCAGTAGTGGACATGTTTTAGCAACAGCACTCAAGCACAGCTTCTTACTGCAGGTGCTTTTACCATTTTGGGAGTTTACTGCCCTTGTTTTGTTATCCTCAGCAGTTTGAAAGTGTTGGCTCACCCGCAGTGCTTGCAAATATATCACTGTCCATGCTGCCTTTGCTTTTTATATTTACTGGTGTCTTATGCTTCAGGGTTTCTGATGCCCTTGAGAAGCTGTGATCATTTTTTACATCTGAAAGAGTGCCAATTCATTTATTAAGACAGAGTCTTTGAGGCCTGGATAAATTTATTCTATCTAACATTTAATAAAACATTGAATTAAAAATGTGACTTATGCTGTGACATACTCAGCATTATCCTTCTAAGGTTTATATTTGACTGTTGCAGGGCTCCACCTCTCCAGAAAGTAACATGCTATCAATCTAGCTCTGAGGTGACAAGGCCACTGATGTTTTTCTATGGTGGTTATTTAATAATTAATTTTTCATTGCTAGTCTGTTCAATAAATGGATTGCAACATTTAAGACCAGTTTAATAGGTTTACAGGTCCCTTATAAATTCCAACAATGATAATTGTTAATAGGAGACTAATGAATTTGCACTCAAAGATCTCAAGATCAATCAAGCAAATTAAATCTGGCCTAAGCTGTGGCTGCTGGGGTGGTTTTTTGTTTGGTTTTTTTTTTCTTTTTCTGTTTGTTTGGGAATTTTTCTTACTATAAAATTTACCCTGTGTGGAAAAGCCTATCTGGTTCTTTTTTTAATTTCTTAGTGTTTCACTTGTCATATTAATTTAAATCTTTAATCTGAGGACATGGAAGGCATATGAAGTGGCACATTAAATCAATATTATGTTGCAAACAGTGTCTCCAAAGAGGGTGCCATTGTGAAGGAGAATTCAATAATAGGAATAATAAAAATAAATTGTATTTTGATCTTTCCACATATGCTATTGCAATGCTGTTTATCCATTTTAAAAAACATATATCTCTGCTTGTAAATACAAAACCTTTTATTGGGCTTTATCACATACTCAAAATACAAAGTAAAAAAATCAATCCAGACGGGTAAGTCTTGCCAGTTACTATGAGGATTCGAGAGCATCAGCCCTACAAAGAAGGAGTCTATTGCTTAACGGGGGTTTGCTTCACATTTAAAATAGATGATTCTTGGTCTCATTAGAGTTCATGGTAGTCAGAGATAACCTCATTAAGAAAGTTAATAAAGGAGGAAGGTACATTTGGTTTATCTGCTTGCTTTATGTCTCACCCAGGGCCTGATTTTCCACTTTTCTTCAAACTTTTCTATATAATCATTTGAACTGGGGTGATTCTGTCGTTTCACAGCTATTTCCACAGCTCTTTATTATTGCACACACAGTACACTGGAAAGGGATCCAAAGCACTGTTATTCATTCCTGGCTCTGAAACTATCTTACTGAACATCCATTCACTTCATTACCCATTTTGTACATCTGTAAAATACAAACCAAGTCGATGACCGTAGTAAAATGTTTGAATTAAAAATGCTGAATAAGAACTTACTATGTGAAATTCACAACAGTAGAAAATTGGGGAATTAATTTTATCAGAGCTTAAGGATCTGACCTAAGACCTTTTCTTACCAGTTATTTTTTTAAGTAATTCTGCTTAGACAGGACATTGTCCAAAAATTTTTGATACAACCTGAAAAGCAAGGGAAGGGGAGGGGGAACCCCACACAACAACCATATCTATTATAATCTAAATTCAAAAGAAAACAACCTTGGGTAAGACTACAGATCTAAACTAACCCCAGGCAACCAATACTTCATGTGACACATCAAAGTATTTCATTGGCCTTCCTTGTTCTCAACATAAACCAAGACTACCACATCTCAAGCTTGCAGACAGCGATGTAGCAAGCTTACATTGCCTGGGTGGCAGTTAGCTGTGGCCACTGCTCCAGTATTTTGCTGAACAACCTCTAGAATGAGCACAGGCTGTGTACCTATTATGAAGGTGGAGAAAAGAAAAGAAGGGCTTGGAAAATGCAGTTGTTTTTGTTCTTGCGAGTAGAAAGATAACGAATGTGGAATGTTTTGTTGCACTGCTAAACTGTAGAGAGAGGGTGGGAGGATATTGTAGTAAAATGTAATTTAAAAACTTTTATCCTAAGATGATAAAAAGAGTAGAAAAACTGGTAGCCCTCCATTGCTACAAGAGTTAGTTACTTAGCCTTGATTAGTGAGGTTGTAGACAGGTGGGGTTCGGTCTCTTCTCCCAGGCAATGACTGACAATGAGAGGACACAGTCTTAAGCTGCGCCAGGGGAAGTTTAGTTTAGACACCAGGAAAAGCTTCTTTACTGAGAGCATGATTGGGCATTGGAATCGTCTGCCCAGGGAGGTAGTTGAGTCACCGTCCCTTGATGTGTTTAAAAAAAGATTAGACGTGGCACTCAGTGCCATGGTATAGTGGATGAAGAGGTGTTAGGCTGTAGGTTGGATTTGGTGATTTCAAAGGTCTCTTCCAACCTGGTTTGTTCTGTGATTCTGTGACTTCATGTATTTAGGACAGGTACTAGTTATCATTAAGTGGTAGTACCCTGTTTCCAGTTTGGGCAGGAGCTGATTAATGGTTATCATCAATGTTGATGTCTATCCGGACAAAAGTAGGTCTTTCACTACTATAAGCTGATCAGGTGCTGCAAAGTGGATTTGCCATGCTGCAACCCATCAGTGTCACCTGCTGTTATTGCAATATTTGCTATTTTCAAACGTGGATTCACAATAAAAAAATAATACAATGGTTTGGGTTGGAAGGGACCTTTAAAGGTTCAACTCCCTGCAATTAGCAGGGACATCTTCAACTAGATCAGGTTGCTCAGAGCCCTGTCCAAGCTGACCTTGAATGTTTCCAGGGATGAGGCATCCATCACCTCTCTGAGGAATCTGTGACTGCTCTTGTGATAGGAGACACTGGTGACCCATTTCTGCACACAGTGGTTGCCAGGAAGTGTCTGGCAGTGATCTTTTATTTCCCAGTGGTGAACAGTCATCACTGAGAAGCAATGAGCACTGACCAGTGAATGTAAATTGCACTTACTGCATAGCAACTCACCAGCAGGGTATAGCCTGTGTAGGCTCTTATTTTGGGGCAAGGAGATGCAGAAAGCAGTTACTGCCAGCTATAGGTCCATAATTAGTTTCTGCAGTGGTTTTGTGACTCACAGTAGGTGATGAGCAGGGATAGTTTACTAGTGAAGTATGTAGTGACTTCAGATAAGAAGCCTGGGGCTAAGGAGAGAGGAGATAGGAAATGCAGTAGGAAAATGGGATTATTGTCATTAGAAGAGAGAATCAGGTAGCAATTTTTTTTTTTTTTTTTTGGTAAGACTAAAGATACAACAAACAAGATTTTGCAATAGGAGTGAAGAAAGGACATGGGAAGAGGGATTACAGAGTGAAAATCTTAAATTGAAATTTAAGTGGCTCACCCATTCCTTTTCCTCATGCGCACTCCTTTAGTCTAACAAATGTCTTGGGTTTGCTGTGGCTGAAATCCACTTAATATGTAGTCTCTGAATACCTATGCAATTTCAGTAAAGTCATTCCTGAAACATAGTGGGAGATTCAAACTCAGTGCATAGGGGCCTACAGATCAGTCACTAAATCCCAAGAAATGCTATTTTCTAAAGGGTGGGAAGAGCATTGGTGGTGGCTTGACTGAAGATAAGCATTCAGAATAGGTATGATGAGATTTGTCCTTGATGTACAATAAGTGTATGGAAAGAATACCAAGAACAAACCTATGAAGTTGGAAATATATAGAGGAAAATGAGGACATTTAGCAAGTATTCTCTCTCACAGAAACAGTAGGAAAATTTATTAAAAGTGGTACGATACTGATGGCTCCATATAGACAAATGGAAGAATATAATAATTTGTTTAGTGTTTTTTTTTACTTTATTTTATGAGGTTAGCAATAACACTGCAAACATTGCAGTGATGCAGAATGATAATGTGCAAATGATTGCATGAATTAGTGGCCCTTTAAAATGCATCCTGATGCTACAGAAGTCAGGCAGGCATTTATTGTAGTAGTCCTTACTATTGTGGAGAATTTTCCTTGATGTGTGAAATATCCTTTTGTAGCCTAAAATAAATTTTGAAGAGGGAATGACTAAGAAATAGTATTTCCTTACCAATGAAATAACTGTTAAGAATTTTATTTAAATTGTACACTCAGTCCATTCTCATTCTCTAGGTGTGTAACTCATATATAAAATTAACATTGTCTCAATTACAATGTGATCACCTTTAACTCTCCTTCTCTTGGAGCTAGTTATTGCTATGAATTTGAGAATGACAAATCCTGTTCCTTGCACTCTGCCCAACACTTTATGTTGAGGAGAGTGCAAAGATCTGAGCAGGAAACCTTTGCTATTATGGACTGAGTCCTCCTTTATCCTATCCAAAGTACATTTTTTATTTTCTGTATTTCTTTCAGCCTGATGTGATTGTAACCTTCTAGAAATTGGTGGTAATATTCATTCATTTAGGGTATGGAATCCTATATAAGTCCTTAAATACTTCTTGTGGTTGGACAGGCAGGGCTTGTTAATAAAGTGTGGTATGTGAGGTCTCAGTTCAATCTATTACAGGTTTATGAAAAATACCATTTCCAATCTACAGTATTATAACATTTGAAAAATATTGACTTGTTAAAGACAATCATTACATATTTCTTCAGAGATTGCTTTGAAGACATTTGCTTTTAGAAAAATATCAAGTTTTAGTCAGGCAAAATAGCTCTTCCTACTCTATCTAAGTTATTTTGCCTGTGCTAGCGCTACTTTCGGAGGACTCTGGAGGTGTTTAAATGCCCACATAATAAATTTGATGTGGGTTATTGGTGCCTCACTTTAAACTTGGGATGAACACAAAAATTATTTTTAAAAAATAGTTTCCAAATAAAATGCAGTATTTAGTTGGGTTTTTTTGTTACTGACTGAATTCCTTAATTTTCAGGCCGTGCCAGGAAGGATCAGAATGGTAGTCCCTCAAGCTCCTTTTTAAACAGTAGACAGTGTCGTAACAACATTTCCACTTAATGTGTTTTTATGCCATATTTCTAGTAGCAAAGTTATACACTGGAATGCTTATTTTATTAATCCAAAGAAAAAAGAATGTCCGGTGCAGCAGTTGAAGGTCTTGTTATTCATATAAATACCAAAAGCTCCTTAGAATCCAGCTGGGCTCAGGGATTTCTTGAAGACATATGATAAAACTTCCCAACACCAGCTTTCGCTTTTCCTGGGAGTAAGCTACTCATAATTATAGAAGGTAGTCACTGTGGTCTTCTGTCTCTGACAGATCTGATCAAATAAATTCCTACCAGAAGTGGCCAGCTTCTTATTCCCTGGGACAGAAAAAATGCATTTCTTTCTCTCCACTCTATTAGTAGTATTTAGTTTCTAATGGACTGGTCTGGTGAAATTGAATTCATACCTGTTGAAAGCACCAGCTCAGGCTTGATTCAATCAGCCATATAGATCATTTATGGACCATGGGCAGATTCAGAGCAATGCTTCTTCAAAAATAAGTAAGAAAGTATGGTATGAATTCTGTATAAATCCACATCAGACTTATAACAGGTGTGTTGAAGTAAAAGTAATTTAGAAAAAAGATTAGTGTTCCTTTCAGGAATATGCAGATAAATGGAGTAATTAGGACAGAGGGCCAGATCCTCAGGGCACAGTAAATCATCATCACTTAGCTGAAGTTACTGAAGCTATGCTGATTTATAACACCTACAGAATTGATCCAGTAGCAAATCCTTAGTGATAATGTTGGTGTTTTCTCCTGGTAATAGAGCTGCAGGTATCCAGGATGTCAGTTGGTTTGAGTTAGAACAGAATATAGATAAAAGACAACATGCATATTTAGAGCGTGTGGGGAACTTAAGACTGCAGAAGATCTTCTGGACTTTCTGTGTTCAGTTCCTTTTTACTGTTGGAAGCAATGACATCTTATCATGCCATTCAAATTTTTTCTTAGAAACAAAGTGGTTGGTTGAGGCAGGGTAGTATTTTAAGCACAGCGTTACTCTGAAAAACAGACTGAATAGAACTTTTATCACATGCTGCCCTCTGGTTTATCTTATGATCACTTTTGCGTCTTTCATTTGAAAAAGGAAGGAAATTGTATATCAAAAGGGCAGAGGGGGTGTGTTTATTTGTGACTGTGGGACCGATATACACTGCCAGTGTTTCTAGAACTGGTAGCATTGAGAAACATGATAGAAAGGCACTACAGTCAGTAAGTTGACTTGTGCTTTGTAATGCAGTGTGAAGCTTCACTTAACATACCACCTGAAGTATCTGTTCATCTGGGAATGTCCGATACACCCCAGTTCTCTGTGCTGTGTCTACTACGCCATGAGTTTGGTCTGCCTAATCTTTAGTGCTGGCACCAATATGCAAAGCCAGAAGGCAACAGCTTGGTTTACAAGTAGCATGCTGAGTCTGCAAAGACCAGATAGATTGAAAGACTGTCTATTAACTTGTAAATTCAGGAAATTTGATAGTGAATCCTGTGGTGTACCAAAAATGCAGAAGTATTCTGTACTGTTTATGAATGCAATTTACAGAATAGGATTACACTTAGATGAAAATCGACTTTTTATGCAGAAGTTTGGAATAAACTCTGAACATTTTTGATTAGTAATGAAGTGTAACCTCAGCTTCACAAACATTTGAAATTGTGTGTCACTCTTTTTAGCTAGAGATTTTTCATTTACCAGAGGAGTGCGTATGTGACAATGTGGTGTGCAGGGGGGAAGATGTGAGAGAAGGAGAGAAAGGAAGGTGGTTTTGATCTTCCAAAATGCAGTTCCTGATTACTGATAGAAAAGATAGCATGGATGAGCATTTGGTGCTCATTCCCTAAACTCAATCTCTTTTATTTGAATTCATCAAAATTTCCATATCTCCAGAGAAGAATGAAAACGAACATTTTGTTGAGAAATGTGTTATGATATTTTTTTCTGAATACCTTTGAGAGTCTCTGGGGTCTTTTTCCTGATGTTTATCAAATTCATTTAAGGTACCATCAAATCTTTGCAAGGCAATGGATACAGAAATTAACTGTCATGAAACACTAATAAAAGTTATCAAGCTTGTTGTCTTTCCAAATCCGCATGTTCTTATTTTCCTTATCAAACACAACATATTGTGAATGAGAGCTGCTTTATTTATTCAGCTAAATTGTTTTGAAACGATAACAAAATATTTCCATGAGTATTTTGCTGGAAAACTATTATTTGCACCTCCTGAGAAAACACTGTCTCTCCTGCAGCACTATAGTTACATTTACAATCTGGAGCTAAATCATTAAAGATAGCTTCCCTATGGTAAACAGGTTAAAATATCTTAATATTTAACTAGTGAGTTTTGGGGCAGTGGTTTTGGATTTTTTTTACTTGTTTTGGTTTTTGAGGGTTCTGTTGAGGGGAAAGGTGCTTTTGCTGTTTGTTTTTTGTTGGTATGTTTGATTTTTTTTTAGTAACAGTCTAAAGAATTCAGGTCATGGAGAAGTTCATAGCAATATCTGGTAAATCAAGACCTTGAGACAGGACACTGTGTCACTTGCAGGAATAACATGAATTCAGATGATATTTTAAGTATTAGTAGCAGTGCATGAGTTCACTGGCTCAGTGTTCCTGAGGAAGTTGCACCAGAGGAGACAAATTCATCCAAGTCTTTAGGAAAGTGACAGTGTGAAGGAGCTTCAGAGGAAAAGGGGCTAATTTTACATAGTGCTACTTCCATTATCATTTGCATTCATCACCATAAAAAACGGGTTGGGGGATGAATTGCATAGTTTCTTAATGAGCTCACACATATGAAAATACAATTTGGATAATGAAATCTAGATTTCAGAAACTGTTTGCTAGCTATAGTATTTAATGAGAAATGGTACATGTTAAATCATCAGCAAAAGCAACACCCATTTTAGGATATTGCCCAATGAAGAGCACTTTTTGGACTTATGCTATGCAATAAAAGTGATTAATTGAACCAAACTGACTACACCAAGGAAAATTAGATTAAACTGGTAAATTTGATTATTTCATAGATATGTATGTATTCTTATTATTATAGACCAAAACTCCCTTTCTGTAATAGTTGCACTGATGTGAAGCTGTCCTGGACTGCTGGATGGCATATAAACTGTCCTCACATCCCCTGGCTAGTATGCACTGTGGCACAGAAGTTTTCATACTGTAGACACCAACAATTCTTTTTGAACAGCACAATTCAATGTATGTATGAAAAATCTAAGATGTTCTATGCAGTTGCTTTGTGTTTATCTTGATTAAAATAAAATAATTAGCAGTACAAAACTGGTGGTACACATGCCCTTAAAAACATCTGAAAAAAAGACATGTACGGTCATAACCCCAAGAAGAATTAAATTAGGGTAACCAAAAAAAATTAAAACCAAAGCAAAAGAGGATGACATTAATTTACTCCAAAACTTAGTAGAATGTGATCTTGTGGTTCTTTGAATGTAATACATGTTTAGTAAAAGATTCAGAACAAGTTATTTGATGGATTCACTATAGTAAATGGTGACGTAAAAAGTACAGTGAGGAAAAATAAAAATCTGCAAGAGTCTTTACACAGACTAAATTTTAATTAACAAGTCCTTAGAATATTTATATTTTAATTGTTGTTGCAATTCACCATAGTATGTTTCTTTAAAAAGATACTTGAGCAGTTGGGAAAAAGACTCAAAATTTTGCATTGATCTGGCCTCTGCATTTTTTCTCAGGTGTATGTCTGCAAAAAGAGTGCTTACCCCTTTGCTGGGAGCAGCTGGACCTTGGATAAGAGGAGAGAGGGAAGAGTAAAGTTAAGACAAAGGATGGGACGTGCCACACAACAGCACAAGTTGCTGGGCAGAGCAGGGAACAGAGGTGCAGCCAGCTGTAGGAAGGATGGGGGGAAAGGTGGATTTTTCCTGTTATTTTTCTTCTCTAAGGGACAGTCACTTCTATGGCATTGTTTGCAGTAGGCAAGCTATTGAAAGCTAGCTGATCTAAAAGAAAGCATGAGGAAGACACACAGCAGGCCAGACAGAGATTTGTCTGTAGTATTTTCTTATTTTCTCATTTCTGGTATATTCAGAGTTTTTTCTATATTATGTATCTGGTTTTTCAAATTAATCTCTAATACAACTCAGTCTAGGGGGAAAAAACCACCAACCCTTATTTTGAGTTGCTTGTAGAGATCACCTAAAAGAAAGAGACTGGGCAACTTTGCTTCCAAACTGTTGCTGAATGAAGTCTAGTCATAGTCAATAAAGAAATAAAATAAAAAAACTTATTAGAGATGCTATGCAAAAATTTCCAGATGGGAGAGAGAGCCTCAGGAACTTTTAGCCTGATTACAAGCAGTATGAATAACTGTCTCTGATGGTTACCAAGACAGCAGCCACCACGTTTGGTGACCTTTCCTAACCATCAAGGGGGTTTGTTGTAGATGTAACTGGAGAATATGGCCAGACTTACGGCCAAGGCCAGTGTTTCAGGTTTCCCCCAGGGAACTAACTCCTGAAGGATTTTTTTCTTTGATTAATGGATTTTCATCGGAAACTTTGGGAAGGTGTCAGGTGTTATTCCTCAAAAATCCAAATTCAGTGTTAGGCAGTTTGGTGCTATGTACAGTGCGTGTGTTAATCGGGAGCAACCAGCCATGTCTGACAACCACAATAACAAGCATGATAACTTGGAAGGTGTTTTTAGCATGTGGCATTTAGATATTTTGACAGTGTACGTGCAACAGTTTTGAAGTACCTTGCATAATGCACTGTGGGAACAGTGACTGTATAGACACTCAGTAGGGAAATATCTAGGATAATGACAGCTACAGGTGAATAACTGGGTCCAGAAATGCCTCTGACTAAACCATAGCATATCGTAGTGTATGGGTAGAAGAATATACTAAGAATAGGAATTTAGAGTTAGGATGCATGTGGATATCTCTCTTTCCATAAATGCTGGATTTAGGGAAATTTTCTCAGTGTTATGCTCTCACTGACCTTTTTAAGACTGAAACAAAACCTAAAATACCAAAATTTTTCTTCATCCCTGTTCACTCCAGTAATTTCATAAGAGCAGGCAGCTCTCTGACAGGTATTTGAAGTAACAAGGTTATTTACCTTAGCTATTTACATGACATCTAAACCACTAAATTACGAGTGGAATTTTATGTATTCTATTAGAAATGTAATTTAATTTTCATTTAGATATAGACTGGCAATTAATATGAATGAAAATGCTGGATGATTTTATATAATTTGCACATAGACAATTCGATGAGTTGTGATGGGGGTGATAATATGTTTTCCAGGGCTTTTTTTGTGTAACATATTAGAATCAGTTCATGGCTTAAAGCCTTTTCCAGCCATCTACAAACAGCAATTTTCATTCACTATGATTAGGACTGAGTTTGAGATGAGGTTGGCAGCCACTTCACAAAGTCTCTTGACCTCCTTTCAGTGTCTTATTTCGGTACTAAATTCTGTCCTTTTTGTCTTTTGTCCCATCAGCTGAGTTCATATCTTTGTATGTGTAGAGGCTTTTCTACTTTGTGGTTTTGTTTAGTCAGCAGTATTCCCTATTATACGTATGTATGTATGTCTATAAATACATGTTTCTATTTAAAAACATAAAATGGTCTTGACATAACACTTTGTATAGTAACTGACATTTTGTCTCTGGAAGGTATGGATAATGCTTCACATGGAAGAGCCAGACTCAGGTTTCACAGGTGTATATGTGTGTATACATCTATGTTAAATTGCTTAGTACTTAGAAGGGGTCCAGAGCCTTTTCTGCAATCTCTGTGCAGCCTCAAGTCTATAATAGAATGGTGACAAACTTGAAATTCATGTTTTATAGAGAAATTGTCAAACTGACTTTCTATTTGAATTCCAAACTGGATAGGTAATACCAAACTTTTTTTTTCCTTGCAATTTGTATTTTAAAAATATTTTGAAAGATGGGAATGAAATTTATAGAAGGTTGACAGCAACAGGGAAATCTGGAATGACATTATTTTATCATACTTTACCAGTCAGCCTTGATTTCATAATTTTTTTTTGTCGCTGTATGTCATAACATTTTTTACCATGTGAATAAGCATTACACTCTTATTCTTCCAGTTTATTTTATTATAGTTTGTGATGTTCAAAGGCAAATTTTATTTTGGATATTCAAAGTTTTGATTGTCTGAGAATTTTTTTGATATGTAAAATTAGTCTTATTGAAGTCAATAACAATATTTTGTATGAAGGCAACTGTTGTGTTTTCTTTTTTGTTATATATATTATAATATTAATTAATATAATTTGGGTTATTGAACCTGGTAATTCTTTGGGTGAGTTCACAATGAGGGCACATTGGGCTGAATGAAAAGTTGTAAAACTTTAGTCAATAAACCAATTAATGTGTCAACAGTGTACGCTATTAGGCAGCAGTGCAGTGCTGGTCATACAGCAGTCTTTAATGTTTAACCTGGAAGAGGAGTAAGATATTACTATCCTTTTAAATTTGTGGGTTTTTAAAGAGAATAAATTGATGTCAGAGTAGAGGAAAGTAAGAGCAACTTTCTTCAAATTATTTTTTCAAATAATCACTTTTGAATAGCTCCTATATTTAAAAAACAACAACAACAAAGATAAACAATGAAAATAGTGTAAATAAGAGATTGCTCCAGCTTCTTAGAACACAATTTGTTTAGGAAATTAAATGCCTATTAGAGTACTCTGAGTGCTATCAATGGAATTAAGTGAGGTTTTTATTTTCAGGAAATGATAAACTGTGTTACAGCCTATGCCACACCCTGCAGTTTCTCTCCCCCCTTATTTTAAGATTAAGAGCCTCAAGTATCATTAACAATCAGGGCAGACTTTCCTACAGGAACAGTATCATTACAAATAAGTAGCTTAGCACTCTGTGCACGTTAATGCACAGAACAAATCCTAGCACCGATTTGTGAGCTTTAAAACCCATTAGAACACAGGCCCCAAAAGGGGCAAATCACTGAAAATGTACTAATTATCGGTCAGGCTCTTCAGAAAGACTTTGGGTCAATGCCAGGCGTTATTAACATTTTCAGTAAGTTTAGATTGAGTTTTCTGTTTGGTTGTCTCAAAGAAACTTATAGGTAGAGAATTTGTTTCACACATGTATATTGAAACCTTATGGATTTATGTAAGGTTTTGTGTTTAAAGAAAATCCATATTTAGTGAGTTCCAGTGTACTCCTAGGAAAGGCTAGCACACTGTGCAATTTCTGTAACCTATATTCAGCCTGTGCTTGGTTCTTGAACCTGGCCCAGATTGTATCACCATTGTTACTTGCCTGTCTGTTTTTGGGGACCTGAAAAGCAGTCAGAGAAAAATAATAAATGAGTAAATGTTTATGCTGATGTTGTGCCTGGTGCACTGCAGACTGTCTAGGGCGGGGAGCTTCTCTGTGAAAAATGGACAATGTGTGAATTTATGGCTTTGTCAGGTCATTCTCGTGTCTAAGGGAATGGGTAGTGGTTATCGACCAGCAGAGAATTTATATCTAGGATTGACTATCGTTTTTCAGTACAATGGATTGTTTCTCACACATCTCATAAATAATGTGCAGCTTTTCATTCAAACTGATGAGTATACCAAAAAGTTGTATTTTCTGCTTTCTTTCTGCTTGGTGTTCAAACAATGATGACATCTTGCCACTTTCTTCTGCTGCTTTTATATCTATGAGGCCTGAGAGAGAAAAGAAGATAAACAGCTATAGAAGTGCATACTTGCTTATTTTTTTTAAAGCTGTCAGAAGCCATCTGTTGCAGGATGTGTACTGACACTGTCTCTCATCCTGGGTGAGTCAGTGGTGATGGGAATGGTTCTCCACACTTTGGCATCTCAGGATGAAAATGTTCCAGGAAGGTGGTAGAAACTGAAGCTTCCACTAAATAAATTGGATGTTCATTGGCTTCAGTGAAACAATTCATTTTTACAGTACTGGATAGCCTGGCAGGGGTTTTAAAGCACATATTCCTTCAAATAAGCTATTCATTCATGTATGAAATGATAGAAGCAACCACTCATGAACAGGTAAGTGTGCTAGTTTGGAAACAAACCAGCGGAGGAATTAACCCCACACAAATATATTGTGAGAGAGTCCAAGTCAAAACTACAATTTAGTAGGAGAAATTAAAATAAAGGCAGTAATACAGAAACACCAGACTAAACTGACAAGGTCAGAATACATCCTGACACCCTGTGGGTCAGGGTGGTGATAGCAGTCTAGTTAAATAATAGCTGTAGTCCTGTTGGAGTGATAGATGTGGTCTTGGTTGAAGTGGTGATCCTGAGGAAAAGTCCGGTCTGTCTCTGAAGGTCCAGTGGTGATTGTGGAGTTCATCTCCTCTGGGTATCCAGTAGAAGTGGTGTCTTGTGGTATATTCCCAACCTCTTTTATACAGGTAGGGATGCTCAGTTCCTCCCTTTAGGGCAGGGCATATCTCAATGGAATCATGTCATTATGAATCATTCCAGGAGGCCTTGATGGCACATTAGTGGACACAGCCCCGCACAGAGTAGCTGCTGCTTCTCAGAGGGTGTTATCAGGGCTGAGTCATTGATATGAAGAAAAAGAGGCATCACCTGCCTTGCAGGGTTGTCTCTCTTCCTCATCTAATGCCCAGCTTGCAGACTGGAGGGTGGGGGGTGCAGTGGCCAGCTGTTGTAAAGGAGCCGTCATTAACAATTCATTGAGAGGTGATGGAGATGGTGATAGAATACATTCATTTGGTTACGCCTTTCATGTAACCCAAGAAAGTAAGTTTGTTCTATCTAACTAGAATAAATCCATCATTACCCTTCTGGTGGGAAGACCATAGCCCTCCATGACTGTCGCTTTCAGCTGTGTTTGTGGGAGCAGGGGAAAGTGGGAGAAGACAGGATGCTTCAAGTACTTGTAAAAATTCATTGTAGGCTTTTTGAGCCTACGTTCTTTGTTTGTGAGTGGTTTCACAGAGGAATTTGTGGAAAACATTGACCACAAAACTTGTGACTTTCCAAGTTTAGCATGAAAATCATGTGTCAGTGTTAGGGATATTGAGCCTCTTCTGGTGTGACTGTCCCTCTGTCCTCATCAGAGCCAAGGCAGTATTGCCTGTTCTCTGAACAATCCTGTTCTCTGCTAACATTGTTGGACCCCAGATCTGTCTGCCCACTTAGTGCTTGTCTAGCAACTGCATACTGTGGCAGGCCACCTCGGTGGCAATACTGCAGCTTAAGGAGACATTCCCAATTTAGCTTGAAGTGAGCCAGCTTTGCTTTTGCTAGGGATGTAGCCATGGAAAGCATGGTGGTAGCTATTTGCTGAAGTGCTTACTCAACATCTGCTGTATTGGGCAGTTCTCAGTGGACTGATGTAATATATACACCATTACATCAAATGTGAGTTGAAGGAACTGTGTTATGGTTTACACCACAGTGCTAATATGTTTCCTGGGGATTTGTACCTCATAATGCACTGAGAGTTGGGCATGGCTTTTTTTTTTTTTTT